>OX421447.1:52499762-52504762 GCA_949126865.1 Montipora capitata | reverse complement strand
TGTTTGCGCCTTAAGCTTCCATCTGGTCATAGCTGCCTTCCGCCGGGCACCAGATTCGTTCACTGACCAAAGGTACTACTCATGGTTGGCGTTTGAATATAATGCTAAGGACGGTGTGCCCCGTTACGCCAAATTTCGCATTGTTCCAGCGGATGATAGACCAGAGACAGGATTAATGACAAAAGAAGAGCAACGGACTCCTTGGTAAGGCACGCAACAACACAGACAATTCTTTATTTTTTATTGAAATCATTACTTAGACAGGACTTTAGAATAGTTAGTTTAAATAGAGCATTGGTATCACATAACTAACTCGGACATCTTACAGAAACAAATTTCTCCCTCCACCATATGGTAATCATTTCTTGTAAACTAATAAGTACTAACACTATTTAAGCTCGCTAAGGTTCTCTGTTTGCGTTATATTCTGTGGCCGCGCATTATACGCAAGAAAACCACTAATTTTGAGATTTGCGTGATACTTAGTAGTGCATAATGCAATTCTAGAGTTTTGATTGGCTTAGCCATAATGGTCCATGAGCTATTATCAGAAACGTGTAACGCGCGTTCACAGCTGCCTAATATTCAGTGTTATGTACTATATGGGCCACTTCGGAAAATACCATAATACTCTTTGTTTGTCCCCCCAAATTTTGCATAAGCATTGTTTTTGTTTTTTCTTGGGACCATTGTAAGCCCCAAGAGAACCTGGAAACAATCCTCATGCAAAACTTGGGGGGACAAACAAAGAGTATTATGGTATTTTCCGAAGTGGCCTATTTGGAAAGCCTTCGCTCCAGTTAATTTCGCACGAGAACATTGGTGGTATTGCATCACGGTGCTCTTGCGACAGTACTGATTGGTTGAATGTTTTGTTGTTCCAATTATGGTACTTAGCAAATTGAATATTCAGGGACCGTTACACATTTAAACCCTTATGGGTTTCTGCTATTATAAAATGGTCTGCAAATATCAGTAACTGAACGCATCAGTTTTTTATTTATTTTGCAATATAAATTAGGGAAGTTTTATCCAAAATTTATGGGCATTTTTAATAAAGCAATCATTCCACTCGCGCTTGTTGGATATGAGATGATTAGAGCCAACGAGGTGCATGTCATCTCATGTCAAACGCACGCTCGTGGAATAATGGTTAACTATTGCTCCCTAAAATTTCGTATTACTGATATCAATCTCACGTTTTCAGCATCTCTTGCATTTTACAATCTCATTGGTTGGGAGCGAACCCATAATTGACGGTAGCAGATGAACTTGACAGAATATATGTAATAACTGTAGCGTATATACACATTTCGGAATATCCAAAACTACAATAGACCCACGAAAGATACCAAAAACGCAAGCCAAACAACTAAAGTAAGCTTCGATTGTTTTAATTACCCTCGCTGATAGATGAACCCCACGAGAAAGCAACGTTTCCAGATGATCTCAAAAACGCTTGTATCGTGGTCACGAAAAAGCAACTGAACTCGGTATTCGCAAGTTTCCGCAACTCCTTTGTGCTATTTCGGGTTGATTTAGGTCACATCAAGCGTCTTAAATTAAAGAAAATCTTACTCTATTTTATTCAATAATTATTGGATATCCCCCTCTAAGATTACTCACAGGTCATTGGCAACTGTGTAATTTCCTTTCTCTATGCTTTTAAATTTTGCAGGGATACCACTAGAACAAAGAACGATGAAAGGCCACAGGGTTACCTAACCACCGAGTTTGAAGAGCGTATGTCACGTGACGGTGTACTATACAAACTTCAAATACAGCTACACGAAATTAAAGCTGACGACTCCTATCTCATTCTCAACGCTTCAAGAGACTGGGACCAATCCACACATCCTTGGCAAGATCTCGCTGACGTCAAACTGACGTCACTTCTTCCAAGTGATGTCATTGGTCAAACACGTTTATCACTGGATAATCTCCCTTCGTCCATTGTTCTACCACCCGCCAAGACCATCTTCGACTACAGCTCTATAGGAAGGCTAAAATCTAAAGTATATCCTGGTTCGGATAAATTAAGCCTTATGAAGTCCTCTAAAGGAGGGGAGGATTTATCTGTCTACTGTGTTTCAGTGACCACTGGAAAACGAAAAGGAGCTGGTACAGATGCCAACGTTCTCCTCACAATCACTGGTAAGATTTAGTTTATTTTAGTTTTGAAACTTTCCTGGGGTGACTCTACCCGGGTGGTAAAACTCAAATAAACTAAACTAAACTATCACTCTGGCAAGTTGCATTTCCACCAAAAGCGAAAAACAAGGCTCAGAAAACTACACCACTTCTAACGAAATAGTGAAGAATTGCTTATGAGAAAGAGTTAGATAGGACCATTTTGGTGCGCCAACAAGCTAATAATTGAAAGTTTGTCCAACTTTACCCGAAAGCAGTATAACGTCGGTTTTAATTATTACTGTGGAGACAGACCATGCAGTGCAAAGAAAACTACACCGTGGTGTTAAAGTCAGCCCTCGAACTTTACCACCAGCCCTTTGATCGATAATACAGCGCCTTCAGTATAGAATGAAACAGGAGTTCTATTTCATTGAATAATTGTTATACTGCACTTAATTAGCAACAAGTCCTGTCATCCAAGATACGAGTGTTTTGAACTTGTATCAGACCAAAATAGCTTGGGAAATCTGAGGATTTATTTTTGTACTCTTGCTTTATAGAAGCGTATAGAAGTCAAACTGGAAAAAAGCAAATTACAATAACTTTCAGGCTCTGTTGCCGTAATGTCCTTGAACTAATGTAAATTGAAAATACGTTTAAATTTTACTTACAATTCTGTATTTCCTTTCCCGAGTAAACCTTGCGTTCTTGCTCTAAAGTCTAAAGACGAAATAGACTCCTCCGCCTGTTTCTAAACGCGTGTTCACTTTTATACATGCAGACGTGCCCCTAAGGACGTTACGTAATTACACTGGGGGCTTGAATAATTTCGTGCAAAACAACGAGTATAAATGGTCTTTTAATTATTCATTCATACATTAAGATGAAGACCTCTTTTTCAGGAACGAAAGGAAGAACACTTCCTCAGCTAATGGATAAATCCTTTTACAACGATTTTGAAGCTGGAACACAAGATACATACATACTGGTCGCAGAAGATGTTGGCGAACTTTTATTGATTAAACTGGAACATGATATGACAGGAATATACAGCGATTGGTTTGTAGAGCGAGTATTAATTACGTGCAGTCACGATGCTGGGAGGCTGTACGAATTCCCATGTGGTCACTGGGTGCAAAAAGAATCCTTGTTTTTTGAGGGCAGAGGTACGCTGGATGCCTTGTATCGTTTTCGTTTTTTGTTATAAACCAGCAAATGTCGTTATCTTTCAACCAATGTGTCACGTGTTGGATTCCCAGAATGGGAATGAATTGAGTGTGCTGTGTGCATCAGTACTGCTCGAATCCGAAGAGGAATCAAGATTAATCTCTTTGCAAGACCAACGTTTCTAATTTCCAATTCAGTTGTGATTTAGTGGACGAATAGGTACACCGTGAAAGGCCCATGTTTACCCAAAATACATTGCGCGCCGTGTTTGAATTTCGCTCAGACGGAAATCCGTATATCACCGGCAAGTACGCAATTAAAACGCTGGAACTATTTCAAAACAACAATATAAGAGCACATGAGCCTTGAGGCTGTTACTAGAAAATCCGCTACATTTATTTGTTCATCATTCATTCATTTATTCATTTTATTCGTCCATTTATTCAATTAATTTCATTCGTTCATTTATTCATTTCATTCTTTCATTCATTCATTCGCGCATTTATTTGTTTGTTTATGTATTTTTACTTAGTTTTTTACATTGAGATTGTGTAATGCACAAACAATGAAGAACCAGATTGTATAAATACAAAACTGAATGAGCATGAGCTCTCCAAAAAAGGGCTTAAGTGTTTCTTTCTCCGTAATAAATTTCATTCGACTGTCATGCCCGCTCTTTTTTTTTTCTCAGCTTTGCTTGTAACAAACGAACAACACGAAGCAGTGAGAAATCAAAGACAAATAGAACTTCAACAAAGACAAGAACGTTTTAAGTGGGGTGACGATCCCTTTTTCACCCATCTCCCGGGATATTTGAAAGCTGAAACGAAGACGCTTCCTAAAGATGTACAGTTTACCCAGGAAGGACTCGATGATCTTCACAAAGCTAGAAGAAAAGCGTTGGGTAACCTTGGGCTTGTAATGTTGTTGGATATCTTTGATTCTTGGGACAGCTTTGACGATTACCGCAAGGTGAAACTCGTATTGGTATTATCGAAAGAATACGTAGTTAAAAATACTTGTTATCTCAGTAAAAAAAGGGACTGTAACTCACTCAACACTCGAGTTCATTGTCGAAAACATATTCAAGTTATGAATTGAATTCCGTTTGAGGACGGTGCCTACTATTGTTATTGTGCATATTACGTTCAGTGCATCTCGAGACACTCTGGTTTCATATGGTTGGTGCTTACTAATACAAGGATATTCTTAAGCGGTTTAAACTATGCGGAGAAAGCAAAACTTAGCAAGTGCTCTTGGTATCCAAAAAGAAAATTGAGGGTAATTACTCATGCATTTTTCAGAGAAGTAGAAAAGGACGCCAAACATTGCTTTGAATTTTAACGCTTTTTACAAATATTGTTGATTAAGGTTCTTTGAAAAAAGCGTGGTTAACCCCAATTCTCTTTAAAATACCTTTGAATTAGTAGGTGCCGTCCTTAATTCGTTCGTCCTGCTTCTATTTGACATCATATTCGCGTCGAAAACGTACTCGTTCAGCTTCGCAAAGAGGACTGATCAGAGTCTAATATGCGTTCACTTATCAAAAAGTTCAGAATGTCAATCAAAGGAAATTATACAAACAAAACAGATATCTAAAGCAAGTTAATTTCACAATACGACGTGGTCGGCAGTTATAGTGGATATCCACCTATCACAGCCGACCACTGTGATACGTATTGTAGCGCGTGACCAGTCGA
>OX421447.1:52477262-52494762 GCA_949126865.1 Montipora capitata | reverse complement strand
AGGTTCGCACTGCGGATGTAAGGAATCTTTTTTGAACATTTTTGCATTAGTGGCACATGCTAATCAGTCAACTAATAAACCAGCACTAAATCTTGAAAGTACATTTTATAATTAGCCATTCCTATAAATTTGTGCCCGATGTACCTGATAGTTATAGAAAGTCTAAATTTCACAAAGAATGAATTTGGTTCGTTGGTGGGGAAGACACAGAACTTGTCTACAAACCTGGAGGGTCCAAATTCGAGTACCGGTAAGAGCATACTGCAGTTCTTTATTCCCTTAGTTAATATGATAGCTGATTTAAACTATGTAGAGTGCATATTCATCCTTAGTGAAATTTATCCTAAGTAAAAATGGATTCAAACTGAGACCGCATTTGACCTACACCAAATAAACGGTCATAGTTAGAGCTTGAAGCTTGACGTAAGGCCGTGAGAAAAAGGAATTATCCAAGTAAAGAGAAAATCGTTACGAAACCTGTCCCAAGCTGGTTAATGATTTACCAAGCATGGTAGAGTAGTAGAGTAGTAGAGTAGTAGTAGTAGAGTAGTAGAGTCGTATGGTAAAATTGTAGAACGGTGTAGGACATTGGTAGAATTGTAGGACTACCTTGATATCTAGAGTTGAATTTGACGTCACCTCTGAGCAGAAGAATTTAAATCTAGCGCCCTTACTGCTGGGCCACGCTTCCTCGGCTTCATCAGAACTGGAGGTGATCATGAGGCGACAAGTTCTAAACGCGATCGTACCGCGAATATAATTAAAATCTTCGCATGACCTGTGTAACCAAACGAATCCTCTAGTACCTGGTGCTATTATAGCCTAATTGAACCGATGAGCCAAAGACGTCTTTTCTCGATCCAAGACAAACTTGCTCAAGAAATCATGTATCATGTCAAGGTGAACTCTAAACTGCTGGCTGTCCCTTTCTGGATAATGGAGACGCAGCTAAAAAATCCAAAAGTGTATAACGCAGCGAGACTGAAGCGAGTAAAAAAAGAGGATTGACTGGTGGAAAGACGCCTCTTCCCCAGCCGATCTCTGCTCGTTCGCTCCAGTTTTCAGCTTTTCCGCTTTGCTGTTTTGCCCGCCTTTTCTCTAAAAAGGAACCGCTAGCAGTCTAGTTGAATTGTGGGAGATAGGCCCTTCAACAAGTTGGACATTGTTTAACGACGTTGAAGGAAAACAGAAATAAGTTCTACTCTGTTTAAATTAACAAGTTTCCATTAGTCTCAAGAGGCAGACGACTTGAAATTCAACATTTCATCATTAACAAATGACGCACTGTGTTAAACCGTGTGTCAAGGGCTTAACCTCGAATTTTCTACTGTTCACCCTAGGTCATATCGAACTGATGAAGAAGTACTACAAGACTGTCAATCTGTCATCGTATGATCTACCTAAAGTCCTAAAAGAGCGAGGTGTAGACGACCCGGATAAACTCCCGGGTTTCCATTACCGAGACGATGCTTTGAAGCTGTGGAACGCCATCAAGGAATTCGTCACAAAACTCATGTCAATTTATTATCAGTCAGATGAAGAAATCGAGAAGGTATCGCAAAAAAGTGAAGTTTAATTTTGATCTATTTTCACGACACCAAACCCAATGATCAATCAAAAAAAGGCGACGGAAATTAAATGAGCCACTTTTCGTTGATTTGAGTTTCTGAATGTTGCACTTATCGCCTGGACCCCAATTTGAACTCGCCAAGTATTTTCAGTGGCTTGTCAAAAGCAAACAATTGTTGATTTGCCCTTATCAACTCGTTTCATAAGACCAAATTTCTTGTTTCACTCTCCGCCAACGAGACTCGACGTTTTCTTCAAAAACCACCCCAAAATTCGTCCTTAAATTTAAGATACATTCGACAGTTACTTTTCTTATTCCGCAGGACACGGAACTGCAAGCTTGGATTCTGGATCTCCACGACAACGGTTATCCAATCAGAGAAGGTGAAAGTGATCACGGCTTTCCCTCTTCATTGAAAACCGTTGAGCAGCTTATCCACTTGCTCACAATTGTCATTTTTACTTGCTCGTGTCAGCACGCAGCTGTCAATTTCTCGCAAATGGATACATTTGGCTTCCCGCCGAATTCCCCCGCCCTCATGCGGCAGCCACCTCCCACACAGAAAGGCGCATTGACCGAGAAAGATATCATGAAAGGCCTTGCCACTAAGCATCAGGCAGGAGTTACCATAGCAACGGTGTTCGATTTGACTCGTATTTTTCCTGATGAGGTAAGCAATAAGAGGGATATTTTTTCCTACGAATACAATGCTAAATCGGTTCCCCAACATATCCAGATTTTCACTTACAAATGATACTCCTGTTCTCTCCATTGGTACTCATGATTTTCTTGCATGAATTTTGATTCCGTAGTATAAATGTTAATACACAAACAAACACACCAGCGTTAGCTCGGAGACGATAAGCAAAAAAGCTATCTATTCTGGTTTGCCGATGTTGGTGAAAGTAGAGAATATTCACTTCCACTTCGGTGGATATTGCGTTTCTAGTACGCCAGGATTCCCTTAGCTGGAGCTTCCATACGTATTTTTCCCTTCAGAGTCAACCCTGTCCCGTGTTTTTTTGGCTATTGTGAAAACACCCACGAAAATTGCCCTGGGAGGTGCTTCCAAAAATAAAAAGATACGAGACAGGGTTGACTGAGACGGTTAAGATGGAAGCTTCGGGTAATGGGCTTATGAGTATACCGATTGGCCTTGCATGGAAACTGGTTGCGCCGGTCGTTTTGTAAGAGTTCAGAGTTCAGAATTGAATCTTATAAAGCAATTATGCAGTTCGCCCTTGTTGGATATGAAATTGTTTTGGGTGGTTTGTAACCAACTTATGGAGATCGATTTGACTTTGGTGTAATGTGCAATTTTGCTGGTGGATGAACAAAAGATGCTAATGAGAGATCTTTTGGCTGGTCTTTCGTATACCGGATCCGAAATAATTAATGTCCATAAAACAAAAGAACAAGACGAACATAATAATACCTAATTAGCAAGGCCTAATCAGAATAACAATGGTTCTTTCATCCATTTTAGTCCAGTATATGAAAGTCTACCCGGTCTTTTGTTTTCGTTCCGCCAACATGGTACCGATAACGCAACGTGAAAACTAAATGTAGCCAACTCGGCGCACTTCGTTTAGATGGCAATTTACTACCTCATATCCAACACAATAAGTTTTAATTTTTTTTTTTTTCTTACTTCGCTTCCAGCGTTTCCTTGGTGACTATGCGGACAACGGCTTCAAGGAAATGGCCGCAAGGGAAGCCATTTTGCGATTTCAGGGAAAGCTCCATCGCCTCTCAAGATCAATCAAGAAACGAAATGAGACCTTGAAGTTTCCTTACGCGTACTTGCTACCGGAGAGAATACCAAACAGTATTGCCATTTAATGTCATTCGCATAGATAATTACGCAGTTATGTCAAAGAGACATCGTTGACGTCACCTCTTTTTAATTATCTTCCAGTGGTTGACATGGAAACCACAATTATCTCTACAAGAAGATATCTTCCCTGTTTGCCTAGAAATTAGCCAATTAGATTATTACCGTTTTTCTCTTTGGAAACAGTGATAAGTTTGTGAAAAACTCAGCGAACTACTTTTGACAGCTAGGAGCCCATTACCGGAGCCTCCATCTTCCATTTAACCCTCTGAGTCTACCCAGTGCCGTATCATTTTACTTTTAGAAGCACCTCCCGGTGGAGTTTCCATGGGTGTTTTCACAATAGCCAATCATAAGAGGCCTATGGTTCATCCTGATTACGTCACATGCAGGACACCCGAAACACGAAGGTGTTTCAAAATATGGCAGTTCTAAAAAAAAAAGACACCGGACAGGGTTGACTCAGGGTAGAACACGTATGGAAGCTGCCGGTAATAGGCTCCTGGGACAGCTGATTCTAACCATTTTGACTTAAGCTGGTCAAACTCCGACTCCAGTGCTTGGTCCAGTTACGTATTACAGTCGTGAGAAACGAAAAAATATAAACAATCAGTACTCTCGACTTCTAAAGATGAGAAAGGAAATCAAGTTGAACTTCCCTTTTACGGTGTCTGATGTCTTTTGACTTTTTTTGTGATCCTTTCGTCGCTTTCATTACGTTTTACCAAACCCCTCTTTGTAAGGGAAAACATGAACCCTGAAAGGTGGCCGCCATTTTCGAAATCACGTGAAAGTTTTAAATATAAAGCAAACCGTCACGTGATCTCAGTTGCTTCGATGGTTCAGCGGGAACTTTCTCTCGCCCGGGGCGCCATGGCCCGACTTCTGGGCCCGATGGCTCCGGTTGTATCATACGAGATTCTTATCGAGCGGTTAATCTACGATCCTGGGGTATGCACATTTGTGCTTACGGAGGTTCCGCGTAACCATGAAGGTGACGACTTGTTTCGACCACTATGAAGCGAGAATTTCTTGTCTGAAAATTCTCGGCGAAAAAATCAACTGGATAATTGACGTGATCTGCCCATGGCGTCCCACGTAAAAATAAAAACATGGAACGGGCCCGAATTGAATAATTTATATTTTTAAATCTCGTTCTCGTGGCTGTTTTCGTGTCATTACTTAAGCTACCTGTTGTTTTCGTGTGGATAGCGGGAATGGAGAGGCATCATCGCAAATCAACATCACAGCTTCCTCTAACCGAGAGAAGTATACAAAATGGAGAACATTGACCGCGGTCCACTACACTCGGATGATGGCTTCGCCTCTCCTCGGAATTGCCTGTTTAATAATGGTCATAATGAGGTTATAGGCACTTAATATTTCAAACATTCCAAACCTTGCTATCAAAAGACTTGGAAAAGGTTCCGCGTAACCATGAAGGCGACGACTTATTTCGACCACTATGAAGCGAGAACATCTGGTCTGAAAATTCTTAAAAAGGGGGGAAACGTTGGCGCTAACCGCTGGCAGAATTTCGGTAGTGCTAGATTCGTACGATTGAACAAAAGACAAGCAGCAGTATTACAAGACAAAACGATTCAAAAAAGGTTATGTCGACGGAAAAACAAATATTGCAAGGTGGAGCATCTACAATCAAGGACAAAAGCCTGGGGATAAAGTCTCATTTACTTTACTACGAAAGAGCGTTTTCAATAGGAATCAACAATTGCACACGACCGGAAATTAAAAAAGGTACATTCCGGCACTTGAACATGCACGCAGCCTCACAGAACTATGGTAACCAGAAGTTCCTTACAAGGCCGTTGCCAGTCCATATCACATTCAAACTCACTTGACAGACCAAAATATTGGACGTTCCATTTCGGTTGCGCGCGCGCACCCACATCTTTCCCTAACAGGAGCAGGTGTCAGCGCAACTTTAAAAAGGCAAAATTCCAGCTACATTCAAAAGGCTAGATTATATCAGCGGGGGGCTTTTAGCAAATTCAGTGTGACTTGTGTAAAGGGAGTCAGGGCAGCCACAACACCGGGGACTTTATCCCCTACTCTTCTCGTTAAAGAACCCAAGCACTGAGTGCTTGGGTTCTTTAACGTCCCACAGGGAACTTATGAACATAGAAGATATTTGTGAGACGGGACCTACGGTTTATAGTCCTTATCCGAGAAGACTTGAAAGTCTAACCATTTGCAGATGAAATTTTCTCCTCAGTTATTTTAAGATCCTGAGTGTTGATCTGGCCGGGGGTTAGTCCTGTTCCGGGACTCCCTCTTACCCATGCGGGAAAAGAGAGAGTCCTGTATTACTTGCAGGAGCATGCTCAGAATGAGCCAATCATATTGCGTTAGATGCCAGGCTGGATATGTAAATAAAGGGAACCTTGAAACTCCGACAAAAAAATCGTATATGAAAATTACTGTGTGATTTGCAATGTCAGGAAAGAGAACATCTAAATTATGCCTCGTCGTGACCAAACGAGGAGGAAAAACCCCGATCGTAGTGATGTTGGAAAATTATTGCCGAATAAATGTAACGACTGAGAGAAGATCGCAATAAATCGATGCAAAGGCTGAACTAGTAAATATAGCATAGCATTTCACTAAGCGACAAAACAGCTCGGAGTTGCAGCTGCAGTACTTTACCTCTAACAATGAGTTTCAGAAGGAAAGTGCTTTTAAGTAGCAACAATAAAAGCAAGGTGACACATGCTTTTAAGTAGCATTTTTCATCCTTATTAATTAATATTCACGAACAAATTTTGACCAAAAAAACAATCGTGACAATAGACCATATTCGTATTCTCGGTATTGGACTGGAACTAGCTTGCAATGGAGGCTAATGCGGGGGAATCTTTTCAAATGCAAATACTTTCTAATATATTCCCCCGCATTAGCCTCCATTGCAAGCTAGTTCCAGTCCAATACCGAGAATACGAATATGGTCTATTAACGTCCGAATAATCGATGCTTGACTGTGCATATATATGTATAAATTTAATAGGAACATTATTGCTTCATCATTGCGTTATACAAACTGGTATGTAAAGAAACAAATTATAGTCCAGGTTGTGATTCAATTTCGTTTAACTTTTTATCTAACTTTATCAGGAATAATGCTCAGTTTTTCGGTCATGCAATCGTCTTTTAGTTTTTCCGATATAAAAATCATTGCAGTCTCAACAGGCAGCTCTACATAAAACCTTAGCCATTTGGCCACGGCCCTAAGTCTGTCCTTGTAAGGAAAGAAAGATTTAATGCGACGAGTGCTTTGAAAAATTATTCTAAGGAAAAATTAATAGTCTGAGTAAATTACTCTACTCTAATTACTCAAAAAAAAATACTCTGTTTGTCACCGGTGTTTGTGTATTTACGACATTTCTTACCTGACTGTTTAGATTGGTTTGGCTTTTATATTGGTACTGTTTTATATTCCAAACAATTTGTCCCCGATTTTGAAAAAAAATTGGTAGGCCTAAACTCCTGAAACAATCACAGTTTCAATAATTACTGTGCAACTCAAATATGTTCACTGGATCATTGCAATTATCACATAACCACAGGTAACCCAGGCTCACTGTGTGTAGGTAAATATAGAGAACATATGAAGCGAAGTTTAGGTCTGAAAATTTGCTAGAAAATCGAAATAAAAATCGATAAAACTTACCATGTGGTGAGCTGTTGTTGTCTTTAATACGTAGACGAAGTTTCGGGAAAAATGGTCCCCGTTCACCTTCCTTCATAGTATAGAGACAAGGTAGGAGACGGAAGCCAGCTTATGGACTCCGATCGACCCAAAACAAGCGAAGTACTCGCGAAGTGTCCAATTCAAAACGCCTGGTGACGAGTATAATAAGTCCCCCTGGAGGGAGGGGAGTCCCAGATTGCTCAGTGAGTTTTGTTTTTAGCAATGTGGGACTCCCCTCCCTCCAGAACTTATTAAACTCGTCACCAGGCGTCTAGAGTTCAGTGCCATTTTGAATTGGACACTTCGCGAGTACAACGCTTTGTGGCCGCCATTTTAGCAGGTAACTTACAAGTTTTACGGAGTCTGGTGGCTTCGCGTTGCTACCTGGAGATGCTTCAGAGGATTCATGGTTTAGAGAAATTCATGTTCCACGAGCCTGGCGTGTTTATTTATCGACTGGATTCGATGTTCGCGAAAAAAATCGTGCTTGTTTTGGGTCGATCGGAGTCCATAAGCTGGCTTCCGTCTCCTACCTTGTCACTATATTATGAAGGTAAGGTGAACGGGGACCATTTTCCCCGAAACTTCGTGTACGTATTAAATACAACAACAGCTCACCACATGGTAAGTTTTATCGATTTTTATTTCGATTTTCTAGCAAATTTTCAGACCTAAACTTCGCCTTATATGTTCTCTACACAGTGAGCCTGGGTTACCTGTGACATAACTAGATCAACAGAAGTAATGAACAATGAATAATGAACAATACACAAGAGTTCCAGCAGGAGATTTATTAGTCTTCGTTGAGCGATTCACATCCACAACTTACAGTATATTTGTAAGTTTCAAGGAGTCTCGGGAGAGCAGTTAAATCAAAATTTGATATTTTTCTGCGCCAACATCATGCAGCAGTTCAGTTGGGTTTCAGGCAAGAAATTCCATACTTTCGTATGCCATCCATCTGATCTTTCACGATTAGGACTCACGATAAGAAGGACTGATTTACAATTAACATCGGACTCGGATCGAAGAAAAACGCAAACATATTAAAGGAACAACCAGCAAACAGACTTGCCAAATCCTGTTGCAGGTTTAACAAAACCATCATTACCGGTAACGAATGGATGAATAGCTTGCATTTTTTCCGCCTTAGGCACAAAGGTAAAGTGGCATTTCTTAAAGGCGAAATCAATTGCCTCCAGAAACTTGGCGTTATAATTTCCTTTCACATTATCCCCACGTATCCAGTGTAAAAGCACTCGGAATAAACTATGCCCAAATAAGGAATCTTTTTCCCAAATATGGTTTTTTTCCACCAGTTTTGGGGGAAAAAATGGCGTCATTCCGAGCATGCGCTTGCAAGTAATACAGGACTCTCTCTTTTCCCGCCTGGGTTCCAGGCCCATTTTCAGGGCGGGGTAAGAGGAAGTCCCGGAACAGGACTAGCCGGGGGTTCGAACCCGCGACCTCCCGCGTGACAGCCCGATGCTCAACCAACTGAGCCACCGGTGAACGAAAAATCCGAAAAAGGATATTATTTTCCATGACAACGCAAACAAAAAAACTCAGAGTTGCGTGCAAATTAAAAATATATATATATATATAGTGGTTAAGTTTGTTTTGGAGAAATTCTTAAATGAAAATGCCATCATTAAAAAATACCAACGCTTTCCAAACTATTTTCAGTTTTTTCCAAAATCAAAATTCCGCAAGATTTTATAATTTTGACCTTTTTAAGCGGAATCACTCCGCTAAAAAACATAAATTTCATGAGAAAAATCGTAAGACTGCTTATATGTTGAGGAAATGGGCTTTATTCCACGCTTCTGGTGGAATTAGTAAGATACAAGTGGGACTTTTTTTTTCGTATTTTTGAGGAGGGCAATTTTTCTACAATTTCTTGCCATTGCAAGTTGTTAAAACTGGCGGACATGAAAAAAAGACGGTTTTAGTGAATTTAACATTTTCCATATTCTGCGGAGAGCCAAATTTATTCCTCAGAAATCAACATCGTTTATGCATTCCTCCTTTTATTCGGAAACCAAGGGTCCGAAATTCGGACCCTTGCTTTTCCCTCAGCTGAAATTGTGAAAAATTATATTATCTCTGTTCAGAAGCAAGGGTCTGAATTTCAGACCCTTGCTTTCGCTCCGCTGAAATAGTGAGAATATATATTATCTCTGTTCAGAAAACAAGGGTCTGAATTTCGGACCCTTGCTTTTCGTTCCGCTAAAATAGTGGAAAAAAATTATCTGTGTTCAGAAAGCAGGGGTCCGAATTTCGGACCCTTGCTTTTCGCTCCGCTGAAATAGTGAAAAAATACATTATCTCTGTTCAGAAAGCAGGGGTCCGAATTTCGGATCCTTGCATTATTTTATCTGTGTTCAGAAAGCAGGGGTCCGAATTTCGGACCCTTGCTTTTCGCCTCTTCTGAAATAGTGGAAAAAATATTTTATCTCTGCTCAGAAAGCAGGGGTCCGAATTTCGGACCCTTTCTTTTCAATCTGCTGAAATAGAAACTGTAATAATGATTATCGTACTATTATACGTGGAGGAGGATCCCAGTGTAGCCCTTGGGATATGTCAATTTCACTTGAGTTATTTTTAGATGTCACGAAAATGGAAGTCTGGTTCCCGAGACGACAGCAAAATTAGAAAATTCAAAATGGCGTTCCGAGTGGGATAGCGCGGTTTGTTCAACGAAAACGAGTTTCGGAAGCAAAGAGATTGGTTTATCTTGCCCCAAATCCTGGAAAACCATCACACAATGCCAGATATATCCTTAATACTTGCGGACGTCTCGGGAAACAGACTTCCGATGATCGATGCGACTTCCATAAATTTGCAAAAACATCTTCACTGGATATTCATCAGTTTGTACGTGTTAAGTCATTGTTCCTGAGATGACTGTTTGTTCGTATCCTTGTAAGCCTTCTTCAAATAAGACTTCATTCCTGGTAGAAGCTTTCAGTTTGAACTATCATCCAACGTAAATCCGAAACATATGATGCAACTTTTTGGTAGTTGCTGTGACCATAGCCGGCTTTCATCCCCACTACGTGCGGGAAGCGTGTAAGGTATCCATTCCTTATTTTAATGTCCCTTCCAGTAACAGATGACAAACCCAGCCTCTTTAACTTCAAAGACCTTTCCGGTGACAGGAGTCCTGCGATAGTTTTCGAGCTTCACTGCAACGAAATCTCCTTCTTTCAAAAGGTTGACGTCAGCGACTTCTTGCACATAGGTTCTAAACTTCCTGTGGTTTCCTTATTCTCTCTCTTTTTCTGTCTGAAAATAAAGTTGCAGCTTTCGATGAACTGAACTGAACTCAGGACTTACAAGGATCAAAAACGACACTAACCAATTTGACTGTCTGATTAAACCGGTATACATGTCACAGTAATTCCTAAGCAACAAAATGTGGTCTGTGTCATTAATTTTCTTGTACATTATGTTTTTTTATACATCTTTGCTTTAAAGGTTTCAACTTCTAGTTCATTTTTAATGATAAACTCATCAATTCTAGCATAGTTGCTGTCATTAGAAGCAGACTCTCGATGTTTTCTACTTTCCAAATGCACATTCAACTGAGTCACGTAACTCTCATTATCCAATTTTTCTGTTTTGACAGTTTTTCACTGAATGGCGTCCTTTGGAATTCGAAGTGTTTGGATAATCAAATGGACAGCCCCCAAGCTCTGATTCAAAATTTATGAAAGGAAATTTTTTAAACTCCTTGTAACAAGGTCGATAAAGTCCAGACGTATCTTCCACTTTTGTAAATGGGTGTTTCAGTTTCCTGACAAGCATGTCTGTGGCCTGACTTGCATCAATGTTTAAATATTTATGAAATTGACTGATTAATCGAGAGACATACTCGTATTCCACCGTCTGGCTATTTCAGTAACACAACTTAACCCTTTAACTTCCTTTGTCTGTGATTTTCTAACCATAGTCACGGATCTTGACTGATGTGTAACAGGCGTTATACTTGGCAACAACCTAATTCTTTTTTTTTTTGCCTGCTTTTGTCACTATAAAATCAACCCTTTTACTCAAAAACGTTACTACATGTCCACCGAGGTGAGTTAACTGGGAAAACAAAGATTCTTGGTCATTGCTCTCGTCACATTCCAGGTAAAAAATCTTCTTATTCATGCAGTTTATGCCTTCCATGGATTCTGGAATTTAGTATAAATGGGCATCGAAGTAAATATGAAATACCAAAGGCTAGAAAGCTGATACTAAGTGCTTTATTTACCGGTTTATCATTTACTTACTTCCTACGTGAGGAAAAAAAAAACTATATTTTCTGGCGCTTGTCCACCCCGCACTTGCCCCGAGTTGCGCATCCTGTTAGATTACTTGTCAGCTACACTATTGATGAAAAGTTGCGAAAGAATTTGGGAAGTTTGTTCGCCTATTAAAACCACCGCGGATGAATCTGGATAATCAATATATTGTAACAATTTTTACCTTGGTTTGAGACGGACGAGGCAAGGAAATATCCAGTAATTTGCCGTTTGTCTCTTTGGCGGGGTAGGACATTCTGCTCAGGCACAGTAGAAGATGATTAAATTAGAGAAGCAGCCTACAATGCAGTCTTATTTCGTACACCGCATGTTGTTGCACTATTTTCTCTCGCAAAAACCCGTTGCATCAATTTTCAACAAAAGGAAACCAAATAAATTGACTTCACTGTAAAGTAAAAGCAATTGAAACTTCCGATTGGTTTGAAATTAGTTCAGTTTCAGGGCGAGTTAATTTTGTCGGAAACAGATGGCGGATATCCGTCCCGCATTTGCTGGTTGCTTTCGGAACATCCAACACAATTGCTATTGGAATGCTCGACAGATATGCTTCGAATATTTGGGGTTTTCCGTTTTTCATTGATGCGAAAATAACTACTTTAGCGTCGCTTTTGACCTTTTTCTTAACCTGGTTAAATAAAGGCTACGTAACAGGCGAATCGTGAACGGTTAAAAACCCTTTCTACGTAAATCGGCAAATGCAAAGAATACGCACTTTTTACATCTCAGGACAGAAAGCTCAGCACCAAAAAAAAAGTGATTGTGAATGGCTAATATGTTGACAATAATTTAACTCACGTGTAATAGGAGAAGACATTTCTCCCTGACATCACTCCCTGAAATTAGACGATAGGAACATCTGTTAGTTATTTTATTCGGGTCTTGTTTCTAATTTTAAGTAACATGTTTAAACTTTTTTCGGTGCATCGGTTCAAAGAAGACACCAAAAAAAATTGCTGTAATGGTGGTCATTTGAAAATGAAGATTCACCAGCCTTGATTTGAAACAGGTGATGCGTGCGAAATATTTGACAAATAAGCTCAGGGAAATACGTCTTCCCTTTTTGCAAAGGTTTAGGAAATGCACAGCATCTAAGATTATATTGCATCGGCATATTTTCTTAACCATACCTAGCCGTTGGAGCTGTTGCATAAGTTTATTCCGAGGAGAAATACTAATGGCCTACCGAGAGACATACCGGGATGTAAAGAGAACCTTGAAGAATCACTGGTATTATCAAATCCTATCGCATGAATCTCTGGAAAACAGAAATACTAATGTTAAAAACTTGGAGTTTTCTAGGACGTTAATTTTTATTTTACATGCCTGATCCCTTTATTTTTCTTCCTTTTTTTTTTTTTCTTTTCTTTGTGATCTATTTTTGGGGAAAAAAATTTTGTGGGGAAAGCCAAGAGTTTTGTCGCTTATTAAAGTGGGAAAAAGTGGTCAAGGCCGACGCCACCCTCAGGCTAACCGCAAGCGGCCTATCAGATTCTTTGCGTGGGAGAACGGAACAGTAAATTTATACAGTAGACTGCGAGCAGTCTCTCTTTTAAACTTTTGCTCTAGAATTATAGAATCGTTGAAACGAACGCGTACGTTGAACTTTCAATGGCTGAAGCAGCGGGTCTCAAATACGCGCTCTAAAAAACGCCCACGGTATTTGCGACCCGCAGTTTCAGCCATTTTGAACTGTTCGTTCGTTTCAAACAAATTCAAAGATTTAGTGCAAAAGAGAGCCTGCTCGCAGTCCAGTTAAGTTAAAATAGGGCCGTTTCAATCTCATTATTCTTGCAACGTTAATGGTATTGTTGTACTGCTGAAATAAAATATATTTCATACATTTAAAGCTACAGTTTATGCAAAATTTTGGGAGCTGATATAGAAGTGATTAATAAGAAGCGAATGTTTCAGGGACGCTTTCTAAGCGGAAGACCCAGTTTCACCAGAGGGAAAAAGATATTCATTGGAAGGACTTTGTGTAGTCCTTTGTCATCTTTCTTTTTGGCTGTAATGCATCTTAACTTGTAAAACGTTAGGCGAACGCTCACTTCCGGCTACCATTTGCTCCTCAAGTGAATTTAAAACAAAAGCAATACAGTAAGAGAGGAATGAACTCCTTACACACATACCGAGCTGCGATGATGGTATTGATGAATCTCTGGAATCAAAGTCATCGAATCCAACGCCATGCTCAAGTTCTGATTTTTGTTTGAACGGGGATGGGAACGAGCTTCTGGTGTCCGAGTCTTCATCCATGTTGAGACCTTACTGCAGAAAGGACTTCTCTTTGTGTAGCGCTATTCAGTGGTTTTATCTTAGCACTTTTGGCGGCATTGCAACGGTTACAAATTTATTCAAATGCCGTTTCTTCGTCCACCCCTAGCCGTTGGCATCTGTCCAGCCCACCGGAAACTCTAAATTTGATTAGTTCCGCGGGCTCCGCGGTTTTCAGACCGCAGTGTCTGTTTGTTCACTGAGATATGAAAAAAATCTTGTTTGCGGCGTTCGATAAAACGTCCCCGCTCCAGATAATTGATTTGGTTATTTTTATGACTGTTTTCTTGTCATACTGAAGAGAGGGAACTCTTGTCATTGCTTGTGATAAAGTCGAACCTATTCTTTGTATTTAATTTTTCACAATCATTAAAGTATATTAAAGTACAATATCAGTTATTAGTCAAATACGGATTTGCTTTGGAACAGAAAAATTATTGTGTAACAGGAGAAGTACAGTCATGTTTGGAATGACACTACGTAACAATGACAATGAACTATTCTTGAGCGACGCCAATTCATAGAGCAGGGTTCACACTTGGCAAGTGACAGATCGGTTTGCTCGGCACAAGAACAAGTCGTGAGAAAAAAATGACTAACACCTCTCTGTGGTCCATAAAAGTCGAAAATGGACAAGTTTTCATTTACCTCGGAAAAGAGAAACTGAAAATGCATCAAGTATATCGAAGGGTATTTAGTGTAAAAAAGTCTCTTTATAAAGGGAAGGATTCCCTGCTGGTAAGAACGAATCTTTTCATTTGGCTTATTAATTTTTTTCTATCTACGATGGATAAGACGAAGCGGTCTGACTCTCGCTTTATACGTTATGTTTTTGCAGTTCAAATTCGAACCTTGCCCAAATGGAACTCATACTAAGTGCCATTTGAAAGTTAAATATTGCGACCCATATGCTAGTGATGGCATCTTTAGAGATTACGAGCGTAGTTAACGAGCGTGAGAATGAAGAACACGACACTTCCACGGACAAAACTTCACAGAGAGACTCAACCTTTGATTGCAGTCTGGATAGAACAGATCTGGAGATCACTCATATCAGCTCATCAGGTATGTAAAACGCTAAGATACGAGGAATTTTGTACGTGACACTTGCTCTCAATCGTTCTCCTGGAGGGGTGGCGATCTTGATCATTCCGAGTATTAATTATAATTATTCATTATTGGGTTTGAGGTTGTGTCGTTTATATCGTTTACTTCTACGTATTTCAAAGGTGCTAGCTAGCAGATATAACAAATCGTCCCAATATGAAGGGTAACAAATCTAAAATATTGTCATGCAGTATGCTTTAATTTTAATTATTTCTGTTTCGACCCACAACTTTGGCAGGCCTCAGTTAAAGATTTTACCTTTAAATTCTGTTTGTCGGTGATAGTCGATACTTTGGGAGTGACTACGTTCAGAATGTTCGTATGGTTATCAAAAGAAATAGCCCACAAAAGCAGTCTGGAATTTGTCACTGTTATTTCAGCCCCAATTTTGAGACAATGTTTGTTTCGCGGTTGACTCAAAAAACCGCCGCCGAAGACTCGCCCACGACCTTGGGGTAACTATTAGTTATCAGGTGTCGATGGAACGACTAATAGAAATGTGAGAACTGAAGAAGATTCCTGCACCAGCAATGGGCGAATCCAAAAGAAATCATTCAAAGCAAAAATCTCCCACAATTTGTTATTAAAACAGTTTGCTTCTTTTTTTTTTTTGAGTTAACAATAATTGATATGATCAGCATTGTAATAAAGACGATCCGAAATTTTGTTTTATTTCAGATTCTCTTCTGCTTGCGAAGTCTACCTTGGCCTATGTCGTCGGCCTCTTCCACATTTCAAGGAAGATTGTAATCGAACATCTCACTTTTGCTGCTGGAGAAGCAAGAGATGGGTTCTGTCAGGTGGCATTCGACCACAAGAATGTAAAAATACCGACCGCCGCCTGCGACTGGATCGTCAGACACTTCAGTCGAGCTGGCGATTACGTCGTTGACCTCTTTTGAAAAAATGCTACTGCAGTAATTGCAAGCATGAAAAATTCCAGGCATGGAATATATTTTGATAAAATGGAGGACCAGGAGACCATACGTTGTGAATTGGCGTCCCAAGTACAACCGCGTGATAAAGCTAGGGACATTTAGGGAAATCATAATTATAAAAGCCAACGCAACAAAATTATGTATATTATAACTATAACAATATATATTATGAAATATATTCCATGCTTGGAGTTTTGTCTTTACTTCGGTGTGAGAAGTTGTAAAACTCACGAATGACGTAAAACAAAGAAAGCCGAGGCAAAAAGTTGAAAACAACGGAGTTCAACAAAACAAAAGCACATAAAACAAAGAAAACCTGGTCAGGTCCTTACACCTACGTAAACCCGGAATTTTTCATGCTTGCGTTTGATGTTTTCTCAATTTTAAAATACAGTAGAATTTTATTCTTGGTGTTTTTGAGATCCGTAGTCTGTAAAATCTCTAAATTCAAAGTAATTGAGTGACGAAAATATAAATTCTGTTACAAATTTGTTCAGAAATTATGATGTTACATCAAAAAGTATGACTCGTTTTAATCTGGATTATTATTCTCTTTATGTTAAACTATGGGCAAAATTCGTACTCATATTTTCGTACTCATTTTCGAGAACCTTTGTGAATCCAAATGGTAACGCAAGATTCCGAGTTTCGGAGCTCCATATTTAAGAATCTCGCAATTTTAACCAACAGTTTGTTAGCCCTGTTCATTCACTTAAAAAAAAAAGGGTACGAACTTCGAGGAGGTGTTGCATGCTAAAAAACCTATACATTACAATTTATTTATTAGAA
Source organism: Montipora capitata (assembly GCA_949126865.1). NCBI lineage: Eukaryota > Metazoa > Cnidaria > Anthozoa > Scleractinia > Acroporidae > Montipora > Montipora capitata. The sequence continues at coordinate 52,478,231 of OX421447.1, read as the reverse complement.
TTTTAGATACACAGAAGCAAGGGTCCGAATTTCGGACCCCTGGACTTCTAAATTTTACATTTTCATGTTTAACGATAGTTTTTAACTTATTTTCATTCACTTAAAGCAAGGGTCCGAATTTCGGACCCCTAGACTTGTAAGTCTTCATTTTCAACGATCGTGTTTTTTTTTTTAACTTCTTTTCACTTAATCGAAGAAAGGGTCCGAATTTCGGACCCCTGGACTTGTTAATCTTAAGATAAATGTTCAAAGATAGCTTTTTACTTGTGTATTCATTCACTTAAAGCAAGGGTCCGAATTTCGGACCCCTAGATTAATTAAGAGCTGTTCTGTTTTAGAAAACTTATTTCAATTTCAGATTAAAAGAACCAAGGGTCCGAATTTCGGACCCCTGGATTTAGAATAACCTTTTTTTTAAAGGTTCACATGATTCTTAATCACTCAGGTCATTGATTTTTGAGGACAATAAAAATCACAACGCAAGAAAGTATATTTCTCAGTGTTTGTTTTTTTCACTCCACCAGAATCGATAAAATCTGTTCTGAGAAAATGGAACGCCGCAAAAAACGGGTAAAAGTGACGTTTTCTGTGGAAAAATAAGAATTGGAAAAAACTGAAAATAGTTTGGAAAGCGTTTACCCTAGCGATCGATAAAAAGAAATGACGAAAAACATGCTTTTTTCCGCTGTAAGGAAGGTGCTAACAATATTATTGCTGTCAAGAAACTTTTAGTGTAATTTCTGGTGTGAAATTTGCAGGAAACCTAACTATTTTCGACCTATTCATGTAAAAATGGCGCGAAAAAAAACATTTGGGCTGAACTGTCTCGTACAGTAGCTGTTGTGTATCATTTTTGCTTGGGAAACCACTTGTCAAAAATAGTTTTTTCAAATCCTTTCCCAAAAAAACGCTAAACTGATGAATCGCAAAAATCCGGATAAACAGAAAGAAGAAATGTTTGGGAAAAGA
>OX421447.1:52439762-52472262 GCA_949126865.1 Montipora capitata | reverse complement strand
TCGTGATGCCATACGATTATAGCGTCAGTTTGGATACCTTCGTTCGCGTTATAGCGGCGTACGCCTTGTATAAGGGAAAACACCGATTCCAGTTTAAGTCCTGTTGGATAGGGTTATTACCTGGATGGGTGACTTTCTGATAACATCCCGCTGCTTGAGTATCCAGCAAGAACGTCTACTGATCCAATAAAACTGATATTGCATTAGAACACATATGCATTGATTCTTATAGTTCCAGTGACTTTAGGACGGTTTTCAAATTGCTGTTTGTAAATTTATTCTTCTTTCTTGATTACAAACACCGTAAAAACTGAAATAAATACGAACACGGTGTAAACGCTACGGATAAATTCCGCAATTTTGATCGCTGAACAAAATGTTACCATAGGCCATTTTACAGTTGTTTGCTCAGCGACCTAGCCCATGAATTGCTGCGAGGTTGCCGGTGACCTTGCATTGATACAGCCCCCACTGCTTTTATCATGTAAACTGTTTTGTTGTTGTAATTCTAATTGGTCCATATTAACATTACAAGAGCACGAAGGTTTGTATCAAAACAGAGTCACCGGCAGCCTCGCTTCCATTCTTAGGCCACGTAACTTAGCTACAACTGTAAAATCACCCTGCTAGCAGAGCCTTTCTTTTGCTTGCTCGATTTTGGCGTTCGCGAAAAAGGCTCTGCATGAATCGAGTAAGATCTTTATTGAATATGCGCTGCATGTTGCCAGGATACAGTCTCGAACCCAAGCCTACTATGCCAGATCTCGCCGCCATCTTGGTTTTTCATGGTACATCGGGCTCAATTATAACCATCGGTTTTGTCAAAAAACGGACGCTCGCACTGAAAAAACCGGTTTGACGAGAGAAAACAAGATTGACTAGTCCAGAAGTTCGGGCTGCGGCGGCTTCAAACAGTTGACGCGATTCGGGCAGAGCCTACTTTTCTCCTCCTCAGTAAAGAAAAAGACAAAAGGAGGCTCTGCTCGCAGGGTGCTGTAAAATGGTCTATTAAAAAAAAAATACGGATACAACTAACATAAAAACAACCGTGAATTAAATGCTCAAAATATAGTCAAAGACGCAGTAACATTGGCAAGAGCATTTTACGCCAAAATTAAAATAAACAAACAATTATCCGCAAACGATAATATTGTGCTAAAATTATGATTGAAAGTGCGAAACTAATTACCGGCGAGTAACATAAATACATAAATACCTCGGTTCTGGGGCCCGTTTCTCGAAAGTCCCGGAACTTTACGGGCCATTTTCGGATGTCACAATTCCTTTTGTATCTCAAGAACGGAGAGGATGTAAGTCGTCAAACTTCTAAGTTATTTTTCTTGTTGTTACCTTGAAAACATGACTGTCAAACAACAACACAGCGGGCCCGATTTTCGGGCCCGAAAAGTTTTCGGGACTTTCGAGAAACAGGCCCCTGCTCCTTGCACTGAAACTAGAATCCTTTCTGGTAATTACTCGTAACCTAGAAGATTGTTGCTTGGGTTTATGACCCTTACGGTGGCCCGTAAGGGCCACTACCTGTACAAACTTTATTTTCCTCGTACAAACTTTATTTTCCCCCTAAAAACTTTATTTTCCTCGTACAAACTTTATTTTCCTCCCACAAACTTTATTTTCCTCCTACAAACTTTTTATTTTCCTCCTACAAACTTTATTTTCCTCCTACAAACTTTATTTTCCTCGCACAAACTTTATTCTAATCGTACAAACTTTATTATAACCGTACAAACTTCATTATCATCGTACAAACTTTATTGTCATCGTACAAACTCATCCGAAAGGAATCTGGGAACGAGCGTAAGTATTTCAAGATGGCGGAAGGTGAAGGTGACGAACGAGATGTGATCGAGCACTATTTTCACCTTGGATATACCAATGAAATCATTTTGGAGTTTCTCAAGCGCTTCCATCATATTAAAATAAGTTTGAGAACACTGAAAAGGAGGCTTCGTAGCTTTGGCTTAAGGAGGAAAGGCAATATCATCGACGAAGCCAGGATACGAGCTGTAATTATAAGAGAGTTATCTGGTCCGGGACGGTTGCAAGGGTATCGCTCAATGTGGCACACTTTACGAAACAAGTCATGTCTGGACCCTAGGGCATCAACTCCATGCCCCTCCCCCCCCCCCCCCCCCCCACCTTCCTACTCCAATCAATGTACATTGATCGGAGTAGGAAGGTGGTGGGGAGGGGCATGGAGTTGATGCCCTAGGGTCCAGACATGACTTGTTTTTAAGGTATATATTTTTTCCTGAGGGTGAATCTCATACATACTATTGGTTCAAGTTGAAAACTTGGTTGCCCACACAACCCCCCTTCATACAGTACATACTGGTGCATGAATCACAGTCCTTCTCTTAATACAATGAAGTGACTTACTATCGAAAAACAACTTGCACTCAAAAACCAGAAACACTCACTGTCAAGAACAAAATGTATTCCTTAAAAGCTACCTACCATCCACGTGCCAGCAAAAATTTGGGCCATAAGAAAAGTACTGCCTCCTGGTCAACCGTCTTCGTCTTCTTTGCATAGAAGCAGACGGATCTATCTCACGAAGAAGGCGTGCAACTACAACTCTCGGCACGTGCAGATTGTACTTTATCCGTAAAGTGTGCCACATTGAGCGATACCCTTGCAACCGTCCCGGACCAGATAACTCTCTTATAATTACAGCTCGTATCCTGGCTTCGTCGATGATATTGCCTTTCCTCCTTAAACCAAAGCTACGAAGCCTCCTTTTCAGTGTCCTCAAACTTATTTTAATATGATGGAAGCGCTTGAGAAACTCCAAAATGATTTCATTGGTATATCCAAGGTGAAAATAGTGCTCGATCACATCCCGTTCGTCACCTTCACCTTCCGCCATCTTGAAATACTTACGCTCGTTCCCAGATTCCTTTCGGATTAGTTCTTTACGAGAATGACAAAGTTTGCACGGAAAAATAAAGTTTGTACCATGACAATAAAGTTTGTACGAGAAAATAAAGTTTGTACGATGACAATAAAGTTTGTACGAGAAAATAAAGTTTGTACGATGATAATGAAGTTTGTACGGTTATAATAAAGTTTGTACGATTAGAATAAAGTTTGTGCGAAGAAAATAAAGTTTGTAGGAGGAAATTAAAGTTTGTAGGAGGAAAATAAAGTTTGTACGAGGAAAATAAAGTTTGTAGGAGGAAAATAAAGTTTGTACGAGGAAAATAAAGTTTGTAGGGGGAAAATAAAGTTTGTACGAGGAAAATAAAGTTTGTACAGGTAGTGGCCCTTACGGGCCACCGTAGACCCTGATAAAACTTCCAACCTTGGATAAAACTGCTACTTTGATGAAACTGTAACCTCTAAAAACAAGACCCTTTTTGGTTGACGTGTACTCTATCGTGAGCCTTACTGTACGCGCGAGAGCTTAATTGTAACAGTAGAAACCTTAGCAAATGTTAAATGATCACAAGAAAAGTAAATAATATGGAAAAACCGAGTAGATTTTAAGTAACAACAGTCAAATTACCAATCGCGTGATACTTTCATTACTGAACAAATACTAGAAAAGGGTACAAAAAAGATTCTACCCCAAAAATATAAACTACTTTCAAATACCTGATCGATGACAAAACAGGAATTGAATGCACTTCACTTATCCTTGATTATTGCTGGTTTTATTATTATTATTATTTATTTTAATCAGATTCGAAACGAAATTTCTTGGGGTTTACTTAGACTGATGGTCATATCGCTAAATAAATCTTTTGGAGATGTAGCTACTGATTCCCGTATCAACAACCCCGCTTTGTTTGTGGGGAGGAGGTAAAATCTGACTTCCCAAAAAAAGACTGCTTGGGAGGCAATTGTGTACGTGACTAGACGCTTAAAAACGAAATAGTGATGGCGTAGCGTGATTGGCCGGAGAGCATGGTGACATGATAAGTATGTATGTCTCACCCGCTTGAGCAAGCACAGATGGAGAGACAACTGACAACTACATCCTGAGGAAACGATTGCGTAGCAGTCTGTTTATTACAAGTCACGTTCTTGCGTCCAGTAAATAAGACGGACAGCTTAAATTTCTCGTGAGTTTTCTATTTCTAGGGAGAGGCTATAATTTTCTACCCTTCCGTCTTTAATGATGAACGGCGAAGCAAACGGTATGTTTTTCCTTGTTGCCGGTGTGTATCAGTCTATTGGTGTTATTTCAAGCTTAATTAAGGTAATCTCATTGTGCATAGATGAGTATATGTGAGCTGAAAATAGAGATCATTCAGTTATTTGGCAATTTAAAGTACAAGAAAAAACAGTCTGGTTGTTGCCGTTGGACGACAACTCGTTTCTTAAAAACAAATGAAACTTGATACGTGGCAAAACTGATTACCAATACTTAAAAAAGTATGGACAACAACAACCCGAACGAAAAAACCTTTAAAAATCTTGAAACCCAAGACGGCATTGTTCCGACAATATTCATGGTTATTACTGGGTTGATGTGAAAAATCCGGCGCTGAATAAATGAACAAAGAATCTTGTTTGTCCGGACTATTCGGTCGTAACTAAGCGGAGCCGAAATCCGGCAGCTACTGTAGCTTTGCTGTTACACAAGAAGAAGTGGATCTAAACTTATCTCTTGTATGTCTATCCGCTGAGCACTGTTGACAAACAGAATCATACGACTCGTGTTTTCACAGCCTTGAGCAATTTAAATTCCAGCACATTAACTGAATGAAGAAAGTGCACCAATACTGGATATTCAAGCAATGCTGCGTTTCTTGATTATTTATGTAAACACGAAATTTCCTTAGCTCCTCCACTATCTTGTCATTGGGTGTTAAACTTTTCCAGAGGACTGAACCACTATGACAAAAGATTTTTTCGAAATAGTTTGGTAAAATAAAGTTCAGCGAAATAACGATACTCACCGTTACGTCACCTATTGTCATTAACGTGCCAACCAGGGGTTTATTGACTGTCGAAACAAAGGCTTCTTTTGTTCTGTGGTTGGCAAAATTTAAATATTGAAAGAATTGTTTATAAACAGTGAAGACGGTTCCAGTGAAGCCACTATCTAATGAACGTTGCTTACAAACAAAGGGATAAAGAATGAATTAGCGTATTGATGTACTTGAGCAATCATTTATCCGTGAGATAACCTGACCGCACGTTAAGAAAGGGTCAAGTTGTCTGAACAAATATGTCAAAATGCTAATCAAGTTAATCTATTGATACAATCCAAATTACTTAAGAGTTCCCTGTACCCCAAAAATGTCGTTTAAAGCCCTTTACTGGTTCAACCAGTGAAGGTTTACGAATTCGCGTTTATTTAGGTCAGATGCACTATTAAAATAAGGAAACCGCTGAGTAGAATAACTGGCTGAATTATGAAAAAATAAAGCGAGAAGGAAAGAGTATTCGGGCGCTGAGAGATTTGAATGAAAAATTGCCTGATATAACACCAGTTAAATCATTTCAACTTTGAAAAACTCATGTTGTGGACTGAATTACGCTAAAAACAGAGAAGCAAGAAAGATAGCAACAATTTCCTTGGTTCATCTGTCGGTTCATCTCAATATCAGCCCTGGCCGCCATTTTAAGTATGCGCCCGCAGTACTGAAAGGCCACTGGCTATCCCAAATGTCTGGTTGTGAAGAAAATAAACTGGACTAAATTTTCTCAGGCGTAATCCATCCACCCCACCCCCGACTTCAACATCTGTAGCTTCAGGAGGAAGAATACAGTCTTCTCAGTTGAAGTAAAATATGGTCTCCGCCACGAACTGTAATATTATCATTTATCATGGATTTTCACTGTCGTTATAAACAAAATAGCATTCGATCCTTGGACAGTAATGAGTGGGGTCTAATAAACTTACAGCTGGCTTCAGGTTTGAAGTTTCGTCCCCAGTAATGTCTGTCCACCCTTGTCGCCTTAAAAATGCGTTTCATAGATATATGCTGGCTCTAAAATTTGGTTTTATCAACGGAGTTGATGATGTAAATTGACCACCGTACAGGGATTCTAGAACTTCGTGCATTTACTTCTTGCCAAAAATTCAAAAACCGAAAAACCCAGGTATCCGTATCGTTTCTGCCTGTAGTTGCCCTACCGAACTCATTTCTAGCTACTTAGACAGAATTATGACGCCTTTAGTCAAATCTTTGCCATCATACATTAACTGTTTTTCATTCGCCGGCAGCCATTACAAACAAATTAATGGTGTGGCGATGGGCACACGAATGGGACCTAGCTATGCCAATCTTTTTGAAGGAACACCGATTTTTTAATCGGTACAACGGCCCCAGACCTGGACTCTACGGTCGCTACATTGACGACTACATCGGCGCTATTTCATCCAGCAGAGAAGAACTCGATCAATTTATAACCTCCGTTAATTCCTTTCATCCGGCTCTTAAATATACCTGGGAAATTTCGGAAACTTCATTGGCTTCCCTAGATATCAAAGTTTCTATCAGTGGTAACGGTTTATGTACCAGTGTGCACTACAAACCTACAGATTCTTACAGCTATTTGTTGTATTCATCGTCCATACATCCATCACATGTCAAGAACTCCATTCCTTATTCTTAATTTCTTAGACTTCGACGTCTATGTAGTGATGACTCCGACGTTTCCAGAGGAGATGTGCCAGTTCTTCGAAAACGTGGCTATCCTGTCCCTGTGGTCAAAGCGGGCTATCTTCGTGCCCAACAATTTTGATCGACAGTCAGCACTACAAACGTCACAAAAGGATAAGAATGACAGAATTCCATTCACCCTCACTTTCCATCCTCATAATCACGCAGTCAAAAGTATCATTCTTAATAACTTTAAATTACTCCAGAATGATCCCGAGACTGGTAGAATCTTTTCTCAACCTCCACTAATTACATTCACAGAAGCGCACTCAAAACTAACGAGCAACCCGGCACTTTCAAATGCGTGCGCTCACTATGCAAAAATTGTCCTTTCACTCTGAACACTAGCAAATTATCGGAACCTTAGCGATCTGTTAAGATCACCGATCGTTTCACATGTACCTCCGCAAATGTTATTTATTGCATAACCTGTACGTTATGTAATAAATTATACATTGGCGAGACAGGTAGACGACTAGGCGACCGATTCCGCGAACACCTTCGAGATGTTGAGACTAATGACAAAGATGCATCTAAGCCAGTCGCTCGTCATTTTAATCTCCCTAACCACTCCAAACAAGACATGGCTATCTGCGGCCTTTCCCTACATCTAGGTACGACGGAAAGCTGCAAGAACCTGGAACAAAAATTCATCTTCCTAATTGGCACCCTTAATCCCCACGGTATTAACGAACGCTTCTCATTTAACTAATGTATTTCTGTTTTTCACGTTGCCATGTTACCATCAATAGCATAGCTCCTACTCCACGACCCACACAACCCATAATTCCTCGATTTGCTCTGACAAAGGGCTAACGCTCGAAACGTTAGCTTTTAGAATCCCTGTACGGTGGTCAATTTACATTATCAAGTCCGTTGATGAAACCAAATTTTTATGTACCACTTCCCCACCGACGCAGCACCACAGTTTTAGTTCTTTTGAAACTACCCCCTTTACTCATATGCTGGCTCTAGTCTAGTGCTCTCATATCCGCGCTCCACTTCGTTCATTTTCGACTAGCCTTCATTGCTAATGGCGACACATCTACAGTGTTTTGACTGGCTTGAAATGGCCTGCTGCAAATGCTTTGGAAAAGATCCCGAATATATTGCAGGTATTCTTTCAAAACTAATAATTTGACTTCGATATTTTAGGGGGCGGTATTCGTTACTTCTTCATCAACATGTCCAAGTTGTTGAATGAATGGTTAGGCGATTAAAGGATTTCCTTGCAGTATCGCCACCAACATAGCAAGGCGATCTCGTTAAATCTGCAATAAAGCTCAGGATCCTCAAATCGGTCGTTTAATAACCGAATTTCTTTGTGGGATATGCAAAATAATGTTATTGCCAATTTTCTGCTCTCAAGGTTTAAATGAGTTCTGCTTGCATAATTTTCCTCAGCTTTCCACTTGTAAATGGTGACGGTGGGGCCAAATTATTAAGAAAGACGGGTCAAAACAGCATTGTCACCAGAAGGCATCTTGATGCTTGAAGTAATATATCAAACACGAGAAGGAGTATTAAAATACAATAAAAAACGTTCTCTGGCTAAAAATTTTGAAAAAGAATATAAGCTTTCGGCTGTCGATCTACAGCCTTCCACGGATAAAACGTTGAATGTAAATTAGTGAAATATATACGGAAAAGGCGAGATAAAAATGATAAAAAGAACAGAGTAAAGGTATGAAAAATGGTGGCTATTGTTTAAAAAGAATTTTATACTGATTAGGAATCGGCTTAAAGTTATTTCTATTTCACTAATTTACATTCAACGTTTTATCCGTGGAAGGCTGTAGATCGACAGCCGAAAGCTTATATTCTTTTTCAAAATTTTTAGCCAGAGAACGTTTTTTATTGTATTTTAATATGCCTAATCCTGGCTGCGCTTCAATTTTTAAACGAGAAGGAGTGTTTCATCGGATATCCAAACACCGAGAAGCGAGTTGAAAAACGAGGCCGAAGGCCGAGTTTTTTAACCGATTTCGAGGTGGTTGGATATCTGATGAAACACTCTTTCGAGTGTTTGATATTGCTTGTCAAAAGAATCAGTATTTTAAGAGATATTTGGGATCAAAGCTGGCGAAATTTTATGCTAATTAAGACCACATATCCAAACTTCCCTCACGGTTACCGTAGTGATTTCTTTTGTTTTTGGCTTATGAATTATTAATGAATTTGAGAACCGAAGATGAAAATTTTTGAAATCGACTACCGTAAATACGGATTTTCATGCAACGTTGCCTTCCAATGATTGTAGACACGTACGACGCCAGCATAAGCGCATATTAAGCACAATCAACGACCAATCAACATGCGCAAATTAAATTGGGAGCGTTTTGACCAAAAATTGAACGCATTTTCTTAGTTCACTGAAAGACACCGATATTCACCGATATTCACCGAGCCTGAGGTGAATAATTGTTTTAGTATAATTACATAGGTGATTATTTGAAAAAATATGCGTTTTCTTTAAAACAATTAATTTCTTCATCTGTCACCTCGACAAAACGGCTCGCGGCCATTTAAAAAAAACCACTTAGGTGATAATAATCACCTCAATTGTAATCAATGAGCGCAGAGAATTTTCAATAATTACCTATGTAATAATACTAAACTGAGTTATTAGGCAATTCGATGAAACCAAGAACCAATCATTGTAACGCTAGTGAATTAGGAACGAATCAAAACAAATAACACAAAGAACATGTTTAATTTGCATTAGATAAAAAAGTATTTGTAGACCTTTACATGACTTCAGAATAAAAACACCAAAACTCCAAAAATCGCTACCCCATCCCAGACTCGCTATACCTAATTCAAGCATCTGATCAGTTTCTGAGAAAATGATACCCTAATCTAGTCTAAAAATCTCTGATTTCTATTTTTAGGTTAATATCCACGTGATGAGACAGTAAAAAATGGCCCCACAAGTTTTGCATAATAATTGCGTCAATTTTACTGCATTGTTTTATACACCAACATAGCCGCCGTGAGGTCAGACACAAACCCCAGACTAAAGTGCTCGACATCCATACTTTCCCTAATGAATGACTATTTATCCTTGACACATGCACACGTCTCGTGCATGCTTATTTTTTAATAGAAAGCGCCCATCAACAAACTGAAAGAACTTCAAAACTGAATAAATCTATTTCCCATTTTGTGTCCATAGTTTCTGAGAAGACCGAAGATTACGAGATTACCGTGGTCACTGGAAAGAGAAAGGGAGCTGGAACTGACGCCTCGGTAACTCTCATCATAAAAGGTAAAATACATCGACAAGATGTTTCACATTATTTTCATTTGCATGCACATAAAATTATAGCTTTCGTTCATTGTTAAAGAAATATGACGTTTATTATTATTTTTTTATACTCGCATTCACCGTCTATGCGGAGAGGCATGTAACGTGGTCGGTGATTTTAAGATCTTAACCATGTTAGAAATAAAAGGACAAGTTTTGCATCGTGTGCGTGTACATTTGAAGATTCCCGGTTGGTTGTTAGACTTAAATGCGCTCCTAACTAGAAAGTTACCTATGTTTTGGTCGCATTTGAATGAAAAAAGTGGTGATAAAGGAAATATATATTTAGTTTCGGGATCGAAAGTGTTGCCACAAGCAACATACGCAGACCAAGCAATTAAAAACAAGTTTAAATTAGTCTGTTTACGTTGCTTGTTCTTGTACTTCCGTCGCAAGTGAAAAAAAGCCTTTTCAGCAGAGGTACAACTGAGACTACTTTTTGTGAAAGGAAGGACAATTTTAGCAATTGACTTTATATTATAAAAAGCTGAAATTTCAGGGGCTTCAACCGCACAATTTTCCCTTTCGTAAACAAGCGATGCCATTTGGACGAGACGAGAACAATTTTACTGTTAAGTTTGTCGTTTGCAAATGAGGAAAAAATACTTAATCTAGGACTAAATTAGCAGCGTATGTCACTTAGAATTTAAAAAAAAACTGAGAAAAAACCTTAGAAAAAAATTTGAAACAGTTGATCGAACGATGTCGAACTCGGTTCAATGGCATAAGAACATATGAGTAGTGGTGTACGCTCGTTCACGGCGGTTTTGACGGTTCGGATTGGAGAGTTCTGATTGGTGGATTCAAATTTTTCCGGGAAATTCAAATTTGGGCGGGAAATTCAAACGTACGTTAGATGGAAAATTCAAATTTCAAATGATGACGTCACAGACACGTGACACCTCCCTTGCTGCGAACCCTCAGGAAACAGGTTGGGGTGTCTTGCCTAACCATCCAGGAAATTCAAACTTCAAACAATGACGCCGCACGGCCTTGGAGAGGGTGACGTCATAGAGCCCCAAGCCCCTCACGGTCAAAAAAACACCAGAGGAAAAAAATAAAATCCAACAGGTTTTAATGACAAGAAAAAACAACAACGGTACTATTTGCACAAGAAGAAGAAAAAAGCAAAAAAATGTCACACTATGCACAAGAAGAAGACGTTGCCCCGCCGGGCACCATAGTTTATTATGATAAAGGCTGATTTGGATGTGGCCAGTCAATGAGAGGATCCAGAACACAATCATCCCACCGGTCACTTCCGAGTAGAGTCTCCTTAAAGTCACCTCAGTTCCTTAGTGTCCCTACTCAGTCCATACACAAAAGGCTGACGCCCCGTACGCGCACCCGGCAACTTTGTCTTCTGGATGAAGCCAAAGTCTCAATCCTCCTCATAGAGATCCAGTACAAGTTGAGCCAGTTCGTCATCGTGTAACACCGAAGCGAAACCAAGACGATCGTCTGTGAACGAATCTTCCTTGGTAAGTCTGTATCCGCAAGGATACGTGATGGCGGACCAGCTCGAAGGACGCGTTTGTTGATGACGAGTTGATAGTCGTTGTGGGCAGGCTGGGTACGAAATTCGTACTGTTTTGATTTGCGGGTGATTTTACGCGCTTGACAAATGCGCGTTTTCCGCGGTGTCTCCAAAGGATGTTGGAGTTCGTCCAAGTCGTTTTCACGCCTCATAATTGAGTTGCGCCATTCCCTCCACATTGAGAGAATGTCCCTTGACTTTACACTCTGTCTTATCATCATTTCATCGGTACCCATAGTTTTTGGGCCCGCCCGAACAAAATTCCGCGATGTACTGACTGGGTTTTAGTTCGTTGGTGAACTCAACCAGATGGGTGCCGAGGGTGACATCAGGTTGATCGGGACGATGCACGTAGAGGACGGAATCGGTGTCGTAATAGAGGACCTGTTTACCCAGGAGTTCCAATGCTTCGTACAACCGTAAACGTGACTAGCAGGTCGTAAATGCCGCAATGAACACATTGGTGTTGACATTGAGTTCCTCGCACTCGTCCTTGGCTCGGTAGTGCACTTCCACCCAGTTCTCGTCGAGGCAACTGACGTGTGAATCACGTAGCCCATCTCCACCGCTTTTTCCAGCTCGGGGGCGCACCACGTACCAGTCAGTGCCCTTTCATCCTAGGTGTGATCGCACGAAAGGGATTTTTCATGCAGAGATATGTCTATGTCTTGCTCCACACAGGTGCGACATAACGGGAAGGTCAGCTATCTTCTACACCGGTAATGCAAGACGGGGTGAAACAAATTCTTCGGTGGGACGATGGTGCGCAAAGCCGGACCAAAGTACTGAAGACTCTGAAGACGTTCCATGGTGGTACGTCGAACATCATCCATGCAGCGTTGATCGTGACGTTGGTACGGCTCGTGACGATTGGAGGAACACCAGTGGCACCCATGCCAAAAACAACCCAAGACCTCGTAGATTGTGTTGCTGGTTTCGTCGACGCCATCCACCCTCCATCGTCGACCAGGGTCTGGTATTCGCCCTGGTTGCGAGCGTGCTGGATACGTTGCCAGTGGTTTGGAAGCGGCTCTTCCTCCTGCAGCCGATATTCTTTCCACAAGAGCCATTCCATGGCGACCTTGGAGTGGTTGGTGATGAGTCGCCATCCCTTGACAGGTTTGGAGGCGATGGTGTCTTCCTCCATGCGGGCGATAGTCATGCAGACAATCTCCCGCGATGGTCATTTTGTCAAAGGGACAAAAGCCGGTCTGTTCGCGGAACTCACGACGAAAAGTCAAACATACCTCTCGGAGGAGTTTGACGTCGGAGATGCAATAGTCCACGAGATCCCTTTGCATGTCAAACTGTGCCTCGTTGGTCACTTGAGCAGTGTACCATCGCTCGAATTCAGCTTTGCCTGCCGTGGGCATGGTTTCAGCGGCGTACTCACGCGGGCGTACTCTATTTTCTCAAGCATGGGACCCACGTAGTCGGCGTTCTCAGGGGTGTTGAAGAGATGTGGAAAATACCCCTTCTTGAAATTGTTGGGATCCAAGCCAAATGTTTTGGTAAACGAAGCAAAAGCCATGGCAAAGAACGACATGGAGTCGATGAAGCGAATGTACCCACCCCTGTAGGTGAGCTTCAGCAGTTTTCCACTCGTACGCGCGGGCTTAAATTTTTGTTTGCACTCAATCAAACGTTTCACGACAAAGTAAGAGTCGCAGCCCTTGAAATTGTGGGCAAGAGCTGTGACGTAGCGTGTGTCCTGCTACGTGAGTTCCTCCAAACATTGCAGAAATTGTTCAATGCAATTCTTGCCACAAAATATTTAAAGGGAGGCATCCTCTGCCGTCATACCCACCACCAAATTAGGCACATGCACTTCCGTATCTTGCATGGCCTCCGTATCCCTAAAGACCAGTAGCGGTGGGTGGTAGGTATTGCGTGCCTCACGACGGAGTCGGGTCCGCTTGTTGATTTGAACGATGCGTGCTCGGTCTTCGAGCTCTTCAGGGTCGGCGGGGACTTGCACGAAGCATTGATGCTGGTTCAAGTCAGTCGTTTCATGGCACGACGGGCATTCACTGTACCCACACCGTTGTTCGTCTTGGCAGTTTGCACATTTGTGCCATGAGTCGCATACCGACGACTGATTGGGACCACACACTTTTCCACTGAGGGTCTTGGTCTGGTGGAGTTGAAAGCACGCTTCCCAATAAAATTGGCGACGACAATGACGACAGTAGATGTGGGCAGGACGTTTGCGTAAGTACGCCTCGAGGTAATCGTCGCATTCATTCTGTTGGCAACCGGGGCAGTGAAACGCCTTTCCCTTTGGAACATCGGTGGCGGCCTTGATTGTCGTATGCTTTGAGGCACCGTCCACAAAAGTAACTGGGTACCGACGAATCCCGGCAATGAGGTAAATGTGTCGTAATGTTCGTCGTCGTGGAGAACGGCGAGCAGGGTGTTGCCATTATTGACGATTCGCATCGACCACGATGATCTGATAATCGTGGAGACTGGGTGCTTCAGCCAAAGTCGCCAGTTCCTGGAGTCCCATGGGACCCAGATGGAGTCCGGTTTCCTCCAAGAGGGCGATAGCGGCTTCGCTGCGACGTTGTTGATTTCTGCTAGATTTGGTCCATTTGTCCCGTTCGTTGTTGTTGGAACCGGCTAGGTGCAGGCCTCGAGCGGTGACTACGGCACGCATACAACATAGTCCCGAGTCGTCCCGTGGTATCTTGACGATGGTCTTTTTGTTCAACCGAAATTGAACGGACGAATCGTGCCTGGGTCGTTTGTTCTTAGAATGAGCGCTTCCCCGAGGCTCTGCCTGTACATGGACGAATTCCAGCTGAAAAGGTTCGTTGAGGTCGTATTCCTCCCCGGAACTGAGTTTTTAAGCAAGACCGTCCAAAAATGAAGTCACCGTGTCCTGTTCCTGACACCACCGACTGACGCGTAATCCTCGAGAAAAGGAGTTGTCGTATCGTGGCGAATAAGAAACACGCGATCACGATCGTGGATGGTAGCATCGCCCAACAAGGTTCATATCGCACGACGTAGTCCTTGAGCAACAGCATTGTTTATGTTTTGACACCGTGAGTCCAAAAGTCCTTGTTGTTCCAGCCGTGTTCTAAAGATTTGTTCACGCACTCCCACCACACTGGACCGACGTTCAATCACAGGGTCCAAAACAAAACGAAAATGTCCTCCCCCACCAACTTGAGCAGGAGCTTCCTCAAAGAAAGAAAGAGTGTTTTGACGAGCAAAGGCCCCACGATCGTCGTGTAACCTTTGCCGATGCTCGATGAGATGGAGACTTTCATTGTCCGTGGGGACTGCTAGCAACCGTTCCACGTCCTCGAGAGCCTGCAGCTGAACTAACGGTTCGTCCTCATCACTGTCCATGAAATCCGCCACATGTCGAAGCTCTTCTTCTCTAAGCAAAGCAAGTTGCTCCTCTAAAGACAATCCACTAGGTCCTGCACTTGGAGAAGACATGACGAGCAAATGAACTGAGGACCACGACGCGTCGTCTTTTATAAGGTTCAAGGGAACACGTGATCGAAAAAGTACTGACCTTGAAGGACCTTCCTTGCACGTGGACAAGAAGGTGCTCATTCGTCAGAGACCACGGCTATTTATGGCCTGACCCAAAAAGGTCATCAGACCGGACGAGGGGGATGGGGGGTACGCCCAAAATTTATAGATCCCTTATGTTATCTCTTGAGAAGACTTTGAGTGATGGGGGGGGGGGGGGGTGGGGGTACGCCCAAAATGTGTAGTCCCCATGTGAGAGGACTTAGGGGGATGGGGGGGTACGCCCAAAATTTATAGTTCCCTTCTGTCATCACGTGGGAAGATGTAGAGATAGGGGATACCTTCCAAGGAAAGGTGCCCTGTCACGACCTTAGTGGTCTGATGCGTCCTAAAGGCCAGAAAGAGTGATTTGGAGCTCATTTCTGAGTTTTTCATGGTCCTGACCAGACGGCAAAAGAGACGACTCGTCAAATTAAGAGATTTGGTCAAGAAAGTAGCAGAAGGAAAAAAAGGTGGAAGAAGAAAGCGAATGTGTCATCTGCTTGTCCATCATCGAGACAGACCCGCCCTCTCTAGTCATCCTCGCTACCATCGCACAACACAGCCTGCTCCACGGAAAAAAGAAAAGAATGGTGGACACGAGATGCTGTGGTCAGTCAGTCCACATGACCTGCCTCTTTGGCTTCTTCATGACCTATTACGGAAGCAGGACCCCTTGGAAATGCCATAAAATATTATTTCAGAGCTGAGCGTTGCGAGGCTCAAGAACATTTGTAAATTCGTTGCGTTGCGAGAGAACATTTTGGTAAATAAAGACCAGACACATGGAAGTCAAGAACTTTGTTTTTTAACATTTGTAACAACAACAACGTGAGTCAGCCATTAAAATCTTTTACAATTTGAGTTTTTGTTTGGCTTCGGGATTCTCTTGACGCTGGCTTAGGTCCAAGTTTTCTTGCTGGGGAGATTGCTGATTGCTTCACCACTTTTGCATTCGCTTTCCATTTGTCTTGTAAATTCTTGGCCTTAGAATAATCGATGACTTGTTGTTTGGCAATCTTGTCCAGCCGATTGATGCCCGGATGGTGACAACACCAACCCATACCGTGGAGACACGCTGTGTGGTGACTATTGCAAACACAAAACCAACGCGACAGCCTAGCCAAATGACTGAACCAGACGGGGTTAAAGACACCATCCCAAAGGAAATGCTCGATGGAGATGCGAAGGCAAACCCACCGAAGCCAGTTGATGAAATGACAGCAGGAACGATCCTCGCCTGCCGACAGGAGGATAAGATTAGAGCCAAGAGGAGACAATACCACCACGGAAACAAAGCCGGATGTTAGGCGTATGCCAAACAGTACTATCACAAAAACAAGGACAAAATCAGGGAGAGACAAAACCTATGCCATCGACAAAAGAGGAACAAGCTCAGAGAGATCCCACTTTGCACAACGGACGAGACAGAGCCCACACGCCTAGAACCGAATGAAACCCTTGCTGAGTAAACCATGACTCCCCTTTGAACATAGGGTGTTACGAATGGTCTCGAATCAAATTATAAAAGCAACTACGTGGATTTAGGTCGTGTCTTTATTTTTCCAAAATACAAACGTGGTCAATTTTTGAGCAAGCGCGGTGTGGGGCCGTGCAAACTTGAGGAAGCGAACTGTAAAAAGTCGGCTTTGTTCAGTCAAGGGAGACCAAACAAGTGCTCCAGGAAACGCGTGTTACTTAAATTGAGGGAGTAACTCCGAGCAACTCATGAACAAATGAGCAACCCATGAGTAACTCCGAGCAACCCTGAGTAACTCAAATTGAGGGAGTAACTCCGAGCAATTCATAAGTAAAATGAGCAACTCATGAGCCAATGAGCAACCCATGAGTAAACGAGCAACTCACGAGAAAATGAGCAACCCATGCAAGTACCCCTCCGTAAACCTGTTCGACGCACCGAACGTCTCCGGGAACTGAGTAACTCAAATAGAGGGAGTAACCCCGAGCAACTCACGAGTAAAATGAGCAACCCATGAGTAACTCAGATCAACCCTGAGTAACTCAAACTGAAGGAGTAACTCCGAGCAACTCACGAGTAAAATAAGCAACTCATGAGCCAATGAGCAACCCATGAGTAAACGAGCAACTCATGAGAAAATGAGCAACCCATGAGTACCTCCGATCAACCCTGAGTAACTCAACTTGAGAGAGTATAACTGCAAGTACCCCTCCGTAAATCTGTTCAACGCTCCGAACGTCTCCGGGAACTTTTAACGGATGAGGCGGTCGCTTACACGGCAGCGATCGTCTTAAATCACACACGAGGAAATCGAGCTCGGACGAAGGCCCGAAAGGAGGACGAGCACGAGCAACGTATTGAAAACATTCTGAGGGAGGCTTGGGTTCGTCCTGGGTAAAATATTGAGCCCGAAATATGCAAATGATGAGGACGAAGTGATTGGTTTCGCCCTTAGGGTCGCAGAGTCCGGATGACGAGTGGCCCGATCATGTCCAATGGGGCTGTAAATTTATCATTTTTTACCACAAATGATAGAAGATGAGACTTTTATCACATATATATATCATTCAAATCTCGGTTTAAGTGTGGGCTTGTAAAAATCTCTGCGCGGGGATGCGTGCCCGCTCCGTCTATTGAACACAAGAATGACACCTGAGTTCTGGAGCCCTTCATCGGCCTACCACGCCACTAAGGAACATTCTTGTACAAAGAGACATTTTTTTTTTTTTTTTCTTTTTGCTTTTGTCCTCTTCCTGTACATACTCGTTTGTTATTCTAGTCATTAAAACCTGTTGGATTGCATTTTTTCCTCTGGTACTTTTTTCTGACCGTGGGGGGCGTGGGACTCTGTGACGTCATCCCTCTCTCAAGCCATGTGACGTCATTGTTTGAATTTTGAATTTCCTGACCGCTATTTTTTTATCCCACATGGTTACGCAAAACACCCAACCTGTTTCCTGAGGATTCGCAGCAAGGAAGGTGTCACGTGTATGTGGCGTCATCAAGGAAGGTGTCACGTGTCTGCGACGTCATCCTTTAAAATTTGAATCCATCAATCAGAACGCTCCAATCCCAACCGTCAAAACCGCCGTGAGCGTACATTGTTACTCATATGAACTTAACCTCTACAACACCGAAACAACGATGTTATATTGGCAATTTTAGAGTATTTAATTAAAGCTAATTCTAACAAGTTATTGAAAGCTAACCGAATAAAAAGGCTTGGTTACTGAGAATGGCATCGCTTGTTTAGGAAAGGGAAATTAGCGTCGGGCAGCGCAAGGCTCTGCCAATTGAGTTACATGAAGCCACTCAAGAGTCATGATCAGTTGGGAGCAGTTTAGTTTGTTGGCTTCATGTGTTCCCCTACATGGACTCGATGAATGAAATAAAATATATTATTTATTATATAGATACTGATGAAGTATTAGGATTTTTCTTTTTTTAAAATCATATCATCACGGGCAGTGAAGATATGATATTTATCTTTCACATGCGAGGATATATATGTCATCCAGGTAACTAACACGATTAGCCAATAAAAAGCGAGCTTCCCCTTTTGTGCTGTAATGTAATTTTTCACTACTACATTAACATTTTTTGACTCAATTTGTCATTATCGTGATTATTTTTTTCGTAATTTTCACATCTAGTTTCGTATTACACGACGTACGTGTTTTAGCGGTTGATGGCCTTTTTTTCACCACCGTCGGAAATGAAAAAAAATATCTATATAACAAACAGAACATTACTTGGACGCTTGGGAATACGAATTTTATCTCCTCGTACTGATAGCATCTCGCACTCGTTCTCTGCGCTCACTCGCGAGAGATACCACATGTATCAGCACGAGAAGATAAATTCGTATCCCCGCGCGGCCATGTCATATCCGCTATATATTTAAAGTGCGGGTTATAGATGAAAGGGAGAAGTTCGAGGATCACTTCCTCCTTTCATCTGTAACCCGCACTTCAAAAATATACTTTTATTTGAAACTACTTTGTGTTAGGATTTTGTGTTTTGATTTGTAAACTATTGTAATAAGATGCAAAGAAAATCGTCTCTGTCTAATAATCAGGTACATGTGGTGAAACTAAACCGCTCTCCCTGGACAAGTGGTTCCATGATGACTTTGAGGCTGGACAAACTGACAAATATTGCTTGACTGCTGAGGATGTTGGAGAGCTTTTGATGGTCGTTTTGATGAATGATGGGGGAGGATGGAACAGTGATTGGTTTGTTGACCGGATAACTATCAAAATCAAATCCAAAAATGTCACCTATGATTTTCCGTGCAATCGATGGGTGCAAAGCGAGAATGTCATCTTTGAAGGAACAGGTAAATTTCAAGGACTCCCTTTTTCCTCAACCTGCATATGACCAGAACCCAGGTTACTATGCGAGGCGGGAGTCCAGGAGCAGTAGTAGAAATAACACTGTACTTTCGTAACAACAAAGTTCAGGGCCGTAGCCACTATGAAGCAATCCGAGGCACTTGCCTCAGTAATTTTTTTCGTGACATTTTTGATTATGCGGGATCCCAGTGCTGTCTTTAAATGCAGGCATCAAAAACACAATTCCTCAGTCAATTTTTTTTTCTCACTACGGCCATGAAGTCACCCAATGGATGGTCTCGTGATATATTGGTTTGGATGGAATGTTGTTCACCGTCAAACGTCGAAACTTCGCATTGCGATCGCCTAGACTTTTCTACTAAATTTATCATCTATCGATCATCTTAGCAACCCGAGGAAGATTATCCCCTACGTTTCCAAAGGGGTTATTCAATTTTTTTTTCTTTGCAATATTGCTAGAAATTCGGCGAAGTAAATAATTCGCAGGGAAATTCTTGGCTCAACTTTCCATTTTTCAAACACTAATTTTGAGTACATTTCTTTAAACAGTATTTTTTTTCATTACAAGAAACATATGTCCCCTCGAGTCTTCTAGTTGACTTTGTTCGTTGGGTGCCCCTGTCGTGATAACTATGACGAGCAACCAAACCGTGAGTTGTCCTAGAATTTATGTTTCATTTGGTCACGAATGTTCTAGAGTTCAGTACTGTAAACGGTGAAACTGAAAAGTTAGAAAATGGAAGGGTTGCTAAACTTCCGACGGGCGCGTAGCGCCGAGTTGGCTATAATCATCTCATATCCAACAAGCGCGAGTGGAATAATTGTTTTATTAAAAACGCCCCCAAAATATAGAAAACTAAACTACAATAAAAATAAAAAGGCCCAAACAATCACGCATATGCTTGTCGTGTTATGGTACAATGGCTCATAACCCATGATGGCTTAGCCAATCAAAACTCTCGAATTGCATTATCCAATGATCCAGTTTTTAGTAATAGCTAATAATTGTAATTGTAATTGTATTCCCGAGTCATTATCGGAAAAGTACTTCTCTTAATTCATTCATCTCATGGGCATACCATCCACAATCTCCTTCACGACATCCTTAAGAAAAACTCCACCGAACTTTTGCGAAAAGGTCGTCGTTGTAGTAAAAAAAAAAGACCAGAGAGTGATCTAGAAACTTTGTTTACCTCAAAGCTAAACTTCCGACGGATCAACAACATGACATCGTGAAAAGTCAACGAGAGGAAGAGCTCAAGCAGAGAAGGTCTATTTACGAATGGGGAGATGACGACACATATCTTGACTTGCCAGGCTATGTCAAGGCTGCGGATGTGAAGACACTTCCAAAAGACGTGCAATTTACCGAAGAAGCTATGTATGATCTGCATAAGGCCAGAAGAGCAGCACTTATCAATCTGGGTCTTGTGAAACTGCTTAACTTATTTGATAATTGGGATGACTTTGACGACTATCGCAAGGTATTACTCTTCTTTTTCTCGAGAACCGAACAGGAGAGAACAATAACTTTGAAGCGCAAAAACGATCCATACCAAATTAGCCTATTAAGCGACTTATATTTCCTAGTCTTTCAGACTTCGAAAGTTTGCCTAAGAAATCGGCCGTTTTCGAAGAAAAATAATTGGTAAGGGTTCCCTCTTTGCCGTATGGCCGAAAATCGTGATTTTGGACACCTTTGGAAAAACCATTCTTTGGTATGCTCGTGCCGCTCACACTTTTGCTCCGACATTTCTTATGTGGAGGACGAGAGCAGACGAAGATAAATTTCAATTTTCTCTTTTAACGCTTTAGTCCACATGTATGTCCAGAAATACACGCAATTATATGCACGACGATTTTGAAAAGCGTCACGAAGTGTCCATAATACATACTTTAGTGACTTCCCCGTAGAGGCTTGTCAAAGACAAAAATTTAAATTTAAGTAAGTACAAATATGCATTTTTTACACTCACCAAAAATAACGCTATCTCTTAGGGCCTGGCCAGACGGGAAATGTTTGGCGACCAAACAACATCAAACATTGTTTGGTGACCAAACATTTAACCAGCACCTTGTTTGGTGCTGTTTGATCGTGTTTGATACAATTTGAAGGCCATCAAACATTCGATCAAACAACTTAAAACATTTCTTTTTTTCTCGTGTTAAGTTGATGGGCGAAGGTATCAAACATGTTTGTCGCGCGCATGCGTACCACGCTTGCTCGGCTGCTTTTGTCCTCGTGTTGTTTACGTAATTGTGACTAATAGCTCTTTGCTTGTGGAGTTTGCTCTAAGTTGGATCAAACATGTTTTAATTGTTTGGCCACTCATTTCAACATCAGCATGATTGGTCACCAAACAATGTTTGATGTTGTTTGGTCGCCAAACATTTCCCCTGTCGGCCAGGCCCTAATTACAGTTACCTAATTGCCAAAAATAGGTAGCAAATGCTTAGATTCAAAGGGATATTTCGTGTTGAATATCAAAATCGAGATTATAACTAATTGCGTGCATTTCTGGACATATTAATGCGCCTTCATCAATTAAATTCTTGGATATTTGTAACAATTATTATCCTGAACAACTTCAGATTTTTAATGTTGATAAAAACGTTATCTAACCAAATTTTAAAGGGCGCGAATTTTCGACTGTCGAACTACAGTCTTCAAAGGGCTAAAAAACTAGTGTAAAACACGCTAAGCTGCATGCAACAAACGGCGAGAAGGGGTGAGCATAACAATGAGGGGAAAATGAAGTGAAATAGTAGTTATATGAATAGTAATGAGACAGACAAATTATCGAGTTAGGAATTCGAGTCGGACTTAAAGTTGGATTTTCGAGCTAGTCAGTGTAAAATGCAGACTGTTATAATGTAACTGCTGAAAAAGCCCAAACCTTTACAAGTGCTAAGCTTAGGCCTAATTAGGCATAAAACAATATTGAGGCTAAACCGTTAGCACTTCTAAAGGCGCTGTTACACTGTGCAAACGCTAAAAAACAAGTTGTATTCCGGGTGCGACATTGTCTCGTTTCGATGATCACATGACGTTAAAGGAACATTTTCATTGGCTGCTTCCGCAAACCGTTGTGGCACAAGATGCAGGACAGATGTTACACCGCGCAATGCTTAAAAAAAATTCATTGCAACCGTTGCGGAAAGGAGAACCGCAACGTTTTCTGCAACTGGTCTTGCAACGTTTTTGGTCATTGCAAGGTATGTCACATTGCGCAATGATTCGTGCAACTTGTCTAGCAATGATGTTGCGAGACAAGTTACACGAAAAATTGCACAGTGTAACACCACCTTACAATGGCCAACTCGAAGATCTAACTGACACGAAATCTAACTCAAAAATCCAACTCGAAGTCCAACTCGATAATCCAACTTGAAATCGATAGCTTAACTCGGTAAATAGGCAACCTCAGTATATTGCCTAACGGTTCCTTTTTCACTCATTATGTTAATCACTACACGCTGTTTGTTGTATATATAGCGTGTTTAACACTAGTTCTTTAGCCCGTTGAAAACTGTAGTTCGACAGTCGAAAGCTCGCTCCTTTAAAGTTGGTCAGAGAACGTCTTTATTAACATTATGAATTATCCTGACCGCGCGTCTTCATTTTTTTCTTAACTTGAGATTTGTTTTAAAAAAACGAAAGTTGTATTTTCAGATTCATATCCGTCGTTGTCGTCGTCCTGTTAAATGCTCTCTAATCCCAGCTAAAATGCATCCAAGAGCGATAATTTTCAGACATTTATCACGGATTGGCGTTTATCACGTCCGTAAATACTTGGACCGCTGGCGTAGCCCTTTTCTTAGGAAGAAAATGTGGGTAAAGAAGCTGATTACGTTTAGCGTAACGTGAAACTTGAAAGAATATAAAAACTTAGTTAGAAATGGTTTGTTTTGCAGGCATTCACTGGTTTTATTGGCAAAGTACCTCAGGCTGCAGATCATTGGAGTGATGATCGCTTCTTTGGATCTCAGTTCATGAATGGTTGTAATCCCGATGCACTGAGAAGATGCACTAAACTGCCACCGAATTTTCCGGTCACACAACACCTGATCGGAAACCTATTAGACAATGGAGATACTTTGGAGAAAGCCCTAAGGGTATGTAATTGTCGAGTTATCTTGGCGATGTAATTAGGCTGTGGGGCGGTTTTGAGTAACGTAATTTTAAGAAGAAAAATCAGCGATATCAGAGATGTTGAGCGAGGGCGCACAGTATCAACGGAGACTTGTACGTTTTTCGTGATAGGATGGCCGCATGTATATGGTGGATCATAAGATCTTGGAAGACATTCCGCATTATGGCCAGGACCGAGAAGACCTGGAGAGGAGATACATGTGCGCAAGCCTGGGATTGTTCTACAGGAAAGCCAGCGGGGATCTGGTGCCGATAGCCATCCAGTTTCACCAGACTCCAAGTAGCGACAATCCGATATGGACTCCGAATGACGCCGAGATGGACTGGATCTGTGCCAAGTTTTGGTTACGTAACTCTGACACGCAAATTCACCAGGTAGTTTGAAAACAATCTTAAAATGTCTGTGTGTTTCGTCATTATAATTTGTGCAGAAAGGGATTGGAGGTACATTGTATGAAGACCTTGCGCACCTAATGGAGCCTCTATCTTTCATACTGGGCCTCGGAGTCAACCTTTCCCGAGTAGAGTTATTAATCGAACGTGTCTCGTTGGGTTTTCGAGGTTAAAAGCCCAATCAAACAGAGCTGTGTCAGTGCTATACACCTTATTCCAAAATGGCCGCCATTTAAATATTCTTTTGTTTTTATTCAAATAAGCCCTGGATGCGTCGTTCTTAAGCTTAAAATTCAAAAGAATATTTCATCTTGAACGAGGCAACAAGGGCCAATTTGTATCCGCATAAATCAGCGGCCATTTTGGAATAAGGTGTATTATATTACGTCTTGATACATAAATTGAGCCACGTCTAAAAGCGGAGCTCCCTGGGTTATTTATCTCATTTGCGTTCGGTTGAAAACGTGGGTCCTCAAAGACCTATTAAACTAATTAACTTTTCTGGACTTTTCTGGACGTACGCACGAACGGACGGTCGCATGATGACGTCATAGCTAAAACCAGAATTGTTCACACCGATGGGTCACCATATTTTCTTAAACATCGCTCTGCAATTTTTTTATTCGCGTTTCGCCGTGGAAAAAATGATTCTTTTCGCTGGAAAAAGCCGTTCAAAAGATAAATATACTCGGAATAGGGTGGACTTAAGGAATAAGTGTAGATCGAGGCTCCATTTGATGAGTTCCTGGTCCTGTCAGCGCCTTCCTAAACAAGAGAATTTTTGAGGTAAGAGAGCAGATCCCCCATATTACGCCCTATTCCGAAGAAATTTTCCTAAATTTATGAAAAGAGATTTCTTCATGGGGAATGAGATCCTATGATTTTATTCCCGAGTTGAGTAGTATCAGAAAACAAACTTGTAGATGTAGCGAACGAGTGCCGGATTTTTCGGCGTTTGTGCTCCTGTGTGACTACGTTTGGAATCAGTTGAGTGTCGAAAGTACTTAGTGAATTGCTTCGGTTTATAATTACTTCACTCAGTGATTGGTACAAAGTTCTCGCGCCAGTTTTTCAACCAATCAGCAGTGAAACCAAAACCAATCGTGGCTCGCTCGTGCACATTTTCCCGCGCTTTGTGTCGGCTACGAGTAATTACTTCGAGTTTTGATCGGTTTACCGGATTGTCTCCGTCCTTTTTGATTGGTCACAGTAATTACTTTGGTTTTGGTTTTACGACAATCGATTGAAACTCACTCTACTATGATTCCGTAGATAACATCAGATTACCTGTGAAACTAGCAGTAATTTAAGCAATAGAGGGCGTTTTCCGTGTTTCCATAGCCTCATCTAAACACAAGGGGAAGGCGGGAGAATTTGAGACAGATGCAAACCCTCGACTGCGTTTCTTAACTGTCGAGAATTCTCCCAACTCCCCCCGAGTGTTTGGATGAGGCCACGGAAACACGGAAAAAAGTCCTCTATTGCCTTTATAAAATATTTCTCAAAGATAATTCAACAAATAAAGGAAAATGCTTTTTTTAACTTCTTGATTGTAACAGATTTTCTTGACACACGCTCGTATTTCCTACCAACCAATCAAAACACGCGTCTGAAAATACACAACCAATCAAAATTCGTGTGACGTTACAGCCGTGTTTCCATACTCTCATCTAAACACAGCTATTGACCAATGAGAGTGCGCGTACTATCCTAATTATTTTATAAAAAGAATTAGTGAGGTGCGTTCGATTCCTGTTTTGTCACCGACGAGGCATTTGAAGTGGTTGTGTGGGAGAATCTTTTCTAGTATTTGTTCAGTGATAAAGGTATCACACTGTAAGTATTTTGACTGTTATCTTGTTGCTAATAATTTTATCACAAAACAATTATGGAATGCATGTGTTATAGTGCAATATCAGTTTTGTGGGATATCAGTAGCCTTTCTTGCTGGATAGCCAAACAGCGTGACTCCCCAGCCTATACAGCACGGAGGCCACCCTCGAATAAATGCCGCACCCAATCAGAAGAATGCGTCGTTTATTCGAGGATTGTGAGAAAAAACACAAGTACAAGTTTGATTCTCAGAACGTTGATAGAGCGGTTTTCAATTGAGTGTGGAAAGTAATTAGCGAATTGCATTGGTTTTGCATTACTTCCAAACGCGTCCAAACGCTGAAATCGTAAGGAATCACTATCGATACCCGTAGGATATCCCACGCAACTGACTCTATTAGAATGCGTTCTCCTCGAACGCAATAATTCGGCATTTGTCATACTGCGTTGTTTTTTCAAGGAAGACACTTTATTGGCCAGTTAGTATGAAAATTGACCCGGCGGTCAAGAAAATAACGATTGTAACTTTAGCAGCATGTCGGCAGCATGCTTGCAGTTATAGTTAAATTTCTGATAATTATCATCGGGCACTGGGATTTGAACTCTTACCTCACGTTCTCTTGCCCTACACTTTCCAAAACCTGTATTGTTTTCTGTATTGTTAGAAATACTATTAGGCAGTTGGCGTTAAGACACTTTGGGATGTTTATCAATATTTGGAGTGCATCTAATTTCGTGGACATGAGAGTTTCGCCAGCCTTTATTTTTATTGCATATCCACCTCCTCAAAAATGGTACGCCATAAACCTACAGACATAATCTCATCACCCTTCGATATTCATAAACTCCGTGGGGCATCCCTTCTCACACTGTCTGGGACAGTGATAGGTGTGGTCATCTGGCCTTCTTAGTTTGTCTACCAAGTTTGGATTATTAAATGCTCAGATTTCTCGAGTTATTCTTAAGACCAAGGGTAATTGCATACCTTCGCTTCCTTGTCAAGCATATAAGGGGCACTCTCGCAGCAATTTTACTATTTTGTGGTCGAAGCCTGCGTTAACTCAAAACAAGCAAGATCGGGCAATTATGTCTCCTAGATGTATCTTTCTCCAGTTATAAATTCTTGCTCTCTAAGTTTCCTTTGTTTTGTCAGATGATCACCCATCTTCTCCGCGTTCACCTTTTCATGGAACCCGTTGCTGTAGCAAGCTATAGACAATTGCCTACCCTACACCCCCTGTGGAAACTGTTGGCTCCTCATATTCGAGGGGTACTTGCTATCAACACACTCGGCAGGGGTGTCTTGATTGCCGAGGGAGGAGTTGCTGACAATACTCTCACTGTTGGCGGTGGAGGTAAAATTCATGATCCACGTAACTGACATCGAAACATTATTCATTAAGGCCCAGTAATAAGGGCAACATTTTTCCTGCAACTTGTCGCGCAACAATGTGGTATTGCAAGTTGAGATGATTTGTTGCGCGTATTACCACTTTCTTGTGCAACAGATTTTCTACGTCTACTTTTTGCAACATGAAAATTTGTTGCGCAAGAAGATGGTGATACGCGCAACAAACCATCTCAACTTGCAACGCAACATTGTTGCGCGACAAGTTCGCACGAAAAGTGTTGCCCGTGTTACTGGGCCTTTAAAAATTATTAAGAAATAACAATTAATTAACTACGTCGTATACACTTTATCTTGCCAGTTGTTTTTTCGTTGTTGCTGTTGCTGTTGTAGGCCTAAACACAAAAATCCGGATTTTTTTAAAGATTTTTAGAGCATAAGGAGATTTATAGAAATTTTGGGGATTTTTAGAAAAAAATGGGATTTTGGGGGATTCAGTAGATGATTTGGAACAAAAAATATTTTATATTCTCTGCCGTTTTATTTAAAATTCCTATGAAATGAAAATGTTGTCCCATTGTTTACTAAACTTGGTACGAGCTAGCAGTTTGCACTCCTTTCATGGAACACTGATCCGTTTGAGTGCCTTTTGTTTGATAAAAGTGCTATCTAGCGAGGGAAAGCTAAGGTTTCATTAAAAAATAATTTTGAGAAAAATAGAGATTTTTAGAAAATTTTGGGATATTTAGGGATTTTGAGAAACTTTTGGGGATATTTAGAGATTTTTGGTGGGAATTTTAGGGAAAAAAATTGAGAATTTCCGGATAGATTTTTAGAGCATTTTCTGGGATATTTGTGTCTAGGCCTATGCTGTTGTTGTTGTTGTTGTTGTTGTTGTTGTTGTTGTTGTTTCGGTTTCTTCTTTTCAAAGAGGTGTTTCACTGTTTCTGCCGCATTTACTTGTTATTTTTTACTTCTTAAGCGCTTTGCCATCCGCATTCCTTTTCTTTCCTTTAGCGCCTCAGCGTTACTTAGTTTCTTATTGTTTCGTTCTTTATCCAACGCTGATCGAACATTTAACGCCGAATCCGAGAATCAAACCCATGACAAATTGATGAAAAGTAAGTTTCCTCGACTCTGTGCCAATCTGACCAGCTTCCCAGAAAATTCGAAATTCGATTTCTGATTCACTACCTCATTTTTTTCTGAGAAATTGTCGGCATTTTAGTGGTGATTTTGTAATAGACATCAGAAGCACAACCTCTTTTCTGTTGGACAGGACACATTGCACTGATGAAGAAATACTACAAGAGCAACACCTGGAAAACCTACAACTTGCCCCTGGCTTTGAAGGAAAGGGGAGTCGACGATGCAGAGAAACTTCCCAATTTTCATTACCGAGAGGATGCCCTGGCCCTCTGGGGAGCCACCCGAGAATTTGTCGAGGAGATTGCAGCTCTTTACTATCGTTCCGATGACGACATCAAGCGGGTAGGTTAAAAGGGCAAACTGCGCAAGCGTAGCTAAAAGCTTGATTTGCATGACTATAAAATCGTTTAAAGTGTTGCAAAAACTATTTAGCTAAAGCGATAAAATTACAAAGTTAATTAACAATAACGATAAAACGTCTGAGAAATACTGGTCACCGAGGCCAAGAATGTGTACGAATATCTACAAGAACTAGACATGTCGTCTTTTTACACATTTGACATACATTAACATAACTATCACTACATAATACATAGCAAATGACTGGCGAGGCTGAAAGGGCGAGGCATATCACCGTGTTTTAATCACATCTTTGTATCATTTTATATTTATTTTAGGGAGTAAAGTGTGTAAAAACACGGTATGTCCAATTCTTGTCGATAACATTTCTAAGCATTTATTACTAACTTCTTACTAACCGAGCGCGAGGGCCGTACTGGGGAATATTGGCCCGAGGTCGTGGCAGTACGGACCGAGCGCAGTGAAGTCCGTACAAAAACGACGGAGGGCCAATATTCCCCGGTACGGCTCGAGCTAGCCCGGTTAGTAAGTAGTTTAATATATGGTTTACCTTTTGCTTTGTTTTTGCAAGCCCGTAATCGGCCCGTGGGCATTACGGGAGAATAATGCCCCACAATTCAGTCACAATTAGCCAATCAGGGCGCGCGTTTTATCGGCTACAAACACAAGCCATATAATAATCACTAAATAATTAAAATAACAGTTAGAGATTTTAATTGATCATCCATTCAAATATAGTCACAGAAATGTCACATGAAAAGGTGTGCTGAATTGAAAGAAAGAAAGAAAGAAAATGAAGAATTACAGCCTTACATGTTTAGTCGTTTTATCCTCATAGGAAGGTTCCGGCCTACCAAAACTCGCTCAAATTTCTTAGTCTTGGAAGTCAAGGAAGTATAAGAGCTAAACATTAACGGAAGAGAAATGCATATTTTCTTTCTGCAGGGTAAGGTTAAATGTCAGTCCACCTCCTTTTAAACAATCATCGTTGCTTTTCGCAGGATTATGAGCTGCAAAACTGGATAAAGGAGTTACACGACAAAGGATACCCTGTAGATCCTGGGCACGAAGATCACGGTGTCCCAACGTCTTTTATGAGCCGTCAGCAGCTGGTTGAATTTGTCACTATGATCATTTTCACGTGCTCCTGTCAGCATGCAGCGGTTAATTTTTCACAGATGGATGTGTACGCTTTCCCGCCCAATTCTCCCGCGCTTATGCGCCAGCCGCCCCCAACGAAGAAAGGGGTTGTAACAATGATGGATCTCATGAATTGCTTGGCCACTAAGCACCAATCATCGCTCACTATCGCTACAGTTTATGACCTGACACGTATTTTCTCTGACGAGGTAAGAACACTTCTATGTAAGAACGATTCATCCTGATGAAGGCTTAACGCTCGAAATTCTTTCAAATCTCCACACGTCTGTTTCTCTTCTTTTTTAAACTCTTGCCACACGACTAAGTATCCATCCTGCTCTAACCAATTGAAAAATCACCGCAGTTTGTATAGAGGTCACATGATTTCGAGTGAAATTTGAGGTAAATCAGCACGAGTACGTGAGGCTACTCAATATTAGGGCGAGTGCAATTTGTAGTCTCCGAGAACTTTACGACCGCTGATTTATCTCAATAGCACGAGATAAATAATGTGATTACTTGTTAATAATATATATATAACAATAGGCCACTTCCAAAAACACCACAATACTCTTTGTTTGCCCTCCAAGATTTTTGCATAAGCATTGTTTCCAGTTTCTCTTGGGTTTCTACAATGGTCCCGAGAGAAAACAGTCGTGTCATGGCTCAGTAGTCCCGCCTGCATTAACGTGAATGGTTGAAAAATGACAACTTTGATTGACATGAATGAAATGAATGTATATATATTAGTAGAAGTACGGGTTACAGACGAAAGGTAGAATTGATCCTCGCAGTTAACTGGACAATTTAAGCAATGGTTTTTTCCCATAGAACCTGCGATGCTGGTGCAATGCTCTACCAACTGACCTTGGAAGCCACACATGAAGCCCTTTCGATTATTACAATTGAAGGAAAATTCTTGATTGAAACAGATTTTCTTGATACACGCTCATATTTCCTTAAAGCCAATCAAAACGTGCGTCTGACAATACATAACCAATCAAAATTCGTGTGATGTCACAGCCGTGTTTCCATACTCTCATCTAAACACAGCTATTGACCAATGAGAGTGCGCGTACTATCCTAATTATTTTATAGATATACATATCAGTTCACCATCTATTAACCTCTTCTTGGCCCAAACTAGTGTTCTCGTTAATTTATTGAGCTTTCTTTCCAATTAGAAATTCCTTGGTGATTACCCAGAGCAGCTTTTTACTGAAGAAGCTCCAAAGTCCGCCATTGCTTCATTTCAAAAGAAACTGCAAGGAATCTCTGCTGATATCAAAAAAAGGAATGCCCAGCTCTTGGTAGCATATCCATATCTGCTTCCTGAGCGAGTTCCGAACAGCATTGCTATCTAAGCATCTACTGGGCAATGCATATCGTTACGGCTGTTGCAACCGAACTGACCAGTATAATAGGACTTTTTGTGCCCACGTAACGAGTTCCGTAAATTAAAATGAGTGTCTTGCTGTCTGAGTACTTTTAAGTGCCATATGGCTACTAATATGGATATTACCGTGGGCTCCTGATGTTATTTACGCTATTGGTTTCCTGTACACTTAGCCAATAATAACCAGCATTATTAAATTTTCAACCTCGGTTAATGCATTTCTCGTGCTCTGTTTGGTTCACTCTATCTCGGTTATCATATAGTTTAGTTTGACCTTATATGGCTACTAATATGGATATTACCGTGGGCTCCTGATGTTATTTACGCTATTGGTTTCCTGTACACTTAGCCAATAATAACCAGCATTATTAAATTTTCAGCCTCGGTTAATGCATTTCTCGTGCTCTGTTTGGTTCACTCAATCTCGGTTATCATATAGCTTAGTTTGACCTTATATGGTAAATGATTGCGCTAAGCGTTGTGAAACGAAAAACGGAAAGCGAAATTTCTCTCGAAATAAATTTTAAAACACGTTTTTGTGAAAAGTTTGGATCAATCCCGACGCTTAAAAAGGCAAGAAATATATTTGTGACGAGCCTGGGTCTGTCTGATCACCAGGTATTACACGACATCGCATCTTCATCAAGTTTTTTCGGTTTCGCTCGGATCGATTTTCCCTCTTTTTTCTCCCGTATTTCGTACTCCCAAACGTTTGGAATTTAAGGAATATTCCATTCGCGCTTGTTGGATATGAGACTACGCGCCTCGATGACTATTTCAGCCTATTTGGCATCTCATATGATCCAACGCGCGCTCATGGAATAATTGTTAAATAGTCAAGGATTAGTGAGGTTCGTTCGATTTGTGTTTTGTCATCGATGCATGAAGCATTTGAAAGTAGTGTATATTTTGAGGAGAACCGTTTTGTACCCTTTTCCAGTATTTGTTCAGTAATGAAGGCATCACCTACACTGGGGACAGCTATTCTTAGAGTTATTTTCATAGAGTTATGTCGTAGAGTTAGAATCAAGTTTCCAAAATCCTGAATTCACGATTTTGGACTGCCAAAATCCTGAATTCAAGATTTTGGAATTCAAGATTTTTTACTTCCAAAATCTTGAATTCAGGAATGGTAGTCGTTAACTCTAACTCTAAGTCATAACTCTACTGAAATAACTCTATTTATAGTTAACCTCACCTACACTCTAAGTATTTTGACGGTTATCTTGTTGCTAATACTTTTACTAAAGACAGTTTTGGAATATATGTCTCATAATCCAAAACGAGTTTTGTGGGATATCAGTAGACTTTCTTGCTGGATAAGTACAAGGAAGGATTACGTTTTTACAAACGTTGACCGTGTAGCACTGATATTTG
>OX421447.1:52429762-52432262 GCA_949126865.1 Montipora capitata | reverse complement strand
ATGATCAAAAAAGGAACATGTGCTCTCCGCTTCGTGTGCGTTGAAAGTTTGTGCGTTTAAGGATTTTTGGTTGTTCGCCTTTTGACCTGTTTCATCGCTATCGATGTTGAGCTTGAGATTATAGATGCCCAAAAAATATGTAAGTCTTGTTTTTTCTTTGTTTTGTTTTCCTTTTTTTTTTTAATTAGGTCGCTTTATTTGTAATTCGGTATTTCTTTCGCTCCAGTCGTTTATTTTAATGTCATTATTTATTTTCTAATTACAGCTGTACCGTCAGCAAAAATACGTGTAACAGCCGGATTAAACTTTATGTGAAGCATTTGTCTGCGATTTGTTCAACACTCGGAATCAAACGCTTCAATACTCGCTTTAATCTAAGTGTTTTGTTCCAGTATTCATGATCGTTGCTTCCAAATTAATTCGACCGCATTTTAAGTTTTGACGTATATGCTGTCGGTCAAATTCGTTTTCAGCTTGAATCTGTTTTTACCTAGGTTAAAAATTGGTGATCCTCATGTTACCAAGGTTGAATATGCATTACAAAGTGTACGCACGCGCATTGCTTAAGGTAACATACACACATAAATTAAAAACTTTATTTCATCTCGGATTTCATTTGCTACAAGGGATAATATCTTGGGGACATTACATTTAAAGCTAAAATATATAACATCTACAGATGCAAAAAACAGAAAAGCGGC
Organism: Montipora capitata; assembly: GCA_949126865.1. Classification (NCBI taxonomy): domain Eukaryota; kingdom Metazoa; phylum Cnidaria; class Anthozoa; order Scleractinia; family Acroporidae; genus Montipora; species Montipora capitata. Next base: position 52,431,561 of record OX421447.1, on the reverse strand, counting down.
TATACAAAAATGCGGCCCTGGATTCTCTTTTTAAAACAGTAAACTCAGTGGTACGGATAAAATCAGGTAGGGCATTTATTTCACCACTGAGCTGATATGTAACAAAAAGAATAAGACAATTAAACGGTTGTGTTAGGTTTACTGAGGGACAGAATACAATTTCCGCCATGAACATAACAAGAACACTTTTTTTTTTCATATAAGCAGGAAAATCATTTAAAACAGTATTTTTATACATTAATATGAGGAAATTTTGAATGCGCTTATTGCATACAGATGTCTTTGGACAATCTTATAAAAAGGACGAACCGGCCGTATCTTTGTAGCATTAGGGAGTTTAAGCAAAGACGACGGCTACGGCTACGGTAACTCCACAAAGCAAGAATATGATTGGTTAAAAAAGGGAAAATAATCGTGTTGCACGTGCAGAACGAATTTCCGTGCATTTCTCTGCCGTACTCCAGAAACAACACCGCGAAATCACCAAATTTTGGGTTTTGACGACAACGTGAGCGTACAACCACGAAACAGTCCTTTTCTGTTTTGACTTTAAAACCGTTCGTACCCAGTGATGTTTGGCGGTGACGTGGGAGAGAATGCATAGGAGACATGATGGCAAATGAATCGATAGATAGTTTAATTCAGCTCGTTTGTTTTCCCAGTATAATTCATGGCCCCGCTAGAGCAAAAATTCAAGTGCGCCGTATTTAGTAAGATGTACGCGCCTTTCGATGCATGTTGCGAGACACGCTTCTTCAGAATGTCACACTCGAAATCAAAATAGGCACCAGAAACCGATAAACACGTAACCACAGGCCAATATTTTTCGGTACATTCACCTTTGCGTACAGAAATACATAAAACCCCTCTATTTACCAATTGCCAAATTTTATTCATTTCTGCCTTTTGTACAAGAATATAACAACTCTTATTTTCTTGATAACTTAAACATCTATCCAAATGCGCTTCTTAAGCAACACCAACAATTTGTTACATTCCAAGTATAGGAACAAGTGCAAGGGAAAGGGTGTTTACACTAGAGACGAGTCGTTCTAAGAAAGGTTAGCGCTGCTTATCGGGGGTTAATTGCCCGAAGAATCTATTGGTTTCGATCATTCATATAGGAAGCTATGTCACGTATATCTGGGTAATTTCAAGACGCGAAAAAATCCCATATCGTAGAATAGAACAAAGTAAAGACAATAGAGTAAAGCTAAAGAGATGCATGGATGGACAAAAAATACAAGATTAAAAACAAGAATGAAAAACAGTTTGTTACGTCAAATTATCGCTAGATCCATGTCCCTCACTTGCTCGGTCGTTGATTAAATGACTTAATGTTTCCCTAACTTAATGTCCTCGTGTAGCGCATTAAAGTCACCCGGCAAGCAGAGCCTCCTTTCGCCTTTTTTTACTGAGGAGGAGATCGCGTCAACTCTTTGAAGCCGCCGCAGCCCGAACTTCTGGACTAGCCAATCTTGTTTTTTCTCGTCAAACTGGTTTTTCCAGTTCGAGCATCCGTTTAGTGATAAAACCGATGGTTATAATTGAGCTCGCTGTACCATGAAAAATCAAGATGGCGGCATATATTAGGCATATTATTAGGCATATTAGACCTGGGTTCGAAACAGTACCCTGGCAACATGAAGCGCATGCTCGATAAGGATCTTACTCGATTCGTGCAGTCTTTCTCGAGAAAGCTAAAATCGAGCAAGCAAAAGAAAGGCTCTGCTAGAACGGAGCTAAAAAGTGAGGCGTAAGAGACGAAAATGGTTAAAATACTTTTTGTTATGTGGATT
>OX421447.1:52382262-52424762 GCA_949126865.1 Montipora capitata | reverse complement strand
AGTTTTTTTACTTACATTTCCCTCGTCCGTGCCTCTCATGCCTTCATAGCCAGGCTCGTTGAAACAAGGATCAGGAGTAAACATCATTCCTTGAATAGACACTAAAACCTGCCAGAAAATTGATCAACAAAACCGTTTTACATTTTTTTGTTGTTCGCCTTGCACGCGAATGAACCAGTTTTAAAACGTGCAAATTCCTAACGTGCATGATGAACAAATCGCAGCGGTCAATTTCGCTGTAGATCCTACTGTATCCCTTAAAACTTCATCGATGGCGAGTCGCGAATGCTCGGAAAGAAAACAGAGAGTTCCTATGCAGGAGTCGAACCTATGACCTTCCAATTACCAGTACGGATGCTCTCAGACTCGTGGGGCGAGCCCATTAAAATAGCTTCGAAAGAAAGAGCTGACCCTCGCACTTACCTGGAAAATTTAAGCAATTGTCTCTTAGAAAATAGGTTCATATGACATTTGTCCCGCTTTATTGCTAAACTGAAATTGTCTGAATAGTGCAATCTCGCAATTATAGTCAAGGAGATGGTGAAATGTTAACCCCCGGAAGTGAATGAATGAACTTCGGTTTTGTCCGACCGAAAGAACAATCGGCGAAGCCGAACAGCCGGTTAGGGAAAGGGTTTCTCACTTCCTCCCGCCCCAATCCCCTCGCGTCTTCGGACTTCGCCGATTGTTCGTTCGCTCGGACAAAACCGCCAGCTACGCAGGCTAGGAAAAAATCCTAACGCTCCTTTGTAGGAGTCGAATGTGCGACCTTCCGAATATTCCGATCCTTCTGATCGATTTCGTGAGTTAGATTGAACAAAATAAGGAAGTTCCTCATCGAAACCCCAACTTCAGAATTTTTACAAAAGGAATCCGTCTACCTATACATACCCCAATTTTTGAGTTTCTTAAACACGAAGACGCACTATAAAAAGGGGTCGCCTCACGCTCTGCTTTTGCTCGAATTCATTCAAGCACGACTGATTAATTATCCAAGATGGTGATCAACAAACAGCAACACAGAGACGGAAGCGCGAAAAGATATTTCTAGCGCGAGAAAAAAGGACTGGGGATTGAAAATACAAAATTTGCATGTGCCTAAGACACCCCGCCTTTTATAGTGCGTCTTCGTGTTTAAATTAAAATAGAGACAAATTAGAGGTGTGTTAAAGGCGAGGGTGCGCTGACCAGTCATGGACACAAACCTGATAAAGAGATGATTTCTTCGGATCCCATTTTTCGCTGGCATCACCGCCATGCCAAGTTCCCAACAAACTCAAACAAACCTATAAGGTGAAAAGCACAGGCGTAATGAATGAACTCAGTACAGTCAACGGACAACAATACCAGAACTTTGGACAACAGACCACAGAGTTAACTTGCCTTTCCGTCCGCGTAGAGATTTGGATTAAACCTGACAAATAAAGAAAAGAAAAATCGTATTCAGAACCACCAATACGAGCTACAATGAAATAGACACTCTCCACCTGAAACATTCTTACAATTTAGCACGGTACTATGCCTGGGAACGTAACAAGTCAATTGATTGGTCGGGAGCCAGTCAAGTCAAGTAACTTTATTTAAACTCGGTAAAAACATCAGGCATAAACTACAAAATTCTAAGCCATTCATGTAATACAGATATACATATAACCTATGATCTAACCTATATAAAAATGTGATCAAAATAGAATATAAAACGGAAGTCCATATAATATTAAATAATGAATAAATAATAGATAAATAGCAATAAATCAAGTTAGCCTGCTTTCCATGGATGCCGAATGTAAATTATTTGAAAAATTCCTTACAGCCAGATTTAAAACTGACTATGGATTCCGCTTGCCGAAGAGTCGAAGGCAAACCCTTCCAAAAGACCGCCCAGCTACAGCGAAAACTATTTTTAAGATAATTGGTGCGGGGGAGAGGGACAACAAATTTATTAGAGGAATCTCTCAAGAAATAATTCGAAACACGGTTTACAAATCTATCTTGTAAATGCTCAGGCGCTAAACCGTGAGTACATTTGTAAACCATGTTTACCGTGTGGAGCTCACGAAGACGAGCAACGGTTAAATCATTGTAGTATGACTTTGCATAAACGCTGTCAATTTCGTTCAAGGTAAAAAAGAGCTCCTCGCTCTCATTGTCCAGTCCACAGCTATCAAGCCGTTTGTTCAAAAATTGATTATAAATTTCACAAAATGGGACATCAAAAAAATTCTGAATTCGGTTCAAACAGGATACCGTACAAGATAAAGACCTCAGGCGGTGAGTGAGTGAGTGAGGCCGCATGTTGTTCAAACGATGGATAGCGCCGGATAAATCACCATCCAATGGACAAGTCATAGCGAAACAAATTGCGCTATCCAATGGATAGTGATTTATCCGGTAGATAGCGTTATCCACCTGTTGAACAACTGGCGCCAGGTCTGTATCATCCGTCTTAGCCAGCGGTTTCCACAGATAGTACAGAGCTCGGTTTAAGTATCTGCATTCTGCAATTTACGTCCAGGCCTTTTTTCGGGTTTTGGGTTTTTGTGCTCAGTGACCTAGCCTTTGAGAGGGAGCTTGGAAGGGATTCGAGATTGCGCTGTACTTGCTCCAACAATTTGGAGGAAATAACCAAAGACGGTTACCCCGCACGGTTCAAGAAGTCAAAAACAAATGGAAAAATTACCAACATTTGATTTGATTTGCGTTAAATTTGTTGATTTCAGTTTACAGTGTTCCCAATTAGTGCTCCAGCGCTAGAAGTTAAATAAAATTCCTTTCCTTTCCTCTAACCTGACAGTGCCGTTACCCGTTGTGATAATCTTCACCATGGGAGGATCAACAGGATATGAAGACGGAAAATAGATATCAAACACGAAGCAGCCGCGGCTGTACGGTGTATCAACCGTGCCGGTAATAAGAGCACGGACAAAGTCCATACGGTTTTCATCCTAAGATAAGAAAAAACAACAACAACAAGAAAACAAAGATCAGTTACAAGCAAAGACTACTTGCAAATAGCACGGCTAATCAGACAGGTAGCATGAAGACATGTCTCCTAGATGCTTAATATTTGCATTAGAGAACAGATGAAATTAATCGCAGAGATAGAGATAATGAAATTAGGGAAAAACATTTTCTTGAATCTATATTTCGAAAAGCACAGAAAATATTTTTTTTAAACAAGGTGAAATCAAAAGCGTCAAGTTTGTTGCGCCAAGAATGGAATCGACTTGACATGGTCAAATAAAACCCAACTGCACGTAGGCAACTGGTCGGTTATTTACAAAGCAAAATAGAATTGACCCATACCACTGGCCTCAGCCGCTTCCCCTAGTCGTTACAGAAAAAAAAGAAGGAAAAACTATGGAAAATTGGAACCCGAAGTGTTTTCAAGGTGTGCGCAAGGGTGAAAAACTTTCCCTTCCTTCGAGGCCAAGCAGAACATTAGACATCTAACTCAAGAACCCTAGTATAGCAAACGGTACACTGGAAAGTCAAATCAAAGCAAGGTGGTCACAACTTAAACAACAGGATGCGCGAAGAAAGCGATACATGGGATCCACTAGCAAGCCACCGACATAGGCATACCTCTATGAAAGAGCGCTAAAAGATCGCTCGCGAGCAAACCGTCCGCTGTACATCATTCGACGATGTATTCTTCCTTGCAATCGCCGGGGAAGAATATTTCATTTCTTGACCTAAATGCTGAATATCAGCCAGGCTCTGAGACCCCGTTTGGTTGTTGTTTGGTGATGAGGGATATTTTATCGAGTGATTGTCAAAAGGTGACCAACGTCCTCTTGAGAGTGCTAACGAGTGATAACTACGTGTGCAAGTTGTCTGTCCTGAGCATGCGCATAAGGTTCTGTGTGTGCTATTTTTCATAATGCGCAAGCGCAGAACCGAGCACTTGTCTACTATCTGTTCTACCTGTACTGCGAGCTAAAGCTCCACAAAACTGAAACACCGACAACTTGTAGCGAAATAAATAGCGAATGAAATACTCCTTTTTTCCAATGGCTTACCTGTCTGACCAGAATTGAAGCATTTGGATGAATGGGAAGACTGTTTTTTAATTGGGTTGATTCTCGCATAAGAGCCCGCACTTTACCAGATCTAAAAAACATTAAATGAAAAATATAATTCAAAGAAACGTCAAGTATTGCAGGATTGGTACTCTTTGAATAGCATACCAAAAATTACCTTACTGAGTGGAGTTTACTAAACCATGTTGACATTTAAACACTTAGCTAGCCTCTACTGACTAAGCAGACCGTCGGGTCGAAGAAAATAATACGCTTAGCTCCGACTTTCTCCGCGCTCACAGGACTCGGAATAAACTTCCCCATCAGGCGCCAGTTGCAGAGCATCCTTTCCTGTGTTTTCCTACCGGTATCAATTAGGCCTCGTTCGACACGTCACAAACACAAGCACCGCTTTAATTGTGATCGAGCGAAAATGTTTCACATAGAAATTGGATCCAGAATGACGAAAAAACTCTTGAAGTGATTGGTTTTCGACCTTTATTCGGGGATACCCGAAGAAAATCCGAGTGCTCCTTTGCAGGAGCCGAACCCACGACAACCTTCCGATTTCTAGTTCGGATGCTCTACCACTGAGCTATAGGAGACTCGTAGGATCCAGGCCATTGAACTAAGTTCACGTAATTGGCCCGCCATACTACTAGGATCTAAATTCTCGAAATGGAGCATATTGGCGATTGTACTGAAAAAGAGCTGTTAATCGATAACCCCGGTGATTGTCACATGAACCTAGTTAAATGGCCTCGCTCCAAGAGTGTCGTATGGCTCAGTGCATAGTTAATAGAGGGGAATGGTTTTGAAGCTCGGCAAATGGGTTCGAATTGTTAAGAAAACTTTTACCTGGGGCAAATTTGTTGGTTGGCACAACAGCGAAAGGCATGGACTTCCTGAAAATAAAATAAAAGGCTCTGATCGGTTTAATACAACAATTCATGTGACAAGATCAAGTTACTGGGTTGGTACACAACCTTTGAAATGACATTTACAAATGGTTTGACACTTTGACAGCAAAAATAATAACAACCACTTTTGAACATGAATGTCTCACGCTTATGCAGCCGAGTACAACAGGCTCTTGTGAATTGGGAAACTGCAAATAAACTAAACTAGAGCATATAAAATCAAATCTTGGTTTTTGTTGAGAAGTATTCGAAAAGAAAACCTCTTGAAGCAGAGTAGAGAACCGACAAACTTGACCCACAGAGGCATGCCTTCGGCGGAAGGCGAAAGGCAAGTGCTCTATCCACTGCGCCAACCCTGGCTTTACAAATTTTTTTCAGAAAGTTCTTTCGTAAGCAGTCTTACCACAAGTTCCGCGGTATCGAACTTTAGTGGTTCAAGAGCTTCTATGTAAGCTTCATTCTCGTTCTTTGAGCCACACGCCACCTCCACAGCTCCCTCGGGCATCTCTTCTAGCGAAGCAAGTTCACTCTCATTTTCTTTAACCTGGTCATCACAGAGGCAGGGGTGGCCTTCAGAGCGTTCATACAGTGACCCAACCTATAAAGCAAAACCGCAATCATTTGAAATCCGTAAGATCTTCTGGGTTACCGCACATTGGAGGGGAAAATATTAATCGTTTTTGCAGCGAAACACAAAGAAACTGGTGATAACTTCACCCAAGATGAGTATTAACGGGATGAAGCTCGTTTAAGTTTCTCTTAGCGATAAAAATAAAAAATGCGTAAAAAATGTTCTTAAGACAAGAAAGGCAAACAAGTTAATATGAGAGCACTACAGACTGGAATGCTCGCCAGCATCCTTTCATTGCTGAAATTTTCACGAAGTCTTGTATGTGCCGACGGTAGACTGACAAATAATCCAGATAAACCCAAGGTACTACTCCTTTTCTAGCGTGTCTTGGTGTTAACCTCTTATCCCAGGCCAGTAGCTAATTTTTCCTTACATTATCAGCGCTTAATCACATATACAAGTTATGAGAATGACGGAAGTGAACACAAAATAAAACGTCTCCGAAGGGGGAAAACTAGTGTATAGAGAACAGTGAAGGATACGCCTTTTTACATAACTATAGAAAGCGCCTTAACCATACAATTGTTTGTTTTCACTCACGTGATCAACGACCACGTTTTTTTTAACGAAAACAGAAGAAAACATTTGCACAATAGTACAGTTCAATTCCCGGAGGATTGGGTTGGGACACAAACATGCCCGCGTTTTCTTTGTTTAGGGGCACAAACATGGCGGTCGTGACGTCATGTGAAAACCGAGAACAGTCCATTTTACAGTTGTGTGCTTAGTTACCTGGCCTATGAATGAAAGTGAGGCTGGAGTTGCCCTTGTTTTCATAGAAACCTCACTGCTTTTCTCATGCAAATTCTTACTAATTAGCATGACAACATCATTAACATAAGAAAAGGTGGGAGGTCTGTATCATAACAAGGTCAACGCCAGCCTCACTTTCATTTAAAGGCTTGGTAACTAAGCACGCATCTGTAAAGAAGTCTACTACCTAAATCAAATTATTGGAATTCAAAGTAAGTGCATGTTAGTTTGTTATGAGACGGGAAAACGGGAGTATCCAAGGAAAAACCTCTGTGAGCAGAGTAGGGATCCAACAAACTCAACCCACTTATGGCCCTAGAACCGGAAAGGCGAGTACTTGCACCACTGCGCCCGAGTTAAGGAGTGAAGGGATCTAACCGCTGACCAAACTCGCGCTTACCCTGCGGGGAGACCCTATTAGGTTTTAGTGGTTTAAAGCTATGACATAAGTTTCGGCATTTCTTACTTCCTGTAATAGCTTTCTCAAGTCTTGGATAACACGATCAGAGGTAAGGTTCTCCCGTTGAATCACGTGCAGGGATTTCTCAAAGGTAAGCCTGCTGTAATCAGGGTTGTCAGCGAGACATTTGACAAATTCTCTGTCCTCACTAGCATTAGCCATGCGCACTAACGAAGTTAAGATCTTGACCAAAAGATCCCGAGGGTCGAATGAATATCTAAAAACAGGCACAAAATAAATTATGACAACAGGGTTAGTTAATTATACTGCAAGAAAAGATTTCACAGCTTAATATAATTCCTTGAAAGGTGACTTAGAAACTGCGTCAAAGCAAGAGCATCAAACTTCGTTATTGACTGCTATCACCTCTCCCTTCCAGCTCCCCATTTATGGAAGAAGATAGAAGAGACAGGCTCTGCTCGCAGGGTAGATTTGTTATGCTCTGCTCTTGAATGTTTGTTCAGTTCGGAAAGAATGGTTTGAACTTCGCAAGTGTACTTGATCCAAAGGAATGAACGAGGGAAAACTAAATAATCTATTAACGACTCACTTCTCCATGTTTTGAACTTTCAAATCCACGCATTTGCGACCACAAAGAGAATCCAAAAACCCGATGATCTACACAATAAAAAAACAAATTCTTCACAACAGAACTTTAAAAATAACATATAAGTACTCTTAAGTTGAACGACTTGTTTTTTAGTTATCAACAGAGATATTTCGCATCACGTTTAACGTGAAACGTAGAACGGGAAACGATAGGGCGCTGCTTCTAAGAAAAACACGAAAATTCCCTTGTGTTAACTTTTCTTGCTCCTTCGAGAAATTGCTTAACTGTAGATAACAGACAAGAAATGGGCAAAGAATCAAACAAGCTTCTTCGATATTTGGCAAAACGGCATATCCCGACCTTCGAAATGAATAAGACTAAAATCACCATACCATACCATACCCATACCCCGGCATATCCCGACCTTCGAAATGAATAAGACTAAAATGGTTGGGAAAAGTTTCTTTCTTTTTGTTGGACGCAACGTTGTGAAACCCAGCTCGCAACGTTGCGTCCAACAAAAAGTTGGGATAGAAAGAAAACTCTTCCCAACCATTTTATGGAACCAAAAATGTTGGCGCGACGTCATGAGGTGTGGGATGTTTATTGCTCCAATAGCTTGGCCGATATGCAATATTGGAACACAGAGTCACACCTACAGACACCTTGGAACTCCCATCATAAGCAACAAGACTTACCGCGGCTGCTGCTCTAGTGGACAAAGGAGAGCGCGAGAAACAGCGAGCAACCTTGTCTTCTTCTGTGATTTTCTCCAAAAACGCTAGCGTTGCATTTGCCTGAAACAACATATTTAAGCCTCTTTATACTGCATGTTCAAAGAGGCAAACATCAACAAATGCGGAATACTTAAGGAAAAAGCTATCTCTTGACAACGATTATTTTTACACTCGTTGTAATTTACATACCATTTGCATAAAGTTCTTAGACACGTGTTCCTCGCCCATCAAAAACTTCTCCTTTTCATGTCGTTGTTCGGGGGTCAGTTCTTTCCACTTTTCATCTGCGCAGGAAAAAAACCGGAAGCACACGTTGAATACTTAAACAACTAACCTTCACCTTTACCACTTGACGATGCGAAGAAGGGTCGCGCAAATATGCTTACCACATTTCTTGGCGCACTGTAATTTCCTAACGTTTGTAAGACGTAGCAAACCGTCTTTTAAAACATACAGCAGCGTGTCCAGCACAGCACCTAAAAAAGACTAAAAACAAAATAAAGCCGTGTAATTCAGTGGAACTGTTTTGGGTTAAACTCGCAGATTTACAACAAAATGCATAGGTCGCTTCGCCCTAAGCCATTTTTTACCACAATTGCTTGTAATCTCGCAATCTGATGGGCTAATTTGCCGTTGTCTATAACAGTCTACACAACGCTGCTCGCGTCAATTTGTCGCGCAATGTAATAGCCAATCAGGAACGCTCAATTTGGGAAATTTACCAATCATATTGCAAGGTATTGTGTCATGATTTTGGTCACGCTCTGAAACTGTGATGATGTTTCGAACTGACCACTGTGATGACGAATATCGTTGTCGATAAGAGTAGAGACGACGCAGAACCACTTTCTATTTGTTAAATTCACCCAAGCGCGACGAAAAATCCACTGAGATGGCGGTGGGATCAACTGACTTGCACCTTACAACTCACATATTTCTCTCATAAGAATTCCTTTCCTTAGACCAATTATATATGTTCTGTCAATTTAACCCACGTTAAACAAAAACCTGTTTTCCGTATTGGCCCCTTCTATTCCCACGGAACCACGCAAGGAACACAACCCGTTCCTCTAACCTATTGTATGGTGCCACCAATAACGTTACTTTACTTAACAATTAGACCCTTCACCCGCAAGGGCTACGGGTAAATAGCCCATTCAGCTATTGACCCGTGGCCCTTGAGGGCGAAGGGTCTAATTGTTTTAGTATCACCCAACTAGACGGACAGAAAAGGCAATGAAGTTAGCAAATGCAAGTTGAAGCGTCCCGCTTTTCGCTAGTCGAGGACTATTTTTGGTTTTCACGTGACGTCATCAAAATAAAAAAATAAGGAATTATCAATCGTCTTAACATTTTAGTTTAGTTGGTTATTAGAACAGCTGAAGACTTATCTTTTTACAAATTTTCAGTTTGATAGGGTTTTTCGTCTTGTGATAAAGCAAGGTTGAATTTCTAAGCTTTTGCGTGACACTATGTTAAAATTGCGGCCGAGAATGCTGTCACGTAGGTTAAAAAAGGTGACATCCGCGGAGATTTTGCAATCTGAACAGTCCTTGTGTGAGAATAAGTACTCATATAGATGTTTATGAGCCCTCGGAAGACGACTACAGGCCTTGTATAGCAAAACTCGATGACATATATTTTGTTAGCTTCCGGCCGCCATATTTGTGCCCCTCGCAGGGACACAAACATGGTGTCTCCTTACAAAGTTTCATAAATTTGAGTAAAACTTTTCTTGGAATATCTCCCGCACGAAACATCGCACAGACCTGAACCTTTGCGAGACTGTTTGAATATTCATCTTCTTTTATTTCTTTAATTCTTGACTTTATTTGTTGAATGGTTTTGATGATGGTGTGACAGTGAAAACTGGCAATTACTAATAGTCCTCTAGTAGCGTAGACAATTAAAATGCAGGATTTGCATTACATGTAGTCCACTAGTTGGGTGATACTAATATGCGATATAAAAACCCTCACAACCCAAAATCTTTTTCTTCCCTCTGAAAAGAAGCGGCTAATGCTCGAAACGTCAGCTTTTTAATTGCGTTACGATGGTCAACTTACTTTATCAACTCATTTGATGCCACCTACTACTGCAATTTCTGACAAATTTTGCAATGGTAAAAGGTTAGTTAAGAAGTATGTGAATGCGCTGGTGGCAGTAAACTCACCTGAAAACTCTCTCTGCCGCATTCTTCCAAAATTGAAGGCAGAATGTCAGGTCTTTTCCACAGCGATTCCAGCAACTTTACAATCTCATATCTAAAACGTACGAGTTGAGTTTGAGGCTATGCCAGTTACGATTAAAGACATTCTCGTCACCAGAGCCTCGGATCGACCCAAGGCTCTGGGAAACTCTATGTAGGAGAACATGCGCCGTAGGATTCTTATAGCCAAAAACTGGCTATTTGAACCTTACGGCGCCTGCTCACTCCTCGTGCTAACATGAACGCACCAATTAGAGACGCTTTTGATTGTTCTTCACGAAAACCAATGAGAAGACACTTTGTTTCAGGGTTCCCCAGAGCTCTTCCCTCCCTCCGTCAAGAGAAGAGCTCTGGGGTCGAGATTGGGTTACAGAAGGATGTAACAGTTTATCATTGTGTGACAAGCGTATAAGAGATTGAGAAAAATTGAGTTATCCATCAGACTGGAATTACTGCAGAGCTGGCGCGTTAAGATAACACCCGCCCTTCCTAAATCTATAAAATGTCCAGGCAGTCTTATCACTGTTTACTGTTGTCATCTGTGACACGAATAATTAAGACTGCTTTTCTAGGTCAACAATTTATGTGGGATATGTCACGCAAAATGATGTCTTTTCATGACACCCAAAAAGTAGAATGAAACACTGCAATCACCACTTAAAACTGTTGACCAACTAAAAGATTTACAGCAAAATGAAAGAGAAGCATGGATAAACAACACAAATGGACAAGATTGAAACGGAATGCATTTGCATAAATTAATCTCAAGTTTATAGCAAATAGCGTGGATAAAGGTCGTTGGATGTGATGTAACGATAACTTCATCAGTAACAATACCATTTTCGAGTTTTAATCTCGTGATCAACTAAAGATTTCTCCTAAACACCCTACAATAACGTGACATTGCCCCTTTAAGACAACTGCACCAGTCGCCTTTGCAACCACTTTTGGAGCGCAATTGCATGCTTGACAACCCCTAAAAACGATTACGCAGCAGACTACTGCTCCCCGAATTTACTAATACGGTGTTCAAACCTCGCTGAGAATTTGTCAAACTCTTCCTTGTCCACGTCCAGGCCCTCTACAATATCAACCGAGCAGTACGTATGAATGAGAGCTGGAGCGAGCTTCTCTCTGATCAAGGGGCTCATGGCAATACAAGCCACCAAATCGCCTTCAATGCCACTGTTAAGAAGACAAAGAAAACTATCAAATGGGAAGGTAAAAACATACACCTATGTCAAGCCTTAGAACTCTTCAACCCGTGAAGTAAGGGGATAGGTAATTATTATAAGTGATTTCAATCTTTGTCCCCATTGGCTACAACAGAACTTGAGAAAGAATGACGACGGGAGGTAACAGGGTAATAGGGACATCATTGGGGAGGGGAAGGGCAAGCAATCAGCCACACGGCTTGCATTTACATATATATGTATGCGTGCATTTTCCACAGCATAAAAAAACAATCGTATATACCTTCCCCAACTGTTGGTGTCCAACAACGAATTTTTCCTAAAAAAGGAGAAAATTACAAAGGTCATTCGCATTTCGTTCACAAAGAAACGTGCTAAGTTGTCAAGCATTCCGGGGAGTGAACCAATAGACGGAACTATACCTCTTCTTTCTGGAGCATATTTCCGCGAATGACAACTGCGATGTAACAATCTTGGAGGCTGCCACAGGGCCTGGCATCAGATCTCGCCGGTCGATGAGGGTGATACAACAGTCGACGAAAACACAGATCTGCAACACAAATCAGTGGCAAAGAAAATTGAAACTTCATGGGGTTTTGATTCGGTTCCAATCGCAGCCGCCATCTCTTTTCCCTCTCCTCCATGCCTCACTCACACACACATACACACACATACGCCTGCGCGCACAAACACCGCTGGCTCCAGTTGTTCAAAGTGTGAATAGAACTTACCATATATATCCACAACCGAGGGAATACAGCTGCCATAGACACTTACATTTAAACCTTTGAGAGCTCCGGGTTTGTGAACAGCGACAAAGCTGAACCAAGAACACATGTCCTTAACGTAGAACTCGGGAATATTGGCAAATATTTCCCTCTGTTTGGCATGGATTTCCTCTTGGGTCAAATCCTACAAATAACATTAAACCAAAATTACTTTCAAATTACTGTAGGTAACAACCAACTCATATACCATATAATTTCAGTATGCTAAGAAAATAACAGCGTGATCATAAAAGTGGCCTACAAGCAAGTTCGCCATTTCTGAATCATGAGTTGTTACGCTTCTCCTTTCATTTCGCGTGCCATTGATTCACGGGAGACATCTCGTGGGAGAATGAGGGTCAATTATTGCACAGGAGGCTCCATTCAGCCACTTACCTCTCATTTCTCAAGTCTGAGAAGCAATTTAGGTCCATTAATTACTACTATAGCTTTTTTTTCACTTCCACAGAAATAAGTAAGTAGTTCAGGTAACGCCAACCTGATTTTCAGCTGCACAGCTGTCGAGAAGATTGAGTAGCCACGCTGCACTCGTGATATAAAACTCCGAACAGAGCCTCATGAAGTGAACATCTTCAAGGCAAGTTTCCCACTGAAGAATGAAGAGCTAAAAAGGTAAAGAAGATCATGCTTGGCTCATTTGATTGTTTTCGCATAATGTGATTAGGTTTTGTTCTTACTTTGCTTTTCAGTTTTAATGCAATGCACTGCAACTGCTAAATTATAAGTTGAAACCTTCAACGGCTTCTACAGTGGAGAACGCTTCATGTTCTCGTTCTCTGGGTTCGATTCCCGCGGGTGGATTGATTTTGTTAGTTCTCTTTCCCGCTCCGAGAAGTTTTTTTTCCCGAATACTCCGGTTCTCCCTTCTCACAACAAACCAACAATTGACTTGTTCTGCTTTGATTCGATTTGATTTGACTTAGAGACTTCACAATTAGCAGAGCACTTGCGCTTAGCTACATGCACTTGAGTCACTGTTGTCGTCGTCGTCGTCATCGTTGTCGTCGTAATCGTCGTCGTAATCGTCGTCGTTATCGTCGTCGTCGTAGTCGTCATCGTCATCGTCGACGTCATCGTCATCGTCTTCGTCATGTCGTCGTCTGTATCGTCATCATCATCATCAAAGTTTTCAGTCAATCATTTCAACTTGCCATTAGAATTTTTCTGGCTTCTGCTTCCATTGACGATCCTTCATTCATTTCTGCCATCATCGCGAAATTCCTAAATATTGAAAAACAATAATAAATGACAAAGAAAAAAGACAGAAACGACACGGTCAGCCACAGTATTGCATTTCACAATAAGGAAAAGCTGCACTAACCTGTACAGTTTATTGTAGTGCTGAATGGTTGTGTTAAGACCGACATGTAAGGCGCTGTGCGTGATATGGAACATCTCTGTCATCAGTTTGAACTGACCTAAATAAAAATAAAACAACCATGACATAATAATAATTTAAATGTGGAAGAAGGTGACAAGAATTTTGATCAAGATAAATTATTCTGTGGGATTGCGTATATTTTCGGCTTGCAAAAAGGAAGTCGTCTCCTTCCATAATTGCTATATAAGCACATATCCCCCTGGAAACCCCACACACTCAACCCTCTCTGCCCCCTCACCCACTCCCCCCGCCCCTCCCCGACCCCCCCCCCCCCCCCCCCCATTTCTCTTCAGCCCAACTTGACTGAGCCAACACAAAAAACAACGAGACACTGGTTTGTAGGGATCATAAAACGTTATACAGTGCTTTTGATTGCTAGCTACCACTGTACCTTTCATTTCTTCGGATGGAAACAGTACGCTGCGCAAGTCTGTTCTCTCTTCATCTTCAGCACCTGTATACAACACGAAGAATAACGTAACAGCGAGTGCGGTTTAGGATTTTGATACGCTTCATAGGCGGGGAACGCGTGGATATTTTGAACGGACCCAGACCGTGTAGATCAACGGGAAGAGCTTGCAAACAATGAGTACGCCTCAATTAATCTGAGATGCTAAAAACGTTCTACCAAGGAAAGCGATTTTTCCAAAATAATTTCAGTTTCATGCTGAATCACGATATACCCGTTTGATGATGTTCAGCTACGTGTAGTGGAAGACGTTCAAGGGACAACCATAATTCTCCATGCGTTTTACACGAGGAGATCGAATTTGGCCTCCCTTGTTCAGAGGAAAAATCAAGACACATCCCAATATGGGAGGTCTATGAATGCTGGATATCTTAAGAAGCGATTATGACTTGAGATGCTTTCTTGAATACTGAACCTCGACATTAGAGAAACACCTTAGTCTGTGAAAACGACGCATGCGCTCAATCAGCTACTACATCGCCTTACTAGCATAGACATCACCGATCACTTACCAATTCGTCCGCCAGCCAACGTACGTTCATTATCGAACCTCAACCGGCAGGCTTTAGAGCTGCAATACTGTGGCTCAATCTGTTTGTGTTTTCCCTGTCCTTTTGACAGTAAGAATGAATCACAAAGCTGCAGAGCAACTGAGCACAAATTCAACATGAAACCTAAAAAGAAGCAAAAAATTCGATAATTATGAGATGACTGTCACAAACTGAAAATGACAAAAATTTTCTCAAGATCTTAGACTCACTCAAAACTATAAACCTAAACACAAGCCATAAGCATTTTTCTAGTTTCAATTGTCTTAAGAATGGTTGGCAAAACAATGCTTTTGCCATTGCTTAGCTTGTCAAAGAAGTACGGAGAACTTCTCCAACGATGTGAATGCGCACTGCCCATTGACAACCTTATATAGAATCTTGAAACTTACCATCACCAGCCACTGCTGTCTTGAAATTATCCCCGGGCAGATTTGCCTTTAGCCTAAGATCATTCAATGAAACAACTCCGGCCAGCCATGCTAGGGCACTGAAGGAGAAACTCGGTAGTTAAGAATGGTGTTTTTCAGCCCTACGATCATCACAAAGGCTATTAACTATTTGATATTGATTAACATTTATTTCATTTATGCTGTGACATTTGTACCAATTAAGAACCACCTTGCTCCTACGGATTTCTCTCGCTCCACGAGACAAGAAGAAGACAGTGTGCCTTCGAAATGAGGTTAGCAAGAGAAGCAAATTGCAGGTTTACTCAACACAATTGCAAAAGAGGGCAAGGTATTAATCAGAAAGAAGGAAAAGCAATTTTTTCAATGACGAACGGGAAGCGCAGGTGGACTTTTCGCATTGATGGATATCGGAGGGACAACAAGTTGAAGCGCTACGCCTCACTTAGTACTATCGGTCCTTTGAGCAAGCTCTCTGCCAAAAAATAAACTCAATTCTGGTCAGCTTGCTAGCGTTTACATTGGTCAGTATCCTTTGCAATACGACCTAATGATGTCTCGAAATCAGCGAGATTTGCTGCGAGACAGAGATTGAGGTAAACTGGACCAAATGTGGGAAGGGAAGAGCATCCTTATTCGAACGGCGTAATTTGGGAAAATATGGGAAAACACGAGATTATTTACTTTGATAACTGAGATTTCAGATAAGCAATTAAGAATAAAAATAGGCGATAGTAGGTAGGAATGACGTTTCGATGACTCAGTCATCTTTTCCATCTTTTCAAGAGTCGGATTCATCATATGATAACGTGTTACATACAATCAAAAGAAATGCAATGTGCATGGAATGTACAGAGTTTCAATTAGGTAAATAGTTTTGCCTTGATCAAGTCAGATTGATCCTCTATACATTCCATGCACAATGCATTTTTTTAATCGTATGCAACACGTTTTTCACGAATTTGAAAATGATGAGTGAGTCATCGAAACGTCATTCCATTTACTCCAACAGGCAATGCATGCTCCCAAGGAGACGGGAGGTATGATTTAGAAAAACCGGGGTGCAATAACCATGTGGGCGCTCCCAGAGCTCTCGGCAGTTTTGTGAGTAAATAGCAAGTTATTAACGCTAAACATTGCCGGATCGTTCCCTTGAAGTGTCAGTGACGTCAGTCTTAACTCCTACCTTCTCTTTGTGTTTGGTATCTTCAGCAATTTCACGAACGCTTTGTAAACAACATTCTGACATGAATGGATGCCATCCATTATTTGAGACTAAAGAATGGAAAGATAAGAACTGAATCAGAGTTCAGTTAATAGTAGTTTACGAACGAAATGATATATGAATTGAATGATATAATGAACTGCGGATATGAAATCAAGTGAAGCTATGATCCTCGCAGTTTCATTTTATATCCGCAGTTCAATATATGATTCATCTCATAGATCATTTCGTTCGTTGATTCATTCATCACGGGAACATTTGAGCCCACAAATGACCAGCTCCCAAAGTCAGTGGCTTTCATAGCTCAGTAAGTCAGAGCGTCGCACCGGCATCGCGAAGTCAATAGTTCAAAACCACTTCATGTTCAGATAATTTATAAGAGTTAAGCAAATTGAAATGGTGACAAAAAAGTTTATTCAGTAAATTTGGTGATTTCGCAGTTTTTTTGTGACCTAAAGTTGCGTTGACTTTATCGTCTCAACAAAGGCGAACCATCACTTCGTTACTTGAGCTGAAAATACTTTTACGCTATGTTAGGTGATGTTTTCAATTTGTTTACAACTGCTATTAATCAAGTGAAGCTATGATCCTCGCAGTTATGAACGCAATTTTAGCAATTGCATAGAGAAGTCTGAAAGATACAAACGGTATTGAAGCTTGGAAAGAAAATCAAAACGAACTGGCGGTGTGTGTTTAAGTTCTCAATTAATTTCATCTCTTCATTTTTCAGATTAGTGGAGGAACGAAAAAACAAATAAGTTAGAAAAGAACATCCATAAACACTGTTTGCTAATTAGACGGTACTAAGGAGGATGTGATTTGCTTTTTGCAAAAATCAAAGAAACTTAAGGCCCGGAAAAAAGGCTTCAACGTCCGTTCGTTTCTTAGCGCTAAGTTCTATTTTGGAGCGAAGTGACGTTGTTGTTGACGTTGCCGTTGTATTTGCTTAAACTCCCTTCTCTCTCGCTGAAGTCGCCGCATGGTATTTCTTAATACAATAGCAAATTGTTATCCTCCCCATTTTTGTGTCTGCCGTAAGGTATTAGATTCCAGATATTATTTACAGTCTCTTCTGTTATTTTTCTCTTACCACTTTTCGGTAGAGAGAAATACGTGCGCCAGGCAGGCATCACTAGTGAATTATGTTGCGATATTTTTAACCGCTATATTTCGATGGATCTCTTTCCTTCATAAGATGTGTGGCCGAATCACTTTAAGTGTGGGTGAAACGTCTTGATTGTGGGTGAATCACCTTGTGGGCGAAACCTCCTGATACCATGTCAACCTTGCCAGTGAAAGGAGGTCAGCACTGGAAGTGAGTTGACATGATATCGCTCACTCGTGAGAGATACCATTTGCACCAAAAGATAAAATGCGTATCCCCCATCGGTCATCTAATATCCTCCATATCTCGGGATCCAAGGAGAGAAATAAGGGCTGTTCCTGCTTGTGTATTAGAAAAATATGTACCTGAAGTTGATCCACATCACTGCGAAATGCTTGTGGAAAATGAGGCAACTCAATAAAACAAGACGCTACTCGCGACTTGTCTTGTTTGTTATCAACTGTAGACATTTTAAGAAATGAAGAAAACAGCGCCCTCTCTTGAAAGAAAACCCCCTGCGAAAGACATGCACCAGTTAGAAAAAAATTCCTGGAAACGGGCGTGATAACCGTATGCAATTGAAAAACAATAACAACAGCACTGGCAGTTTATGAATTACTATTACCAGTTCTTTGATCCCGAAATCCAGTTCTCTTTCTAGAGCTTCAGCAAGAAATTCTGTCATGGTTGCCTAAGTTAAATAGAAAAGGAAATGGTTTGACCATAGCACAATGAAGTGAAGTACGATCGTCCGGACAAAGGAAAGGAAAGTAAATTTATTTAAGTGTCTAGTCGTTCTAGCGCTGGAGCACTAATTGGGGACACTGTAAACTGAAATCATCATATTAACGCAAATAAAATCAAATGTTGGTTTTTGAGGAGAGGGGAAAACCGGAGTACCCGGAGAAAAACCTCTCGGTGCAGAGTAGAGAACCAACAAACTCAACCCACATATGACGCTGAGTTTGGGAATCGAACCCACGCCACATTGGTGGGAGACGAGTGCTCTCACCGCTGCACCATCCCTGCACCGGGTGAGTGTAGGCCTGAAGAAGAATGTTTAGAAAGACATTGACGGAAGTATTGACAACCTGAGCGGAAGTAATCCTCAGAGTCAAGTGATTTGTGATGCGAGGATTTTTCAGGTTCCTTCTGACTGAGCATTGGATAGTGTATAGTGTAGTGTATTGGATATCACTTGCGGACCTCCTCCAAGCACTTCGGGTCTAATCCCAGCTCATGTGCTCAAACTTCACTCCCATTTTCATCCATTTGAGGTTGGCAAAATGAGCACCAGTATTAATGGGGGCAAGTTGTGCAAACAACAGAATTGGAGTGGCACCACCCAGCCGTACTAACGGTAAAAGCTCGAAACAGGAGCATTCGACTGCAGTAAGCCTCTCTTTTCTTGTCTTGTAATTAAGTACTGTAAGGTCTGCTGGCTTTAATGCAACATGGCGAATTTCAAATAAAGTAACAATAAACAAATACCTGGGATAGCAGAATTTCCAATCCTCTAAAAACACTTTTACATTCCAAGGTAATCTCATTTACTCTAGGAGAGAAGAAGCAAGATATTAGAGAGCTTACCACAGCAAAACTGGACAGCCATAACTTTACTTGATGCAATGTTTATCCTCGAATTAGGTTTGGCTTTGACCAAGTTGCAACTTGATGCTTAAAAAATACAAAAGAAATGAATCTACCTCTTCACTCTGCTAACTTGCCTTCCACCAACAGTTACCTTGAACAAGAAAACAAACTCGTACATGAGGTAGGGTAAACAAGAGACCACAAGAAAGGTAACACGTAAACTCATACCATTTCAACAAAGGTATCTTTGACTTCTGAATCATGTTTGCCCCTCTCCAGTAATTTTCTAAGAAGTTCATCATTGACAGTTACTCCATCGCATGACCAGCCCCCAATGTGAGCAAGGAAAAACTGAGAAGGTGCCTAAGAAATTCAAAGAATTTTTTTTCCTTTTGCAACTTAAACATTAATGTGCCATAAAGAAAGAGAGAAATAGGGGTGGGGTGGGGGGGGGAGACAGAAATTGACAGAAGGCTCAATCATTCATTGAACAACCCCTACAAGAAATTTGAAAATATGGAAAAGGAGTTAAACCCATGTTCCCTAGCTACAATCACTGCAGGTTGTGATGATGGCTGCACTATTTGCCCACACCCTGGCTGATCGATCCTTTAAATTGTGGTATCTTGAGTCTCCCTAAGGCCCACTTTTCCCAAATGGAGTACAGTACACTGGACCAACATGTGAGTTTTGTTAAAAAATGGCTAATGGATGGAAGCGCATACTTCTGATTGGTTAGATTGTATAAACTCTGACCACAGGTCTTCCTCAGCTGAAGTAGGGCTTGCAGCAGCTGCAAAGTTGAACAGAAATAAAATACATGTACATATCATACACTTTTATACTCTGGAATTAACATTACATTAATACTCTTAACGGTTTTTTTCTGCAATTCAGACCTCAGTTAGTCTACTGTTTTATCTGTTTCCACACCATAAAAGACCACCTGAATTTTGCTCACTCTTCTTAGAGAGGTTTTTCTCTGGTTAGTCCGTTTTCCCAGGATATAGATGAAGAAAAATCAAGTTTAAACTAGTTTCAATTGAAAATTTTAGACCAACAAATGCAACGGCATCAATAATTATTTGAAAACTGGATGTGCTAATAATCACTTCAAAACATGGCTGCTGCAAACCGTGAGCACCCGTACGAACGATGTGACGCTGCAGCAGCGCTGCTTTAGTTCACTTTTTTGGTTGTGCAGCGCTTACGCGTCGTTAATGCAGTGTTTACGAGCCGCTCAAGCAGCCATGAACAAATTCATAACACTGCGAAAGCGCTGCAAATATTTTGCAGCGTAAAGCATCTTAAATGCAGCGCTGGGATCCGCTGCATGAGAGCTGCAAATGAGACACCGCGTGAATAGTTTCTTATAGCAAAAACTAGGGTTGCTTAAGGGTTGCAACAACGCAGCACGTGCACTGCCGTACTTCGGAATAAGAATACATGGAATATAAAGTTAGAAATCCTTCGTTTTTACGGAGATCACATTAAAATTGTCAAACACCCGCTAAAACGCTATTTTAAACATATTTTTATAATCCTTGCATGCTGCTTCGAAACGCGCCAAACATACCGTTTTAATCATCACTCCACGTATTCTTATTCCGGAATAGGGTCAATCGAACGCGCCACAAGTCGACTTGAAAAAATATATCGAATTGTGATACAGAAATTGGCGGACGAAAATGTTTCGAAAGACAGAAACATCTCGTATTGTACATACCTTTCGATCATAAAACTATCTGCCGCAAAATAGAAATCGGCAGAGGGATGTCCCGTTGATTTGAACTTGCCAAAACGTTCGCATTTACTGCATACATTTGATGCTTGCTTTTAATACCGAAAGGCCACAACTCAAAATTATTGCCAGCGGGCAAGAATGTACATATATTTCGATCATGAAACTTTCTGGTGCAAACATGAAATCGGTACAGGGGTGTCCTGTTGATTGGAACTTGCCAAAAGTTCGCACATACCGCACACATTTGATGCTTTCAATACTCTACAACTCAAAATTATTGCCAGCGGTCAAGAATGTTAGACGATCCAAGCATGCCGAATTGTAAGAAACCCGTAATTTAAGTGGAACAATTGTGCCGTTCTTAGAATTATCGGACAATTAATTGTCACTCAACGAAGATCTGACAGAAAACCCAAATCTCAAAACCTCAATGACCAGCAGACGGAGATACGTTTGCACGCGACAAGCGAGCGGATGCTCTTGACTAACCTGTCAAATCATCACATTGGAATGGACCCAACCTGGAACCGGAAATAACCCTTACTTGTACGGATCGTAAAGAGCGCTCATTGACCTCATTTTGCGCGAGTCTTTAATAAAATGTACTTTTGATATCAACGTGGCCGGTAGAAGTAACAAAAGAAATCAACAGAAAACGTTGTTCGATCACCAACAGTCATTTGTAACGGGCGGTCATGCTGAAATCTGTAGTTAAACAAAACGCCGCTCTTTTACACAGTCATGTTTATTTCTGTTAATAAAACAAGCTTTAAAATGTTCGTGACAGAAAAAAGGAAAGGCTTAGTCCTTTTCGATCATGTTTGGAAAAATAGCCACGAAAGCAGTTTCTGGAAAATCAACTGTTTCCATGTAAACGCATTTCTGAATGATGTTATGAATATGTATGGCAACACATGCCCCCTGTTTAGCCCTTGCGGTAATAGTTATGTGACTTGCTGTCCCGTTTGTTATTTTGTCTTGGATAATTGCTTCATTGGTTTTTTCCAGGGTTTGCACTATTGCTACGTTATAAAAAGGACAAGAACATTTTCTGTAACAGTCGGGAGAACTACTACACGGTGTTTGATATTGCAAGTATTCACGTACCATACCAAATTTTCGAACCTTTCCCTCAACAGTTAACTCGTCATACTGTATAGTGTAACTATTTCGACTGTATACCCTTTCATACCCAACAGAATGATACATTCCGTTGCCAATCTTACATCGAAAAAAAGTATTACACATCAACGATTCCGGAAGGGCCCCTAAGAGATTGGACAGAGCCTCAAAAACATCAGCAGAAATCTCCTTAGTTGTCACTTTTCCAACAGCAAAAACATTCGTTGCGATTTCAATTTCATTTTTGGGGTTACTTGATGATGTAAGTTTTGTGTAAAAGTGATGAGGATCTGATCCTTGTACCAGTGTTTTGGACAAGATGGGAACGGCTCTGCTTATGTTAACTGCACTAACTATTTGGAAAACAATATTTTGAGTCCCGTGAAAAAGCTTGAGCAGTTCCCCGTTGAGACTTTCAAAAGGAAATGTAGAATGAGTCCAAAGTGGACCAAGATTTCTAACGTCTTCAGCCATGTGAAGAAGGGAATGTAAATTAGCAGTTTGGTATCGCTCACAATAAAGTTTTGGAAACTTAATGCAAAAGTGAATCAACAATTTTTCAGCGTGCGTTATTTGAGACTGCGTGATATTTGTCAAACATAATGTAAATAAAGCCTCGCTAAATAGCATGAAGTGGTCATAATAAACGTCTGGAAGAATTCCTCTCAGAGCCATGGCCCCATAGAAGAATAAAAACGCTCTAAGTTCGTTTGCTTTCCAATACTTTCTGTGCCCCTCAATGGAACGAGGGCACCTTGAAACTCGATTGGGAGGCTTTATTTCACTGATGCGCTTGTCTACGTCTTCAACTTGCTTTGAAATGTTAAAAGGTTCATGCTGTCCTTCCTTTGAAGTAAACCACAGCTCCAAAAGAAGCTTCATGACTCCTTCTAGGGCACAATGCATGTAGTCTATAGCTGTACCTAAAATAATGTCATGATGCCTTAACGCTGCAAACCAACTCGGACCTTTAATGCCATTTACAGATGATTTTTCTTGGACAGCTCGTTGAGCGTCTCGCATTATTCCCGACTTGGTTCGAACAGGGCCACTTGGATCCTCTGTGTTGAAAGGGTAAACATGTACATGACCACCCTTTTGAGTTTTTATTGATTTTCCTGCTTGTCGGCAACGTAAACAGCCATAGAATCCATTGAACTGTATGCTGTTGCAAACAAGACAACGTGCAGGAAGGTCACACGTTCCACACAACAAAATTGCTCGAACTGTGATATTCTCACCTTTAGGATTCAGGATCTCAACGCCGTCCGTCTCTAGCTGATGGAAAATGGAGTGGAATGGTTTCAAGAAAGACAACATGAAAGGCTTGTCCGGTCCGAACCATACACCAGCTAACAACATGTTGTCCCTACGGAAGCGTTGAGAATATGGTAATTCATTAATTGCGACATACAGCGGCCACAAGGAAAATTTTGAGGACTTGAAAATTGGTACACCATCCGTGTTGTAGATGAATGAAATATTTCTGTGGTCTTTCAGAAAGCCAGATTCCCAGTGTTTGCGGTATAAAGCACCATCATATATATCACCCACGTCATCGTTTCTGCGTTTTCTGTTAAATCTATACGTGGTAATCGTTTCCCATATGGAAACCTGATTAAATACATCTTGCAGTTGACTTACAATTGGTATTTCGATGAAAAATGATTTCTTTCCGAGCCCTTTCAGAGATTTCTGGCAAAGAGTGTTCGGACAAGACTCGGCTTCCTTGTTTTCGAGATACAAAAAGCAGTGAGAACAGTAATGGTGGAATACCAGTGGAGACTTCGCAGTAGCAAAAAATTGTTTAAATCTCCTCAAGCTTACAGTGCAATAATTAGGAGAAATGCAATGAAGGCTGATTAAAGTGAGAACGTCCTGTAATGCTTCACCAGTCATTCCATGCCGCATTGCAACTGTCATTATCAGGAGCATGCTAATGCCGACAGTTAGTGGACAACCCTCATACAAAGGCTTGTCCTGTTCATTTTTACTGTCTTCCTTCTTGTGCTCATCACAAAGCATTTCCTTCAGGTTTTCTAGATTTTCAGGTAGTTCCAATTCATGGTCCTCAGCATCGTCAATCCCAAATGAGTTCTCCATATCTGCTTCATTGATTTTTTGAAGCTCTTCGTAGTATATGTCTTCTAATTTCATCCGATGCTGGTGGAGCCAACTCTCGGAACATTCCCCTTTGTTGATGCTCTCACCTCCAATGCCTAAAGCGTCTTCCGTGAGAGAAAAATATTCCTGAAACCCAGATTCGTCGACATGACTTGGCTTGATTTGTTCCTCGACAAAAGGAGAGTTGCTTTCAAAAGGGGTATCGTCTACAAATGGAGCATTCCGCACACGACACCTTTTCACGGCGGGCAGACCATCTTCAGTTTCGTTGCAGGCCGAAAATTGAATTTCAACTGGATGTGCAATCTGTGCTAACTGATCTTTTGTAACCTGGGCTAATTTTTTGGATGTTCTGTCTACGTCAGCTTCTGTAAACTGGGAAATACCTTTTGTAACGCTGGAGACCAGGTGACTGGGATTTTCCATTGTGCTGAAAACTAAACACTGAAAGCCTTGCTGAACTGAAAATGTGTGTGCCATCGCTTCGTGACGGAGAGATGGAAAAGTCACGAACATGTAACCTGCTGACAGATAGAAAACACGTACTTTCCTTTTGTAGAGATAGCAGGGCATCATGAAAATACTTTGTATCGAGTCAACTTTAAAAAAAATTGGTCGCAAGTGTACGTAAGAAATCAAAGGATTGTGACTGAAAGCTCAGTACAATCAAGTTGCCGTTTACGTGTAATTGGCAGAGCCAAGAAGCACTTAGCGTGACTTCATAGCTCATGTCGCGTGCACTAAAAGGTTTGATTGACCATCTGACTTTTTTAACACAACTAGAAGCAATAATAAAACGTTTGCGATGAGAAATAAGTGTGCATCAATCTGAAAGGGTAATTTGTTTTTCATTCACTGATGCACCTTTCACATCAAATTATCGCCGGAATTAATTACCTCGTCCTATGCTGGAACAACATACAACAAGGCATTGTGAAAATGAACACTGTCTATTCCTAAGTATTAAAGAGGAAACTTCTCACTTCCGAAAGTGATATCTGTAAGCGCTTGATAACGAACTTTTGCATCCTATTGGCTCAGAATGATTGTCAAGGTAATTAAGACGTCAGAAAACCAGATATCTTTTGACCCTTTCAGTTTGCGCGCTCAAATTTGAACGTGAAAGGGTTTCGAGATCAATCAGGTCAACAGTTTCATACACTTTCGACAAGTTAGTTTAAACAGTATAGCATCTTGAGATAAAAACATGTCGATACAACGTCTCGCGACTCAGCTTTTAAACTTGGAATCGTCGGTTACCAGTCAACCCGAAAAGGAGAAAGCTTCATCTAAATATGCCATAGTGTACTGGATAGAGACTAAGGAGTTTAACGTCATGCCACTGATGAGAATACCAAAAGACAAGAGAGAGGAGGGAGCTTCAGCAATCTTGAAAGCTGAACGAAAGGAGTGGGAAACAAAAATCGTCAAAATTGGAGGTGGGTAGAGGTAGATTTATTCAGTGATTTAAATAATATCACAAAAGGCGGGAATTGTTCTCGGCGACAGTTGGAGCCACAGTTATGCTAATATTTGAATATACCAGTAATGAAAGCTAAGATGATTGTTTCCATTTAAAATCAGAAGGGGCTTGTGTTGATGTTTTAAAACTGTTGTTACTTACGTAGCACTATGATTCGTGGCCCTTCCAAAACAGGTCTTTGGTCTGTGGGAAATAAGGCGCGGTACGCAAGGTCTTTTGGATTTTGGGTGAACACGTCCCTTTGAGTTTTCAATAGGTTAAAAGGTTTTTGAACTTTATAGTTATTTTATGAGTTTTTTAAGAGATGTCTACAAAACCTTGAAATGTAATTGGGGTGGGGTGTGCTTCGTAATATGGGCGGCATGTAATAGGATTCTTGAAATTTGCGAGCATCAAAATCGTTATTCGTATCTCACGCTATGTATGATAATAACACGCCACATAATTAAGCGGGCAAACAATTTTTGGTCTACGCATTCCAAAGTCAAAGCGACTGTGTTCACTACGTTGATTAAGTTTAACACGCACTCAAGTATTTCTTAAAATTCTTTAAAAAGAATTGTTTTGGCGAGGCATAGGAAACACCAAATTCATGATCCCACATGTATTCTTCACAGAAAGCAAAACTGCCTTGACCGAGGAAATGAACAATTTGATCGACGCTGTCATGAAGCAAAATCAAGCGAAGGAAGGACAGTCTTCCCCCGAAAAAAACTTGAAAACCCCTGAACCAGTGAACAGGAAAAAAAAACTTTCGCAAAAAAAAAATGACACACCAATGGATCAAAGCGCAAACGCCGCAAAAAAAGCACCAGGAACACGCAAAATTTCCAAAGACAAAGACGGAGTAGCAAGGAAAGATTCTGAAAAGCCGCCAGCTAAACCAATCAGCAATAAGAGACAAAAAGAGATAGCTAAGGCACAAGCCGCCAACGAAGCTGCTTTAAGTTTTTTCAGTGCAACTGGCGACCTTTCTCAGTCATTCACTGGTACATCAACTCCAAGTTCACCACCGTCACCACTACAGCCTATTCCCACCATAAATTTAGTTGGCCCATCGGTTTCCACGCCCTCGCCACCGATTGTGACTTCGCCTTCATTTTCCACTTCTTCGCCATTTCCACTATCGTCTGGTAACTTCAAATACATTTCATCACCAACATTTACAACAACACATCCGGACAAGGAATCCTCATCATCAATGCTAGACTTCCTGAATTCCCCACTGGATGACGCGGAGGAAATCTTAGAGCTGTCCACATACTGTTCACCCACTAGCATTCAAAACACGTCACCGTCATCTGTGGGCTCATTGGTGAAAAGTAGCATTAACGTCCTTCAGCGGAACACCGATCAAGAACTCCTTGGCAACAGAACGTCGGCTGAGTGCTACAACTGCAATGTCCTCAGCAAGAAAATAACAGAACTGGAAAGAAAGCTGGAAACTCTGAGTAAGTATATGACTATTATAGGAGTATCGAATAGACCGAATGCATAAATGGCGGCCAAAAATGTATTCTTTTGTTTATGTGCTAATTAGACTTAATAGCCTCGCTCTCAAGCAACATTTCTTTTGTATTTTGTCCATTCAAACGAGGCTAGTGAGTCTAATAAGCACATAAACAAAATAACATTTTTTTGGCCACCATTTATGCATTCAGTCTATGGTCCCTTGGAATTTTCAGGTTCTCGCAAAATTTAAGCTCTGTTCAATTTGTTCACAAAATTCCCACCGGTGCTCACTTGCGTGCAAAATTTTCGCACTGTTTGCATTCTAGAAAATTTTATAAATAATAACCGTCCAAACTGACCTATCTTACTTACAGGGACGTCGCATTATTAACCGTATATTGTATGCCGACGAGAGATTTTACATGTCCCAAAGCTCGGTGCGCGCGTCTTTTCTAGTATCGGTACTGGCAAGAAAAGGTTTTGATCACTGTAGGGCTCGCAAAAAAAAAAAAAGAGCAGCGCTCGCAAAAACCATTCGGTATTGATATTCTATTCGAATTAACTTTGGACTTTCTTCGTGCAGGTTTAGTGCTAAGTGAGTCTCGGTTTAACTTGAAATTACAGAAGGATTGTAGTGGGACAAAAACAATTAATTAATTAATTAATTAAGAGTAATTTCACCAAAAGGCATTGTGTTTCTTCATAGAACCTCCTCGCGAAGTTTCTCTATACTTTGAAAAGCTGTTCAGCCTTGAAACTGGGGATACCACTTATTCATCAGAGGTGAGAAATCTCTCAAATACCTACTGGTCTGTGCCAGACCTTTAACCTGTTTTGAATAACAACTCTTACACTACTGACAAATTTTATACAGCCCAACTTTTTCTTTTGTTGTTTATGTCCTAGAAATCCACCGATAAGCAGAGCACAAGCAATTATTTCCGTGTGCCCGACCATTTTACCTCAGGGAGTGGAAAGCAAGAGCTGTACGCTGGTTGCGGTGTTTTTATTTCATGTGTAGAACTCCACACAATATTAGCCAAGTCCATTGGTAAACCTCAGGAGCTGCTTGGCCAACTAGTTGCCTATTACTTTGACGACGAGACATTGGCTAAGTCAGTTCCATTACAAGAAAGCCGCACGAAAGACAAAAGTGTGCTTGACCAGAGGATTGTTCACGCCATAATTGGTAAGATGTACAAAACAGTCAGTTGCTCGGAACCGATATGTGCTACACAAGCAAACTGGTTTCTATGAAATCAATATTAAACGGTACTTTTCATTTTGTTTTTTTTAGTGTATGCTAAGAAGTGCCATGCCTTATGGATAAAAGAAGACAAAATGAACAGCGATACCAGGTTTGACTGGGGGCGCATTATCCGAAACAAATGCATTACGGCAGGAAGGCGACTGGAGCGAAAACTAAAGAAGAAATGAACTCACCGGGATTAACATTGCCCGTTTGTAGTCAATTTTGCTTGATATATTGCTGAACATTTTACGGTCGCTGATTTTCACTCCCGTTTTCCTTTGCATATCACAAAAGATAATTTTAAAGCTTGTATTCGCAACTTATAATCTTTTTTTAGATATAAATAAAATTTGAAGTCCAGTTGATAACATTGTTAGACTGAAATACCTGCGGAGCATTCGTTACGGTTGACATTTCAGTACCTCGAGACAATTGCGTGACGGTCCCAAAGCGAAAAAAGACGCCAGGAATCATGGGTAAGCGAGCATCATATTTTCATGATCACGCAGTGGAACACGCAGTGATAATTTTGTCGCTCGCAGCGCTAAACAGCGCTGCACAGCGCTGCATGAACACTGCTCACCAACGATACTCCTTGTCGCGCGATTTCCTTGCAGCGTTCCTGCAGCGCTCGTTGTCACTAATGCAGCGCTCACGCAGTCACAAATCGGCACTGTTGCAGCGCAATAAAAACAGCGCCCGTGCAACCCTTAAGCAGCGCTTGTTGCAGCGCTTAGAAGGCGGTAATGCAGCGCTGCGTTAACGTATTCTGTTTCGTACGGGCAGTTTCAAGTTACAAGCCATGCTTAACAATTCCAGTACTATAACAAAATTTGAGAAATGTCATGTTTGAGTGTTACTGCTCCATAAAGCAAACACATAAGTTATCTCCAATAACAATATATTATTTGTTTAGCTGCTTAAGTAGTTAACAGTCGCTTGCAGCTGAAAGCCGCAGAGCTCTGTTTACAAAAAACTACCTTTCAAAATTATTAACCGATTCAGTTTCCAAATTATCGATGAAGATTATGTGGTAAAATCGCCAAGGCTACACTTGGCCGCTTTTGGCTGCAAACGAAAAAGAGAGAGTCACTTTACCATGAACAAGATGTTTCAGAACAGTCTTTACACATGGCTCCATAAGAACTGATGTCACTTCTTTCCAAATTTTTCCTCCATCTTGTACTGTTTTGAGGTCTTTTCCAGGTAGTTGACAGCAATGATCAAAGCACTGAATTGAAAATTTCATCGGATCCTGCGTTGAAAACAAAATTAATACATCTAATGTTTATCACAATTTTTCATCATAAATATCTATTTTATCTTCTGCACTTGAGCTCAGCATCACAATTCCATTGGTCTACCAGTACATCTCACATAGCATCCAGCAACTTCCCTCTTACCAATTTTCAATAATTCTACTTGATAAATGCTTATTTTTCCTTCCTAGAAGAAAACTTATATGTATTGAGTACAGTTTTCACAGTTTCCTACTTGTATCTGCAACACACACTTAGTATGTTCCACTCTTGCCTCCTTTCCTTTTGTTTTTGCCCAATTAATTTAAAAGTAATCAACGATAAATAAGATATCTTACCAATTCTTTGTAAATTCTTTTGGCAAGCAGTTTCTCCAGTTTCTGAAAAAACAACATGGCTTTAAGTACACGATATCATTTCATCTGGAAGAAAATTCTGAAAAACACTTTTGTTTATCAAGTTCATAGTGGGATAAAATTGAACCCAACTTTATACAGATTGCTGTTGTCATCATCACCGCCATGCTCCCTCATGTTTGGAGGATTAATCATAATGAAATGCATCAAGCTCTTTATGGTGGACAATACCATTAGTCTTCTTAGCCGTAAGCTGTCTTCTTAAGACCTCTTAGCCTTAAGATGAACTACATTATTTACACTGAATGAAATAAATGTTTATTTTTTATTTAAAGTGCTGGTTGTAGACAAATGAGAGAAGTGATCGGCACCCTTAGCTCATTTGACAGATGCTGTTGCAGTTAATTTTTCATTTCAGTTAATTTTTTTTTCTAACTAGTTAATTTTTTTTAACTAGGTTTTTTTTTTTAAACTAGGTAATTTTTTTTAACTAGGTTTTTTTTTAATCAACTGTCTAAAAAAGGGATTTTCCCTTTTTAGGGGTGTAGTTAAAAAACAGGGGCTTGGTTTTTTAGGGGGTATGAAAAAAGAACGTAACTCTGCTCTTCTCCGTTCTACTTGTCTCACCCATCCCTCATCTTCCCCCATTATCCCTATCCTACCCCACCCTTTCTTCACGGATCTATCCCCCCTTACCTTCCAGTTACCTCCCCCCTTGAATACCCTTTATACCTACCCCATTTACAACACTTCTCACAGACAATTCATACTTGTCAAGACTTTGCTTTTTACTCACCCGAACTTGAACTTGAACCCCTATCTCTGGATCTGCTGTCCACTCTTCTTATCCACTCGCCACGCAAACAAGCGATGCAAATTGACCTCGTATTTATGCAAAATCACTGAGTTTAGTACCCAATCTCTCTCGGCCTGGTGCATGTGTATTTAGGACGAACGAAGAGCAATTCTCAATCGCTTTGTAATGGAAACGTGTGTGGATGAGAAGACATTCTATGAAAGATTAGAGCTATTAAAGGACAAATCCAATAGCAAAATTACGGTTTACATCGACCAGTCGTTTTATGAAAAAGCCAAAAATTATTTAGAGAGTTTAGAAGATGTTCAAGAACAAAAACGACACGGAACAGAAATTGAACTTTCAAAGCATGACATCAACACTATAAAACGAAAGCATTGGGCTTTGAAGGATGGCAAGATTATAACAAGAGACAACAAGATAGTAGTACCAAAGAGTGAGCTGCACAAAGTTCTTTGTCAATGCCACTCCTCCATAGCACACAGAGGAAGAGATAAAACCAACAACTACATCAAAGGTATTTACTCTGAAATCCCGCAGCAAGTCGTGTCTTTGTTTACCAGTTTGTGTCCACTCCATGCCCAGCAGAAGAGCATTACAGACCACAAGAAGCGACCGATAACAAACCCAATACATGCTGAAACGTTTCTATCACATTTAGAAGTTGATCTTATTGACTTCCGAAATCTCAAATGTTCATGTGATAACAAAAGCCATCAATGGGTACTTCACATAACTGACCACCACACAAAATACTCATGGTTATACGCTTTACACAACAAAACGGCTGAAGAAGTGTTAGAGAAATTGGAAGCGTTATTCTGGGTTTTTGGGTTTCCTCAGACCCTCCACACTGATAATGGCAAGGAATTCAAAAACAAAATCATGCAGGAATTCTGCCAAAAGCATGGAATAAAACAAGTACATGGAGCACCACGTATGCCCCGAACACAGGGATTAGTAGAAAGAAATAACAGGACTGTCAAAGAAAACTTAACCAACATTCTGAAGGAGATTCAAGCCAACCTCAGTTCATGGTGTTCAAAACTTGGAGAAGCCGCATATAAAAAAAATATAACCATCCACAGAGCTGTCAGAGAAACACCCTACCGACTTGTGTTTGGAATTGATCCTAAGAAAGAAAGCCAGATGAAAGTTACAGAAGATGCTCAAAGTAAACTTTGTGAACAAGAACAAGAAAGAGATCAGCAAACAGAGACAGCAAATGAAAGAGAAGGAAAGAAACGAAAATCTTCTCCCACTTGTGAAGCTAAAAGCAGGAAAAAATTGAGAAGTGAAGCCAGTTCCCATCAAACGGATTACAATGAAAGAATGAAAAAGTGTAGGCCAAAGGCTAAGACTCTAAATATTGGAGATTATGTTTGCATCAAAATTGACAAAGTAGATAAGACGCCACTTCATCCAAATGTACTAATAGGAGAAATTCTAGCATTTGAAAACGATTATGCCAAAGTTGCCTGCAAATTTGGAATCATTTCCACCCTCATTTCACCAGCTAGACTGGTTAAATGTCAAGCAACAAACATAGTTATAAGTAAAGATAAGAGTATAACCTTCACCAAAGCATGCAAACTGGCAATCAACCAGTAGGACTGTAAACTTTTATTTGCTTTAAAGTTTGTATTACTTAAAGTGTGAAATAATGTACAATGCAACACAAACGGTTTATTAAAGCATGTTGTATTATTTGTTGCAGTTGTCATGGGAAGTCACCCTAACCCCCTAACCCTCAGAGTGATTGAAAGTTAACCATTTTAAAATGGGTGATTAGACTTAAATACTGCTTATCAGCACTAACCTTAATGGGTGCTTAGACTTAAATACTATTTATCAGCAATATTTGTAGACAGTATGCAGTATGTGGTCCGCAGTTGTTATGCACCTCCTGGAATGCTAACTGTTTCAAATAAGACAGTGCATAACCCAAATCACTAAATTCAAAGCTTTACCCTACTTCCTAAAATGTGGGCAATGTTCCTAACCTTACAAGAAAGCTAACCATTCAAAATGAGTGCTCAGTAACCCAAATCACTAAGCCAAGCATTTGACCCTAATCACTAAAATCTTTTGGTGTTTGATAGCACCAGAGAGAAAGATTTTACCCAGTTTTTGAAAAAGTTACCTAGTCAAAAAAAAAGTTACCTAGTTAAAAAAATATTACCTAGTTAAAAATAAAATCACCTAGTTAGAAAAAAACTAACTAGTTGAAAAAAAATCACCTAGTTAAAAAAAAACTAACTAGTTGAAAAACAAAATTAACTGAAAACAAAAATTAACTGCAACATACGCTTAGTTTTAAATGTGAGTCCTTGTTAGCAAGTATGGATTGGGATTCCAAGGTCACATTGTATTAGGATAAATCATTTTCAACTCCAACCAAAAGAGGTTGAAGAGCCTGAGGTTAACATTTCCCTGAATGGCACACTATTCCAAACTTTCGAACTTCAGTCAAAAACACGGCAATTTCTGGCAAGGGTCATCACCAACTGGAGCCATGTGCGATGAGCAGAAACGACCCATCATTATTTTTCAATGCTTTTCACCAGCCAACAAAAGGCAAAAATCTAACTAACCAGGCCAAACGAAAGTACAACATTATGTGTATTTGAGATTTCAGAGGAGTTACTCTGTAACATTTGTATGCTTGCTTTTCCAGACAGATGTGAAGTTTAGTCAAAGAGAAGGGTATGGAATCCACACTTAAAGAAATTTGTCTTTGTTATGGTGTAATGCTGGAAATGTCTGCAGCCAATCAGAATCTTGTAATTTTGTAATGGACTTATGGGCTCACCTTGCTCAGCTCGTCTCCATTTTTAGGTATTTCATTGTCCTCAATTTGTAAAACCACTCTTCCATTATTTTTTTCAGCCTGTGAAAATTTAATAAAGTCATCACCAATGATTACTATCCTCTCAGCACTTTTCCAGAGGGTGTGTGCAGGTTAATAATAATAAAAATAATAATAATAATAATAATAATAATAATAATAATAATAATAATAATAATAATAAAGTTTATTGTGAAAATACTCTTAGCTACAACAAGGGCGTGCTTTCACAGACGTAACCAAAGTCGGGGTCTGTGAAAGGACGCCAGCTAATTTACGGGTATTCCACAAACAAAATAAAATTTAAAATTTAAAAACTAAAAGTGGAATATATTGTAATTAAGATTATAACAGTAAAATCTAATAAATATATCTTATACATGTAACTAACTAAATACTAAATTCAATAAAGAAGCGTCAAAATTATAAAAATTGTACTAGGTTGCAGTTTAGGGTTGCAGGTCATTGTTTTACCATTACTGAAACAACCCAAACTGTTAAAAAAATGATAACCTTCAGCTTAAACTTTATCTAAAGTATAGTGTTTAGGCCTAATGTTAGCATTAGTAAAGGTTTGGGTTGTTTCAGCTATGGTGTTCAAACAAACGACCTGCAACCCTAACTCGCAGTTTACACCCTGAAAGTCAGGGAAGGCTTGATAACAACAAACACAGAAGTGAAGAGAAGGTCTGATGATGTAATTTAGGAGTTTGTCAATCAGGAATTATGCAGTCATAAAAATAATACAGGGAAGGGAGGTTTTCAGCATGATTCATCCAGAGGGTAATGGGATGGAGGGATAAATCTAGTGACTTAAGACAAATTATAGTTATCTCTGGTGTATAATATACAACATTACTTTTTTTTATTTTGCTGTGAATGCGTAGCTGAAAATGCAACCAGTTAACAGGGACCATCTGCGCCAAAAGTCATTGGGACATCTTGCTACATAACTATAAAAATTAATTAATAACCATAAAATTAAAGTAAGAGCAGATTTTACACTTTTCACAAAACGTGCAAAAAGCATGGACACTGCTCTTAATTTTTACTCTAATAAAAATATTGCTGTCTTAAGCACCTAAACACTCCCCGCCTCCTCATCAGACACATAAATTATGCACATTCCCCAATAATATTCCTTATTGGCTTTATTGGGTGACTAGTGCATCCATAAAAACCCCAACATTATCAGGGGGCAGAGGGAAGAGAGGACTTGACTAGAAGGAGGGAGGGGTGATGACTCATTGGATCTGAAAAAGCTATTACGTGTCCCAAGATTGTAGTTAGTAACAAAAATACATGGTGGCAAGAATTCTTTTTTATTATAAATAATATTATACTGTAAACACCAATGAAATACCAAGTGAGCTTTCGCCCAAAAACTTGATATCTTCTCGTGTTGAAAAATATTTCACTTGTTCGCTGCCCTCACTCGTGAAATATTTTTCAACACTCAAAGAGAAATTTCGTACCTCTGTGCGGCCATGTAATATCCTCTATTTCTTAAAACAGTGAAACTTTTTCTAAAAAGTATCCATAGTAAAATGAGATCCAAAATCTGATCTTTGAATTTTTTACCTTGACTAAGGAAAGGGCTTTGCCTTTGCTGTCCATTTGATTTTCCTGCAAGAATAATCACTTTCTTAAAATCTTACACAGAACTCAGAGTACAAGTGTCTAACTGAAACTGTTGTCCCAAACTGTTTCACAAGCAACAATGAATGCACTATTATACTGCATGACCTTGCAAACACTTCAAAATATCTTGAAATTCTTGAATGCAAGTATATGCTGGGGAATTAAATTAAAATCAAAACTTACAAACAAGCAGTCCAGAACTTGACTTAATACTATTTTCACAACATCTGAATAAGGAAGGGTCTGAAAAAAAAAAAAGAATATAAAGCTACATAGAAATAGCAACTACATTAATGCTCCACTTTTGCTATACATGTAATTTATTCTGAAGCTTTTTCATCAAGTTGGGTTTAAGCTTTAAAAATAAAAGGATGTCCACACATAAACAAAGTTCATGGCAGTGGGCAATGGGCAAAGAGGTAACTGGAAAGAAAATGAGGATCCCAACCAGGTATCCCACTTATATCTACAGTAACAACGGCCTGATGCTCTATCACTGATTTCACTTATACATGTACGCAACCCCCGGATTGAAACTCTTGTGATCATTTGGCAATTTGCTTCCATCAATCATGCGCTCCTTGCATGGTGTTATAGGATTAAGCTGCTCTTGTTTTCAAGAATAGGGAGTTTAAGAAACAATGACGGCTATGGCATCAACAACAGCAAAAAAAGTGATATTATTGGTTAAAGAACCAAAATGATCATGCTGCACGTGCGGTGCACATTATTTTTTAACATTCCTCTCCCATACTTGTCTTGTACTTTCCTATAACACCACACAAGGAGCGCATGATTGATGGCAGCAAATCACCACATGCTTGCAAGAGTTTCGATTTGGGGGTTGCGTATCAATGAAATTAGTGGTAAAAATAAAGCTACTCAGAAACTTCTGGTCTCAGCTACTGTACAGTGTAGGTGATGTTTATAGTGTGTTTAACCCTTTCAGCCCCGTGGGGTCTCCATTGACAAGTAAAATCGTCTGGCGTTAGACAGAGTAAAATCTATAAGTGGCACTATTGGGAGTTAAAGGGTTAATGGGGACATAGTTTTTGAGTGAATCCAGCTGTTGTTAACTAAAAGAAGTACCCACCCAAGATAACATTTAAATGCATCTCTAGACCGAATAATATTTTGGCTTCTTTTCACAAGCAAGGAATGCTGAAAGTAATTTGATAATTTGCAAATGCAATTTGTTGGCATTGATTGCTCACAGCATTGCTCATGAATGCTTGACGTTCTCAAGTGAGTGGTCATTGACTGAAGTCTCTAAGAGTACAGGGATAATATTATTAAGCATCCATGACCAATGCAAGGCTGTGATGATGTCTTGACTCCAGGGTCCTTTTATTTTCTAAAGGAACTAACAGTATTCCAATTAGTGCAAAGAAGAGTTAGAGTTGGAGTTCACTAGAGTTTGACGTCTGATTCAAGAATACTCCTCTCTTTCACTGCATGTTCTGAACACCATTAAATGGTACAGAATCCATTTGCTCACTCGAGTCTGATGCCTGACATCACAACTACAATGCCCTTTCTTCTTTTCTTAAAAAGGAGATATCCAGCTATTGATCCCTCTCAAATTTGGATGTAGAATAAGCAGTTTCTGTTTAATTACTAACTGAGCACACACCTTTATTTTTGGTTCTTTGAGTTCTAAAAATATAAAAAGAGTTTTGAAAAACAATGATTAGATCATCAACCATACTCAAAAGATAGAAGCGATCCTCACACTTGTCTGGATAATTTAAGCAACTGTCTCTCACAGACACTTGAAAAATTCACATGGCTTCAACAGGTTTCAAACCATGACCTCTGCAATGCTGTTGAAATGCTCTACCAACTGAGCTATGAAGCCACTCGGTTGAGAGTAAACATTAGGCTTGGTTGATTTTAAAACAAACATACAATGTACAGTATGTTGCTTTAATTACTGCTCAGAAATATATTCATGTGCATGACTCCTACTGGCTCTAACAAACATGTATGTATTTATAAACATCTAATGATCAGAAGTCTCAAACCAACTGAATAGAACTGATATCTAGACTAACCTCCAATTAACA
Organism: Montipora capitata; assembly: GCA_949126865.1. Classification (NCBI taxonomy): domain Eukaryota; kingdom Metazoa; phylum Cnidaria; class Anthozoa; order Scleractinia; family Acroporidae; genus Montipora; species Montipora capitata. The sequence goes on along the minus strand of OX421447.1, from coordinate 52,387,604 downwards.
AATACAGCTTAGATTCCATGTTGCTGTGCAAACTAGATCACAGATGACATCAAAATGTTGTTGAACCAAATTTTGACATCTTCTGTGATCTATTACTGAACAGAAACAAGGCAACATGGAATCTATTTGAATATATACATTGTAATAACGAATTAAACCTTTCTGAGATTACATCAGCTACACATCTGTCCTCATAGATCAGATCATACAGCTGTAGGTAAGAATCAATCAAAATGCGAGCATTGTTGAGCTTATTCTACTAGTTTGCAAATGCGTTCGTTTTATTTTCAAACGCGTTGACGCGTCATTCTCAAGGCATTGTCAACGCGTTGGAGGTTTGATGGTTCACTTATCTTTGAGCGGTACTGTACATCGTTTCATCGTTGACATATTGACTCTGTTTATCATATGACTCATACTGTGTACATGTATTCAGATGATGCTTATGCAGTAAATTTTCAATTTCTGAAACATGGAACCAGCCAAAACTGCACAAAATCAACAATCCTATCTGAAATCCTCAGGTTTGATTGGTACCTTTTGTTTTGGCAAAGTCATTGATGCTTATCCTTTTTGCCATGACACCATTCTCATCTACACGCTTCTGATCGAGGGTTGTGGCAGATGTGGACAACGTATCTGTTGACCCTGTAATGGAACTGCTCTCTGATGACAAAGCCTGAACAGTAGGAATTGCTTTAGTTGATGTATGCTGAGACTGATCATCCTTTTTCCTGTCTAATGCTGTACTTAACAAGCTATCTCTGACCATGTTTTTATTAACTTTTGCCTCCTCTGTGATACTATTAGAATTATCACAGTGACTTGAGTCTTTGAATCTTCTCTTGAGAGATTTCTGATCAGGGATGACGGCAACAGCGTCACTTTTAGTTGAGGTGGACTGAAGGATGGAAGGTGATGTCTCTACACTAAGACTACCCTTCTGAGCATCCAGCTTCCTCAAGCGTGCTTTACGCATATCCTGTACATCAACATCATCACCTTAAGAACAAAAACAAGTGTCTAAGCTTTCTCATTAACATGTCAACAATTTTAAAAAACCTGCATTGCCAAGCAGATACATGTATTGGGTCCCTTAGACATCCAGGAGCTAATTCTAGTATTGGTTCAACCCTTTTCAATGGTAATGGCTCCAGAAGGTGGCAAAATTTAATTATTCTTGGCCTAAGAATTTGGAATATGCTTTCATAATAATTTTTATCCTATCCAATAATGTGTTCAGCATTAATATTGATATACTCATATTCCACATCATTAAATTGTTAACATTTAAAATTGTTATGTTTAACCCATTGATTCACTGACAAGTAAAATCATCTGGCGCTAGACAGAGTAAAATACTAAGTATGGGGGTGAATGGGTGCATGGGTTAAAACTTTTCTTTTCGTAAATGGTCTTGATAGCACAAGTGCTACTATAATAATTTTTAAAAATACAACCACACTTTTGAGTTTAATGGGACATCAGTGAGTGATTTTAAACCCATTGACTCCTGGGGGTTCCCCATTGACGAGTTCAATCGTCTGGCGCTAGACAGAGTAAAATACTAAGTATGGCCGGCTTAGGCCAGTTTAGGGGTGAAATGGTTAAGGAACATGTTTTGATGTTTCAAACATCATTATCATTATTATTATTGTTACAAGTATATATATATAAATATGTATACTTATAATAAATAAACGTATGCTGTAATGAACAGTTAATTAATCTACAAAGAATCATTGTATTGATAGCTGTATATACGAATCATCTTGTAAACATTTACTGTTATACTCACTATGGCTGATGATGATGTTTGAAACATCGAAACATGTTCCTTAAACTCAAAAGTGTGGTTTTGTTTTCTTTGTGGACTTTTACTTACCGGTACTTATGTCATGCTTCTTGTATTAGCTGCGGCTATTTAGTACATAAATAAGACATTCATGTAATACAAACTGCCACATATTTAATGTCACAGTTTCCAGCGGGTATTTTTTACAGGTTTACAGGTCATTGTTTTACCAAAATACAGAAAGTATCCTAAACATTCATAAAAGCTAACAGGTCTGCAGGCCTAAAAACTTTTGTTTAGGTCTAATTAGGCCTAAGGTTAGCTTTTATGAATGTTTAGGATACTCTCTGTATTGGTAAAACAATGACCTGTGACCTGTAGCCTGTGACCTGTAAAAAATACTAGCCGCAAAGTTTCAACTCTAATACACCAACATAACGAAACAGTTGATTACCTCCAGTTGTGCCACTTCTTCTTTGAATTATTGCTACGCAAATGACGATAAAAGTAATGATTCCAAACAGAGAAACAACTATTTGCTTTATACTCCATTGGGAGCCATTAATAGCCAACGGCCTCAATTGCTCTTCAGTCTTGTACTTTGAATTCTTTGTTTTAGCTGACTGGTGACCCTGTGGCTTGTTTTTGCCATCTTTTCCTTGTGAGAAGGCCTAACGACCAAAACATACATGTAATATAATAAAATAACTTGACAGCCATTTGAATGTGTCCTGTTTTGAATAAAGTACTCATACACATGTAATTACATCCTATTATAATATCCACTTTTTGTCTACTTCATCTGTATAGTTTGAATGGATGACTTCCCCATTTTCCCTTTCATGGTACAGTGTACAGCAGGGCTTGAAATTAACAAAAAAATCCAGTCGCAATTTGCGACAAGATACGAAAATTTAGGTTCAATTTCGCAAATTTTAGTCCCAAAAATCGCCACGCTCCATTGTGTTGTCAGCATTTTTGGGAAAAAATATGAGCCCGCAATACATGTGTGTAAAGAAACCGCTGAAAATGGCAAATGATCGAAGGAATGGAGCTGTGCACGTAACATAGCAGCTAAATTACTCTACAATTATGCTATATTCAGAGAAAATTCACAGCGAGAAACAAAATAATTTTGTCATTTATTTATTTTAGCAAAAGTAGCAGCAAAGTGGCAACTGCTAACCCTTTTGTTTCGAAAGAGCGAAGGTGACAACAAGTCGCGAAGTTGCGACTTCTCCAAATATTTTAGTTGCAAAGAGAAAAATTTAGTCGCAAATGCGACCGTATTGGTCGCAATTTTGAGCCCTGTACAGTACATGTATTTTTAATTAAACAATAATTATAAATTATTTCATAACCCAATTTCTCAATCAAACCACACCCTTCATCTGTTGTTCCAGCAAAAATGAGGTTTAAGCAAGTGAACCAGTTCATGGTAGATGCATCAACTTACAGACAAGTTGCCTTTCACAAATTATCAATGAAAGATACAAGAGAGAGAATTTTATTGACCCCTTTCAATAAATTTGTCCACATAGTCTTATTTTCTTGAGGTGTTTCTTTAGGCAATAATACATCTTATTCCAAAATGACCACCAGTTTAGTATTCTTTTGCTTCCATGCAAAGTGACCCTTATGGCCTCGTTCAAGGTTAAATATTCTACTATTGAATTTTACATTTGAAAGCGAGGCCATAAGGGCCAATTTGCATGGAAACAAAAGAATACTAAATTGGCAGCCATTTTGGAATAAGGTGTATGTTGCTGAGTTTTAAAAATTTTGTTACCATAGCATCATGAAGATACTGTTCCATCTCCACAGCAGATATATGTCCATCTCCATCTTTGTCATATTGTGAAAGAAATTTCGTTTTTTCCTAAATTATCACATAATTTTACAAAATTAATTAATAATGATATAAAAGATCAACTGAGGTTAAGACAAATGGAAAAAATTAAAAACAATATCTTTTAAGTAAAAATAAAATAATACAGAAGACCAGACAATTTGATTTTCACATGTAATGTCCGAATGATGATGATGATGATGATGATGATGATGATGATGATAACTGGGACTAAGACTTTATGATACTGACAATAACAATGTATTACAATAATCTTTACTGCAACAATTAACTGGCGGAACAGTTTGTGGTTTACAAGCACAGCCAATGCTTGAACCATGGATTACCCAGGCAATACCTACATGTAATTCATTGAATAAAAGCAGGGCTTAAGTCTAGACGCTCTTGCAACCCAACACTCGTCCACGTTGTTTCCTGAACAACTAGTAAGGTGATCATTGCAATACAACCAGCTTGCCCAAATTGACAGAAACTGAATGTATAATTTACTTGTCCACTTTTCCATCATAAACTACATTGTACTGGGGTATTTCCTTTGTTGGTTCAAGGGATACAGTCTAAATAATATTTATTTAATAGCCATGGGGCTATTATTTTTCAGTTGTGAGCACACAGATGGGGTTTTGAGGTCACTTTTTTTCAATTTATCCATGCGCTCAAAATGGAAAACTTGCAGTTGTCCCAGACATGTCCATAAATACACGGCTAATTAGTTGCATGTTGATTTTGATAAGCAGCACAAAGTCAAGTCCCCTTCCCCTTATTCGCAACCTAAATACCACTCTTACCTAGCAATACAAGCCATTATTTTACTATCATAAGGTATTCCCTTAAATCTGCTTCTTAAGTAAAGATACATTGAAAAAAGCTGCATTTACCCTGCAAACCTAAAAATAACACTAACCCAAACTCTCCTTGCTGGAAATAGAAACCAAAATGTTTAAAATACCACTTGGGGTACTTTGTGATAAATATCAACATTGGGCGTGCTTCTAATGTGCCTTTCTGGACATAAGCACTTATGCCATGAACTCTCTCAGATTATCATTTATTGAAAACAACTTTGAACCTTTCAAAGATCTAGACTTTGCTCCATTATATAGGTTCAAATCGCATTTTCCAAGTTAAAAGAATTTTGATGTTTTCAAACTCGTTTCATTGTTTCTTAACGCATTTTTTCCTCTCTGAGTTTCAAACGATAAACAAAATGGCTTTCTTTATCTTTGTTTGTTATCTCGGCCATTCACAATGGCGGTAGATTTTTCTCGCATTCTGAAGGAGCTACAGGGCTACAGGTTGGTGGATGCAATTCTTTTTGGGGGGGGAGTGGAGGGTTGATCGTGCAGGGAGGGGTCCATAGTGGATGGATTGACCGTAGGGAGGGGGGATCCACATGAAAAAAAATCTCCAGAGGTTGGCATCTCTGCATAAGTGAGTCATCATCACAAAGTTTCAAGTTTGCTGTTATAATCATAGTTCATCAAAGAACTTCCATGTCTTTCTCACCGCATCATTCAGCTGACGACTTTGCTCATCCTCAAGAAGACTTTCATACACTGGATCTTGAAATTGTATACTACAAAGACAGTGACAACAAAAGTCTTATTCATTAGATTCCAACACTGTTTTTCTTATAAAAAGTGCATGATGATGCAAATGAGGTGACGTTGCATGACA
>OX421447.1:52374762-52377262 GCA_949126865.1 Montipora capitata | reverse complement strand
TTATTGGATTTTAATATGTCTCATCCTGGCTGCGCTTCAAATTTTAATAATAATCGTAGTGTTTTTAGAAATTGCAATTTCAATGGGGAACTGACAAATGTGCAACAGCCAGTTGACAATCGATGGTCAAATGGCAAGCAAACTGCACAGACTCGTAAATTTTTACCCACATTTGGCATTAAGTTGGAAAGCTGTTGGCCATCAGTTCTTAGTGAACTGTCAGTAAATGTGGGTTGTTGATTGGTTATTCAGTTATTGAAGCTGAACAAGGAAAGAGTTCTAATAAGTAATTTTTCTAAGAAATACATGATTAGTTCCTCAAGGATACATCTTGCTCAGAAATTTCCTCTCTTAGGAATTTGTTGGCTTATTATTGGTAAACTGTAACAGTTGGTGAAGTAAAATCTATCCTTGGTCAGCATCCTTGTTATCAAATCGTATCTTCGGATTGCCAGGAATGTGATGTGTTCCAGCTAGATAGATAGATAGATAAATCGTTTATTAGATAAAATCAACCCTGCAGTCCAAAGACTGAATTATGCGATAATAAATAATACACTGTTATAATATATAATAAATATAATAACTATATTTCTATTAAATACAAAAAACTTTTGAGAATTGAAGATAAAATTTACAAGTATAATAAAAAACATCTGAAGAATTATGGTCTACATTTTAAAACTATGGCTGATCATGAAAGATTTCTTAAACTGATCTGTTTTACAAACAGGAGTGTTTTAAAAAGTTCTTATTGATCTTAAATGTCTGCAATTGGTATTCTTGGGTGGAAGGAGACTTGCCAGCTTATGGTCCTTCTCTCTCCTATCATAAAGTGTTGGAATCTCTACTTATCTCAGAGCACTGCTATACTTAAGTTCTACATAAAATTATTCTGGTTTTATCTGAATTTAACCGAAAAATGCTTCAACCAATGTAAGCATCTTTAAAGATGGAGACACATTGAGACTGAGGAAAACTCAGTCTCAATGTGTCTCAGTCTCGAAGGACCTTTTAAAGTGGTGGGAGGAGTGAAGCTATTTATGTATGGGGCATAAAAGTAATACATTCCAACCTGGATGATCCAAACCCCGATTATCCAGATATTTCTATCATCCAGACTTTTTCCCCCATCCCAATTTCTTCATGAATATTAATAATTTATTAGTAACCAAAGTAAACATAACGCGCATGACAAGTTATTCAAGCGTAGTATGCAAATGTATGTATGTGTGTGAATTTCTGTTGACATTTACTCATAGTTGAATTGTCTCGCAGAAGAAAGTGCAGAAAATTATGTCTGTTAAGCATAAAGAGAAGTTGATTCTGTGCAGCTCATGCAACTGAGGAAGATGTACAAGTTTGCTGTGCAAGTTTGCTGTGCACACAAAATGTATTGTTTTAAAGCAAAATAACATTTTATTTCTTTAAATGCACTGAACAATAATAGAAACACATCTGTAGTGGAAGTTTGATTTTTTTTCTCTATTAACTTTTCTTGTACATGTAATTTAAAAGCAACGAAAAAGCTTAATTTATTCTTGACTCTGTGCAACCTTTAATATTCATGTTTTCTGTCATCTGGACTCTCGATTATCCAGAGTTTTTGCTGTGTCCCAACAAATCCAGATAATCGTGGTTGAACTGTAATATTATAGTTCAGTATACTTATTGGTACTTTGTTGTAATGCAACTTTTGTTATACGCAGAATGTATGCCATAAGAAGAATAAAAGATGCTTTTAGGGAAAACAAAGATATCACAGATCCAGAGAAAAGAAAGTCCTTGATTTTAAAAGCACAAGACAATTTAGAAGTTATGAAAAGACAGGTAATATAGCTGTAACTGCCACAGAATTTTTTCATGGCTGAGATTTAGGGTCAAATCTGTATTAATTCAGTGGTTCAAAAATGGTAGGAAATGAGTTGTTCATTTCCTTAAATTGGTAGGCAAGGTGAAGTCTGTTAAGGCCACATGGCCCACCACCCCGGAGATCTTCCAGGACTGTGTAGCATTTACCCATTGACTCTTTAATAATCCCCCACCCCTTCCTGACGAGAACAAAGGCCTGTAGCAAAGATGTACTTAAGTGGATTAATTCTTAGTTTACTTCCTTTCAAATGTTTGGCCACCATGTTTGATTTGTTATGCAGGGGAAGGTTGGGGGGGAGGGGAGAGAAATCTGGTACGAAGGGGTTGTTAAGCCTTCCATGTGGTCAATAAATATTGTAAAGTTACCCCTGCTCCTTACTCCTTCTAGGCTGCATTCAAAAAACGAGTGGGGGCTTGGCCCAAGCTGCCACTTGCTTTTCACACGCAGTTGTTTTCGTTGTCCCAACTATCTGGGAGCCTGGACAAGCTAGGACGAGATGTGAATCATGAAGTGTCCCCTTGCTCTTCTCGCCAACTTCAACATCACTCATGTCTGGGAAAACAGACTATAATGATAATGTCTCAAAGTGTTCCCTAAACTCCAGTCCACAAATAAAGATAAGGAGCT
>OX421447.1:52357262-52369762 GCA_949126865.1 Montipora capitata | reverse complement strand
ATTTAGGGGAATGGGGATTTCTCTTCCATTTTAATCTGTCTAAGATTGCAGTATGTTACTAAAATTGTAAACAATGAGGTCAGCAGGCATTCCCTTAAGTCCAGTCCTCGTTGACAGCTTTAAAATATTTCTTCAAGTTCAGAGAATAATTTTCTGAATACTGATGGCATCACATTTTGTTTCAGGTGTTTTTAGGACAAATGTATCGGCATGCAAGGCTGGTTATAGAGAAGAAGTGAAATGCTAATAAGTTATAGAAGACCATTTAAGTAAGAAGTAACAAAGGATGCTCTTTCAGTGGACAAAACGCCAACGGAAAAGACAGTTTGCCGTGAAAGAAAAGAATCTAGCTGATCTTTATGGCTTTTCCAGTTCTTTGTTGAATAGCAGATGTGTAAATTATTTCAAACTATCTTTTTTTCAAAAATCGTAAGTTCCGAAAGAAGGCAACAACATGATCAGCTCGTGATTTAGCTCAGAAAGTATTTACCTCCTTGGATTATAATTAGCTTGACCTGTCACAACAGACGGTTGAAATCTCTGATTGCCTCTGATTGGTTGAGAATGTAGCACGCGTGGATTGTCACTACCTCGGCCAATCGCCAAAGAAGCAGGCTATCACATGAGCCATAAATGACTTATCGTTAATGCATGTGGCCGCCGCAGGGAGCAGGAAGAGAAAGTCACACTTCATTGTTCTGCCGCCGCTTGCGGTTGAGAACGCATTGCGAGATTTGTCGCCAAGTATACAAGTCAAAGCAATCGCTCGATTACCTTTGACACTTAATGAAAACCTTTCTAACCTTAACAAAGACTGCAAAATTCGTAAAATATCATCCCGTGAGCGATGTTCAGTTTGCGGAACTTGGAATGAAAAGTTCGGCTCTATAAAGCTAACGACGACCATCATAAAATAGAAAACCTAACCAGGGAAAAAAAAAGACCATGTGTCATTGCTTGGTATCCCTCCCTCAAAAAAATAGATGGTCGTGCGTCAGTTTTATACCGACAACTTTTTTCTTCCTCGTGACATTTGAAATCTTACATACCCATGGATTTTAGAGTAGCATTTTGTAGAAAGTCCTGCGTCATTTCAGTTCAACATAGCTGATTGATAGGCTTTAAAGTATTTTTGGGTAAGGACGATAAGAGGTAGTTCACGTCTGCGCGGAACACTTAATGTTCACAGACTCTGAGAGACGACAAAAACTGCACTAGTACACTCTTTCCACGGGTATTTCTGTTTTTTTGAGCAACAACTACAGCAACGCAACAAGACAAAGGAGATACTTAGCATAGCCGTTTGCGGCAAACGTCAGACTTCAGTTTGCGACAAAGCTTTGCCAAAAACGGATGAGTCAGACACTTGTTTGGTATTAGAGAGACTGAGATCACTTTTACGGCAAACATCGGAATAAAATGTGGGTCTTTAGAAAATGGAAGAAATTCGTTTGATGTGAGCTCATTTCTTGCCGCTGTTAGCAGCAAGTATCAAGTAACTTTTCAAAAGAGAGACAGTTAGGATAGACTGCAAAACAGTCGTTTTCCGGAAGGCGCGAAGCGCCGTAAGCGTGATCCTCGCGTGTGAAGCGCGCGAGCCTCACCATCGCGTTGCTTTTCGTTTGAATATTTATCGCGTTGCTTGCGTTCGCAAAAAATACGACTGTTTTGCAGTCTACAGTTAGGATAACATCATTTTCATGCTTTTTTTACGAGCAGCAGCCCACCGTTTCGCGTTTGCCGTTTCACTCAAACGCGATGCCTAATCTTTCTTTTAGCTCTTTTCTTGCCTGGTAGCACCAGATATCGCCGGATCAACTTCTCAAAAAGGAGCGTGACAAGGTGGAATAAGAGAATGCTAATCTCTTTAGGCCTCGTCCACAGGTATCCGGATATTCTTTAATCCGAAATTTTTTTTTTTGCGGATTCGTCTTCTGTCTACACGGATCCGACGAATCCTCATTTTTCTGAATCGGCTCTAGAAAGTTTGAATACGCAAAGATTCAATGACGTTACAAACTCAGATCCAGTCTTTACCGGAGAAACATTCAACATGGCCGCTGAACGAGAAATGCTATCCCTTTCCATGTAACCAACTTGAAAACGGTGACGAAGTCGCCAACTTGCACTCCTGATGGCGCATGCTCTGTTGACAATAGTCATAGAGGACTGGACACTACAACGAATCCGCATAATTCCGGATTCTAACTCAGATCCAGTCTTTACCGGAGACACATTCAACATGGCCGCTGAACGAGAAATGCTATCCCTTTCCATGTAACCAACTTGAAAACCGTGACGAAGTCGCCAACTTGCACTCCTGATGGCGCATGCTCTGTTGACAATAGTTATAGAGGAGTCCTGGGGCGTTTACCATTTGAACGGAAAATCCGGTTGGAATGGAATGCTTGTAATGGTACAGGATTTTCCCGGTGTGGCGTTTCGCCAAGCCCGAGACTCTCGCGGCTAGAAGAAAACAATAACAAATCAAAATGACGGCTGCATCAGCAGCGTCGAATGGCGAGAAAAGAGGCCGAAGTGCACCGGGTCGAGTGGGAGTTTACAAATGGTACAGGATTTTTCCGGTCATTTCGGTTGGAACGGGAAAAGAGGAATACCTCTGAGGATTTCCATCTTTTCCAGAAACTTTCCGATGGAATGAGCTGTACCATTTGAGTTTCCAACCGGAATTTTCGGTTTTTGTTGACAAATGGTAAACGCTCCTGGACAATACAACGAATCCGGATAATTCCGTTTGCATACGGTATCCATGTGTGGACGTAAAATTTTGAATCCGCAGAGAAAAAGTTGCGGATAAAAAAATATCCTGATACGTGTAGACTGGGCCCTAGTATCAGTTGAGGATTGAAAAATTGTGCAGAATGTATTTTAGTACACTTTCTTTAATTTCCGTAGTCTGTAAAAAAGGTCAAATCACCAGATATATGCTTTTGATGACGATGTGAGCATACACAATGAATCGTTTATCTTTATCGTTATTTCAAGATCGTTCGTGCTAATCCATTTATAGGCTTTTTTGTCAATATCATGGGTAAAACGTAACGAGATTGACTAGGTAATCCCGCGCTTAAGACTTCTCTGAGCGCAAAGGTATTAAAAATTTTTCAAACGTTTCGTAATTGCTCCTGTTTATTCAACTTCCACAAATTATCCTAACTCCCAACGAACCAAGTTAATTTGAGGAAACGGTTTTAGAAATCAGACCTAACAAGACATCGACGTTATGTTCTCAGTTTTCCACACTACTTTCACTTTACACAAGTGCTACTGAACTCGCATGCGCCGAATATCTTTCTCGTATATCGTAAGGTTTTCAACAACGTAAGATAGCCGATTCTAGGGGCTGATGTTACAATCTACTATTCTATTGAACGCGAGGACACAACAGTACTTGTTTCATTCTTTATATTTACCTCGACATAGTGTCCAACCCGGGCAGTTAGCGGATAATTCTTGCGTATTGCCCAAGGTTTCCATATTGTCCAAAGTATTTCGAATAATCGCGAAACCCTTACGACAGAGCAGGTTTATATTTAGAAGCGACGTTTTCGATGACATTGCTTTCAAAACTCTCTAAAAGCGTCCGGCCGGATGTTTAAGTGAAGTCCATAGCCCCACCTGGTTGGACTGGGTAAGTTTCGCTCGTTTTTCCTTGTTCATGATATAATTACAGCGGTAAACTTAAGGCTTCCTTTGGATTCATGGTAGTTTTGCCGCTTGGAAAATCAGATATTAGTTTCATATTCCTCTTCCATTTCAATTTGAAGAGTCACAAGGAAATCTAACACAGAATTTGTTTCAAGGTAATAATAATTCAGTCGTGGAATGCGGCCTGCACACTCTTCGTTTTCAGAAAAGAACGTCGAGGATGAAATTTTCAAATTCAGAATATTCTATGGATTTGCTCATGAAGAATTCCCTTTATTGCGTCTTGTGAAAATATTGATGCAATACAATAATCTTCATTTCAACTCGAGCTCTTTGAGTCCAGTGTATCAGCTGTCTCCACTCCTCCGCCAGACCGTCTCGTAGTTTTTTTTTTTTTTTCAAATGAGCATGCTCAGAACAATATATTGATCATTTGTTATGTATATTTTGCATTGCCTTCTTTCGTGATGATTGGCGTTATGAGTACATCTCTGCGCCCTCAAAATTACTCTCCGTTTTTCCAATATTGTATCATTGGTATACGAGCATAGTTCAAATTGTTTGTAGGCTTTCATATCAGTTGTTCAGAGTTCTTGCTGTGTTTTGAGCCTTTCAGAGTTTCGATTCTGTAATTTTGCTTGTAAAGACATAATAAAGAGGGTCGCACACGGCTCGTGTTGACACATCCCAACATGGTTGCTTATTACATGCTAAATGTTTTACATTCGTTGAGCGAGGTAATAGAATATCAATACCATTAACTTTGTCTTGCATTTAAATAGTTCTGTCGCTATTCCGCGAACAAAACTGACCAAGAAAGCGATACACCGACCTCCATGATGGCGTAAGTTCTGTAATCTCATAATAATAATAATAATAATAATAATAATAATAATAATATGAATTTTTATGTCTTCGTGCTAATGGTGGTAAAAAAAAGCAGCCTGCGCCCGTAAAAAAGGCATTTTTTTCACATTTATAAATAAATTAAAAGAGTCTGGCTATGAGGATAAGCAAGCAGTATGCAGTCGTTTGATGTGGGTGGACAATACCTCTTAAACCAACAGACAAATTGTAGCGTCACTAATCGGTGGGAGAAAGTCCATTCTTCTCTTTGAACTCTCGACCAAATTCTAATCCAATCCCAGTATGCTGGCGCTTTATTTATTTATTTTTTTACTGAAAATGCTTACTATTTCATCACGGCATGAAAGCCTGAAGCTAAGGTGAAAATTTCATAGGGAAGTAGCTCTGTCTTTTGTAGTACTTCTGCCAGTCGTATTGTTCCCATATGTTCGTCTGTGGGCTATTTTTCCCGCAAGCAATTTCTGACGTCTTGAACACGTTGCTGGGTAATTTGTCAATGAATACCATCGTTGTGTATTGTCTCCCAGTTTCAAACGCAGGAAGTTGTTTGCAGTATATTCAGTAATTCTATCTTTTCATTTAATTATTTATAAAGGTTTTTCCCCGAGGCAGATTATTCTATTCACGGAAAATTATAATGCTCTTAAAAGAACGCAAAGATGCTTAAATATTTGGCTTTCAATTCATTTTTAAACCAGATAGCGAAGCAAATATACTATACTACTTTGCCTTTTTGTCTTGTTTTTTCCTGAATATTTCTTTTGCCGTCATTCACTTCTTTTCGGGAAAACGTGATCGATAAATTTTTCAACACCGTGAGACTGACAGTAAATGTTCCTTCATAAATTAGCATAAATATTCATACACACGTAGATTTTCTAAAATTCGCAACTCTTAAAGCAACTTTGGCATAAAAAAACTGCGTTGTTTTCTTGTTCAGCATTAACGGATTGTGAAAAAGCCACTGTCGCATTCTGTCGCATATTTTCTCAGTTGTGACTACACCAAAAGCCAATCACGTTCAACTTCCTTTAACTTCAACATCCGGTCCTGATCACAAGGGCTAAGACAAAAAGTGGACCCAGTTGTTTTCAAAATACAGGATGTCGAAACGTGCTTATCAAAGCGATCTCGCTCTAATTCTTACACGCGTTTATGATAGCGAATTCCAGATGGAATAGGTCATTAATTTCCTTACTTTTCTATTGGTAAACACTAGTTTGACACAAACAATCTTGGATGTCAAAAAGTTTGAAACATTTTCGGCCAAAGAAAAAGTTACTTCCGCCGAAATGAAGTGGCAGGCGCGTGAAATTGCTTCAATTAAAGCCATCTCCAGGAAGTTATGCTGAAACGAGATTACGCAAAGTTCGAACACAGTCAACACATTTGCTGTCTCCAGTGTGGAAAATAAGAGGCCCGCTGGTACATTTCTACGAAAAACGAAAGCACCGCCGATTCTTGGAACAATACCGTCGATAAAAGGAAAGTGCAGTATAGTTCATTTCGCTTTTCATCTTACATTTCCGTGATGTAACGGCCCGTGACGGAGTTAGTTTCTAGGATGATGTTTTGTCTAAGGTGATTGTAGGGTACCAGTTCCCTGTTCCTGTATGAATCATCGTGTTCCTTGTGCTGCTCCAGTCAATAGACTGCCACAATTAAACTACAAATAACAAGCTGGTTCATGCGATGGTCATTTCTCTCTTCACACATGATGCAGTCGCCCTTATCTGCCCTGTTGGTTACATCTCTTACAATTAACGCTTCAGCTGGGATATTTTTCTTTCTAGCACCAACGATAGTGTTCCTCTTCTCCAAGTCAGGTAACCAGTTTTCTCGTCGACTTTGTAAAGTTTATGAGGAAAAATCTTCGGTTGTCCGAAAATTGTGAGTATCATCTTTATTTACTTTATTGTAAACTATACTGGGTACAACTATTTATTGTTCCAATAGCTTTAGTAGTTTAATTTCAGTGATATGACCAACGTAGTGTGCGTCTTAAGGCCGTGTACAATAAGTCCTTGTAAAAGTCGAAAAGATAGTTTTTTCGCGAAAACACTACCCTTTGAGTTCGTTTCCGCGAAAATTTGTCTTAACATGATGTCACGCGTGAGAAGTTATGACTACGCGCGCGTCCGCGCACGTTAAACGAATGGGTAAAATATTTTGCATTGTCACGATTCTTGAAAACGGCACAGAGAAGTTAAGCACCCAGATTGAATCATTGTGTTTTCACTTTCTAAAGTTCTTCCGTATTTAGATTGTTTCCATTTCTAATTTTGGTTTGAGGCTGGTATTGACACGCATTTACTGGTTCCGCAAGTATCATATTTACGCCTTCGAGCGTTTATACATTTGGTTAATAACCATTTCAGGAATAAAGTTATATTTGCTTTTGATTTCGAAAGAAACACTTAATTCATTTGCCTAGTGAAAATAATCTATGATGTGAAGCCCAGTACGAGAATCTGGTATTATTTTGACTTGAGTCCGGAGGAAGTGCACGTTTGTGTATGCGTGTAAGGTCGCCTTTAAATTACCACATTATAAAGTTTGGGAAACTCTCAGACTTTATGGAAAGTAGGAACTTCCGAAACACTCGAGTCACTTAAAGCCTCGATAAATGTTTTTAATTCTCCGCTTAGTGTTGTATCAATATCAATACATTTTGCCGAGATGTCGCGACTTCATTGGTCTTCTTCTTTTCTAATCCCGGCTAAAACCTTGAAGCTCAGTTTCCTTTCTTCGTTATTTTCAGAAGTTAAAAGGATAAAATGGCAACACGAATACCGCATTCAATAATTGTGGAGTCTATGAAACCACGATGCAATATTAAGGAGGACACCCAACGAGAATATGGTTCCATACCACTGAAACATAGCATTGTTAAACGTGTTTTAGTATTTACACGGCACATATAGGCATATTTTTATCCCCTAAAATGTTTTCATCTGTTCGGATTTCCTAGCTGAAAGTCTAGTGATCCGAAAATTATAGGGATCAGAACTTACCTTTTCGAAAATTTCAGCCAGAAAAAAGGCTCCCGAAAATTCTAGGTGATCTTTTTAGGGTCAAAAACCGTTAAAAATGGGCTACAATACCAATTTTTAGATGTTCGAAAATCCTAGGACAGGCAGGCAAGCAAGGAATTTTAAAAGAAATGTTCCGAAAATTCTAGATCTCAAATCGTCTTCCGAACAGATATTTTCCGAAAATAGACGTTGGGTGCCCCTGATATTAATACGAATATTTAGACGAATATTTAGACGAATATTTTGATATTCCTGTTGCCAGCTATGCGTGGATGTTTGACTTCCCGTGGCGCTGAAGCCTTAAACGGATGTTCAACTTATTCGTCTTCTTCTGAGTGCTTACCCACTAAACATTGTTAACTGAACCCTATAATTTAAATTGAAACATCCAGATTCGGTTATGGTTAAACGACTGAAGACTGCCGGGTTAGCCTGCCGCCTTTCATCGCTCACCGCCACTCCGAAAACGGGAAAGCGACGGAGTGGCGGTGAGCATTGAAGGGCGGCTGTATTCACAGGCTACTTCCAGGTTGTCTTGGTATGACAAACTCCTTCATCATAAAGCTTTACTGCTCTCTTTATTTTGATCGAACGCAGAATAAACGAGCGAACACTTTTTTTTCGTAAGTTATTGACTAACCTTGTCCCACAATTTCTAACGTTGAGTGTCAAGTTTGTCCTTTTATTGGACGGCCGAGAAATCTAAAAGCCGCGGAAACGATGCAATTTTAGTTGCGTGGCCTAATTACTGTAATTAGACATCATTTACATTTTTATCCCCTAGCTTTTTTCACAATTCTTTTGTATACAAGTTTTATAACATTTTTCGCACCCTTTTCGTATATATTTCCATTCACCCTCAACTTTTTCATTCGTTAATGGCTCTTGACGAATAGCCGAAAACTTATGTTTTAATCTTTTAACCAGAGAAAGGTTTTTTCCACTTTTTAAATAGTAATAATTTATTTTACTGTCCTTCTGCGTCGTCTTGGGCTGTGTAGCCGCGAGAAGAATTAACAGCGACGCACAAATAATACTCCATTCTTCTCGCCACTACCGCCAACAATACAATTTGCGCGCGTCTTTAGATCTCGCCCACAACCTACATCCTGAACAGAAACATTTTTTTTCTACCCGCAGGTGCAGGGACCTGACTTTTTCTTTTCTTCTCTTCTGTTGTGGCTTATACTGCATTTCTTCCAAGATCACCTTTGACGAACCTCTTCGCGATACGTCTTCAAGTTTCCTCTTCATCTTCTGCGTTTATCTTGGAAACTACATGTTCAAGTTTTGCCAGGACTTATTGTTGAAAAGCAAGCTCCCTTTGTTCAAGATCCAGCTGCTTCATCATTTTGTAACAGCGTCAACATTTAGTGTGTTAGTGTCCTACCGACAAAACGCGATTTTGGGAGTCATTAGCCTTCTCTTCGAAGGGAGTGTTTTACTCTTCGATTCATGCTCCTTAATTCGTTTGCTTGGCGGAAATAAAAACGGTCTTCTTTTCTTGTGTATTTCCATTTTTAGATTTGTTGTTACTATTTTAGTCAGAGCCATAAGTCCAGTTGTCTTACTGAGCCTGACGCTATCAAGGAACAGCCCTCTGTCACTAGGGTACGTTCCACTTGGATTTTTTTTCATGAACGTTGTGTTTTTCTCCATGATCAACGGATGGCACATAAAGGCCTCTTTTGAAAGCTTAAAGAAACGTTTACTGGCGTGGCGTCTTTCCTATTACTACAGTAGACCAGAAGAGAACCGTGATAATAGCTTTTCTAACGGCACAGAACTCAACAACGTGGCGACTCCCGCTCAGGCAATCGCCCGCACAGCATTACCCATCATAATTCCAACAGACACGAATTTCAGACTTAGCTCTCCGGTGTCGAATGTCAATATGAACAGTGAGGAGATATCAAACATTGCCGTGTCACGGAGGGAAAGAACTGTGCCTCATATTAGTGCTCTTATTGATGACACTTTTGTGACAGATGGACCAATAGAACAGGTTTAACGAGATCGACCTGGCTACATTAGGCGCTGCCACGTAGGGCGAAGCATTTCTCCCGAAGGTGTGGATAATCCGGCTGTCAGGAAAGCTTTCTTCCTTCATTTTGGAACATAAACAACTTCCTTAAGGCTGAAGAGCGAACTCTGGAAAATCCTCGAAGAATACAATATTAACCGTGACACGTTCATCACTAAGTCTTACAAGGATGGACCTTCGCCGGACGACGGTTGTTTGGGAGTATCAATCAACAGAACAAATTATGAGAGATAACTGACACACAGCTGAAAATGTCAACGTAATGCAAATAAATAACATTATTTTATAAACAGAGCGGTTTTATTTGAGTGTCGTAAAAGCAATAGTCTAACTCTGACTAATCCAGTGCGACGAACCAATCGAAATTCCACGTGACTACATGTAATTTGCTCGAAGCGCGGTGAAATGTGCAAGTAAACGTCACGCTTGGCCTGGTTTTCTCAGCTCCCTCATTGGTTGAAGAAGCAACGCGAGATTTTTTCGTTTTGATCACCAATCGCAGCAATTCAAAACCAAACCAATAATGCCTGTGCAATTGCTTTCGACACTCAAAATAAAAACCACAGTATTAAATGTACCAAGCGTTCTTGGCATGGATTAACGAAAGAAGAAGATATTAAAAGCTCGCGTTGTATTTTACGAAGTAAGATGTAATGTCGCATACGGCATTTTCAATAGTAGGCAGATATATTTATTTTATAATGTAAGTTCTGTTGACAAAACTGTGGCCTATTTGACAAACATTAAATTAATGAACATATTTAACAACGACTTCCTTTTCAGAGTCTAGGGTCCAGCAACGATAAATAGCCTGAAGTACGGCTCTATTTTACGCGTCTCATTCGCTCAGAAACCCTTGGCTAGAGGCAAATTCATGAGCGGCGAAGCCGGGCGGAGAATGGGGAGCAAATTCACGACCGTGCTCCCCATTTCGCCGCTCGTTATTTTGCCTCCGCCATCAGCTACGCAGGCTATAACGTAGCCAGATTGACGGGAACGCCGGGAACTCTATACCCTACTCCATATGACAAACGTCCCAAAGAGTTAACAGCGAACGCGAGGCGAGGTGAATGTCGGCCGGAATAAAAAGCTCGAATTCGTCTCGTTTTTATTTAGCTATATTTACCTCGTCTTCGGCGAATAATTGTTAAATACCCTTAAGGGTATACATATATCTCATTAGATGTTTTGGTGTGTAGTATCGCTGAGTATTTGTACGAGTTGTGCTGTATTTTGACGAGCCCGCTTGGGCCAGTCAAAATACAAACAACCAGTAGAAATACTCAGCGATACTACAAATCAAAACATCTAATACGCTATTTATTATCCAACTTTTTTTGCACTAAATTTTTGGCAAATGAATTGTAAACAACTGAGAACGCGTGAGAGATTTTTGCGTGCGGGGTAACGTCAGCAACTAAGCTAATCAAACCGGTTCTCTACTGTACAATAACCAAGTGTACAAATGACTAACTGTACAATATCGTGGAATATTTGTCCTCGTTTCGAGCGTTTTTTGTACAATAACTAATACAGCTGGATAATAATTGGGTATATTTAACAGCTATTCCGTGATGAGCGCGCGTTGGGTTTGATATGGTAAATAGCTTCAAAAAGCGCGAATGGAATAATTGTTTTATTAAAGACCCACCTTCAACCGACAGGCTTTTCGACCGTTTGTTTTTGTTATGGAAATTCGCATTGCTTATCACAGCGATCTGATTGGATAAATTTCAGCTTGGGCTGGATTTTCATGCAGTGAAAATTGTTCTACGGCACGCAAAGCCTGTCGGTTGAAGGTGGGCCTTTAAATTGGAAATCAAGCCAAACACTTGAGAACACTTGACGCAATCAGTTTCCTTATTAGGTCATACGATAGCGAGATTAGGTCATAACCGAGATTGAGTGAACCAATCAGAAAGCTGGAAACGCAAGAAAAGGGGAATATATGGGTACACATCGGTACACATGGGTATCTATAGGTATACAGGTCTATTCCTTCATAATTCTGGATACAATGCAAAAAGGGATACATGAAGTACCTAGGCTTCTATCGATTCACGGTAATAGCCACAGTTTGGCCATTCGGAGGTTCTTTTCGAATTGCGCGCCTGGGAATCGCTCGCTTCAAAGGGGCGCTCTTGTCACCTAAACTTTTCTCAGTACTATAGCCAATACGTGGAAAACGCTGAAAATTTACAATTTGTACCTGCTAGAAGTAAAAACTTCAACCGACCGGTTGGCTCAGCTGGAGGTCGTTGGTTGATCTCCGGCCGATAAACACACTGGGCCTGAAGAGAATTGAGCAAGCAGGGCCGTCTTTTTTTATTTCACCTGAAAATTGGTATCCAATAGCCCCTTTCACGGTTAGTTTTTCTCATTTGCATTACAATTTAATCTAGTATGTATGTGATGCAATTTCGGGCTATTTTGTAGTTTTAACCCGAAATTGCCTCGCACCCACGTTAGATTACATTGTAATGCAAATGAGAAAAACTAACCGTGAAAAGGGGCTATTCCTCTCGGATAATAAGGACTGTAAACGGCGGTCTACTATCCACAACCCTTTTTTATAGGCCACGATTTATATCTCAATATTCACACATCTCTGCGCGGCTTTGTGTTTAAATTTGAATATTATATTGTTTAGAAATCTCCCTTGAGACTTGTGATATTACCATAAAGCCTCGTAGTCATGCCTAAATATTGATATTTGGAACCCGGCCTATTTTGTCCATATTCAACGGACTGTCCTTGACTTGTGGCTGTTTCCACGTTTGATCAAAAATAAAGAGCGCAGTAAAGCTTTATGACGAAGGAATTTGGCATACCGAGACAACCTAGACTGCGAGCAGTCTCTCTTTTACTGTAAAGCGTTGAAACCA
>OX421447.1:52329762-52344762 GCA_949126865.1 Montipora capitata | reverse complement strand
CTTGCATACTTATTTTGTTTTTAGTCTTAATAAATGTGGCTTACGCCAACAGATATAGTGTAACCGAGTTTTCCTTTTATTGTCAGGAGCCGGTAAGACGTGAGACCACCGAGAGTTCTTCTAATTAATTTATCGGGTATCGGATGCCGCTTCAAGAGCAAAATGACTTCACAGTGTTGTTATTCACAAGCCATCAATCAACGAAATTGTCTCAGGCATTTTCGATATTCTGATTGGTTGTTTAGATATCCACATCTAAGGTTGGAGTAGCCAAAAATATGCGAGGTATGTTGTGTAAATGGACGCCATGAGAAATTATTCTAAATATCGGAATCTCCTGACAAGCTTTTATTGATTGATGGCTTGTGAATAACAACACTGTGAAGTCATTTTGCTCGTGAAGCGGCATCCAATACCCGATAAATTTAACAGAAGAACCCTTGGCGGTTTCACGTCTTACCAGCGCCGATCCTAACACTTACCAAAAGAAAAACTCGCTAAAGCAGTATATTTATCGTAAACTACATTTACTAACCTTTCTTCTGATGTATAGTTTGTTATGATTTTATTGAAACGAACGAACTTTTTTCCGGAAGGACACCCGCGAAGGTGGGAAGTAACCTTAATAATAATAATAATAATAATAATAATAATAATAATAATAATAATAATAATAATATCTGATCTGCTAATCGCCCTTTCTCGCAGTCAGAGACTGATATACGAAGGGCGCAGCTCAACGAGGTCGGATCGAAGGAGCTGTGCTGCCAGGTGGGCGCTCGGCCCCTGACCACGACCCATGTATGACCTCGGAGCACACCACCACAGCCTGATGGAATAGGCCGGGAGTCGATTTTGAGGAGGGAGGAAAACCGGAGTACCCGGAGAAAAACCCTCGGAGTCAGATTGAGATCGACTGAAACTCAGCCCACATACGACCCAAGGCCAGAGTTGAACCCGGGTCACAGAGGTGGGAGGCACGGTTGATGACCACTAAACCACTCTGACTCCCCTGGTGACCCAGGGATGTCATGTGTCTATTGGCAGGAATTTTGGTATTGAACCAGTCCGAGTTTTGTCGATCCGATCCGATCCGATCCGGTCCGATCCGATCCGATGCGGTCCGGTCCGGTCTGGTCCGATCCGATCCGATGCGGTCCGATCCGATGAAGTCCGATCCGGCCCGATCTGGGTTTTGCCAACAGCCCTCACAGGGTATTAATAAGTCATTAATATCAAGTCATTGTGTTACGAACGTAAAATAGATTCAAAACTCGTTCTTGCACTCAATTTTGTTGTCGTAAGGGAAATCTAAAGACAATTATCAATATTAAACCATTCTATCAGAATTCACAAATTAAACAAAGAGAAATATGAGAAGCATTGAGGATCTGTAGTACACTGGGACAGTAATTAAATGAAATAATATTCACGGTTGGAACTGTTGCAAACAACTTGAGCTGATTTGCACATGTCATCAAACTTGTACATCATCATTTAGGTTATGATCAACTGTATCGATTCATTTAAAGTTTCCTGTTCCGCCATTCGAAGCCAAATATATACAACCTATGGACCGGGTTCTTCATAAATGTGAAGTTATTATTGCTTTAAATCATAGGCCTGGTTCGCTTTTTAACAAAAACATATGATCGGAAAAAATATTAGGTCAAGCTAAGCTAAACTTACCGCCATCTTGAAATGTTGTCGTCTCAGTCTCCCAGTGGCAGAGTGTTACACGGACGCCAAGTAGCCGAGGTGAAACTGGGTCGAGACCGGTTCGCATTAAGGACGGTGCCTACAATTGTTATTGCGCATACGTTCTGCGCATCTCCAGGTACTCGGATTTCCTATCGCCAATGCTTACTAATACAGGGATATTTTTGCGCAGTTTAAAACTATCCGGAAAAAGTAGATCTTAGTAAGTACTCTTGGTATTCAAAAAGAAAATTGGGGGTAACCATGCATTTTTGAGAGATAATTAAGCTTCAATTTGAGAAAGAACGCCATACATTGCTTTGTATTTTAAAGCTTTTTACAAATATTATTCATGAATTATCTTTGAAAAATGCGTGGTTACCCCCAATTTTCTTTTTGGATTTCAATAACACTTGTTAAGACCTACATTTCCTGCATAATCACACACCGGGGAAAAAATATCTTTAATTAGTAGGCACCGTCCTTAAGCATGCCACGTCAGTGTTTTCCGGAGGTAAGGAGAAGGCCCATTAGGCCGGCGCTTATCTCCGGTTTCTGTAGCATGAAGCGACTAGGAGTATTTCTACTCCCCCTGGATGGGATGCTAGTTCATCGCAGGGTTACCCCCAGCATTAAATTCACCGGTACCCATTTATACACCTGGGTGGAGAGAGGCACCGTGAGAGTAAAGTGTCTTGCCCAAGAACACAACACAATGTCATCGCTACACCCAACACAGTATTATCGAAGCACAACACAATATTATCGAAACACAACACAGTGTGATTGAAATACAACACAATGTCATCGAAACACATCAGTATTTGCAAAACACAACGCAAATATCCCAAAACACAACACAATATTTTCGAAACACAACTCAAAATTTTCCCGATTACGTAATACAGGATGTTACTATACGAAGTATATACCCATCATTACTCGACTCAGTGGCGGATCCAGACCACAAATAAGAGGGGTGCACCCCCCCCCCCCCCGGCCCCTCTCTTGGATCTGCCACTGCAACCCCGTGACATGTTTTGCAATTTACCGCCATTTTTGTTGGCCATTGCATTTTGCTTGGAAAGAATGTTTTGTGCGGGTTGAAAAATTGGTGGAAGTCATTTCAATCTGCTGCTTTACCATGTTACCATTGCACTGTACTAAAATATCCCAGAATGACCTATGGTGATACTTGCATTAAACGTTGGAAAAGTGTTGATGCCTCCCTCCAGTTTGTCGGACGGTACAAATTTAAACTCTCCAGCGCATAATTAAAATACTCTAGAAAAATGTTTTCTTCTTCGTCTGTTGTACAGTACACAGCCACATCATCAAGTTGTTGTTCTGTAATGGGACATCTGAAATCGTCAAACCCACTGTTCTCTGGAAGGTAAGAAAGCTCATCAGGCCTATCAGGGACTGTATCGTGACGTGATTTTTGAATGTAATGGGTGTTCCAGTGATCAATTACAAGATCTACAATCGTGGTCACAAGTGTTGGGACAGTTCACGGCAGATGACTTCACAAGAAGCCTCTCTTAAGACGAAGACCTCGTAAATCGGCCTGCCCCCCCCCCCCCCCCCCACCCATCCCCCTGTCAATGTTGATAAAATCTTGAAAAAGAAAAACCTTGACAATAGCTTCAGAATAACCACGTTCAAGAATTGTTTTCCTCCAAGAGCAGTTTTCTCCAACTAAAGTGACGGTAAGTGACGTCTTACTCCAATAATAATGATTTTTCAGCAATCACGTTCGGTTCCAAAACAACTGTCTAACCACTTTCCATTGTCCCTTTTCCTTCTTAACTCATCAGATCTGGTCTTCAAAATAGCTTCATTTTCTTTGCTAGCGGGGGGAAGTCAATTCTACTTGCTTCTATTCATTTTTTTTGTTAAACGTCAAGGACGTAGCGCAAAAGGGGAGGTGTCCCAACAACTTATGGCCAGGATTGTAGGTCCGCCTGCAAGATATCTTTTAAACAGAACCACAAAAAGGACACACTTAATTCACCAGCAGTATCGACAATGTTTGTTAACTAAGGGACCGTTCACCTTCTATGAGGGAAGGGGAGGTGGTGGGATTTGGGAAGCACCACTTAAAAATCGCGTGACCGCCCCCTCTCAGCTAAACAATTTTTTTCACATGCCCCCCCCTCCCCCCACCTTACAGCGGTCATTTTTTTGGATGACCCCGCCTCCCGAAAAAAAAAACCCTCTCTCAAGATATTCCCCTACTTCAAGTTATTATGCTCACTCTGAAGGCAATATTTAAAATCCCTATACTACAGAGAGCTGTTTATTAAAAAACACAAATACGGTAAATAGAAAGAGAAATCAAGTTCCTAATTAGAGTGTGGCATTTAGCCTATCATTGGCATCTTTCTCATCTGAATTGATGAATGCAAGAATGACATCACCTGAGTCATCTCCCCCAGAGTCAATGGCATCACTGTCATACTCATCATTGTCACTTTCATCCGTTTGACTGCTGTCAGCGCTTGCCCTGTTGTCATTTTGTGTCAATGTCCTGGCATTTCTTAGTGTTGGTTGCCAGCCCTGAGAGGACTCCTCTGCTGCAAGCATGAATGTCTTACAATTGCCTTTACTTTCTCACTCTTACTGCTCTTCAAATGCTGCTTCAGCCCGTGGTGGTTTGAGTACTTGTTTAGTTCTGGAACAAATAGCTTTTTAAGCTTCGTTACATCTTCGCACAACTCAGTCCAATAATAATCCAACCAAGAAAAGAGTGCATGACTACATGACCATCATGAAAGAGGCTTCATTCCAAAATGTGCAATAATGGTGAGAGCGACGAGTCGTTTAAGAAAAGGTTTACAGCTGAACAATCCAGGCAGTTTGACATCTTACAAGCAAAAGAAGCTACCTTACGGATGGTTGTTCAGAAAGGACAAGTGCGTTTTCCAAGCCAGGGTACCAGTTAAAGCCCAGTGATGGAAGAAAATTGAACTTGTCCATCAAACAGCACAGAGGAATGGAGGAAAAGTTGAATGTCAAGTTGGGAAAAGTTGAATGTCAAGTTGAAAGATGGGAAGGAACACTTTCCTAGCGGGGTTTCCAACACAGATTCCATAAACTCGTTGGACGTTGTGCCTTGTGTACCCTCCTAGGCTCGCCGTTCCAGAAGAGTGTATTAAAGTTGAGGATGTTGCTACGTCGTTATTTAGACGAGTTGGGCCATACATCGGACAGCTCTTGGAAAGGGATTATTTCACCAAGGCTGCAAGAAGTAAAATCACCACCAACCTCAAGCAGGAAGTCAGAGACTATGTTTACACGGCCTTCAAGTACCCTTCAAGTACTCTGACTGAAAGCATTGCTGAAAGTGACTTCCACAGCAGCACAAGCGGTAAAGAAAGGCTCGACGACAGTGAAGATGAAGATGAGTGTCAGTAAAAGTTGCATTAGAAAATAAAAGTATTAGTTTAAAGCTCTCCCCCCCCCCCCCCCTCCCCCATCCCACATGCAGCCTGGTCCGTCCAATTCTTGTTGATTGGCCTGGGACATTTCGGCATCGGCACTGTTTACATTCCTTCTTCTTAATCCGTACTCGCGAAGTCTATTGTGCAAAGTACGCATAGACCGTTTCTGTTGCATCGTACTTTTCAAAAAAGAGTAATATAACCGAGTAATCAAACCCCCGCTGAAAATAATAACGAATGAGAACCTCCTCTTTGTCTACGGCTGCTCCACATCTAGAGCAGTATTGGTAAGTAACCTCGTGCTCTTCTGAGCAGTTCAAGCACTTAAAAAACGCATCCATTCTCACGA
This sequence comes from Montipora capitata, assembly GCA_949126865.1. Lineage (NCBI taxonomy): Eukaryota > Metazoa > Cnidaria > Anthozoa > Scleractinia > Acroporidae > Montipora > Montipora capitata. The sequence continues at coordinate 52,339,272 of OX421447.1, read as the reverse complement.
CAGATCGACACATGCGAAGATAACAAACAAAATGGCGGGGAATGATTTCCGGCGCATAACCCGCCACAGGGTCGAGTAATGTTGGGTTTATGCTTTGTATAGTAACATCCTGCATACGTAATCGGGAAAAAATTTGAGTTGTGTTTCGCCGGCAAATATTGTGTTGTGTTTTGGGAGATTTGCGTTGTGTTTTGCAAATAGTGAGTTGTGTTTCGATGACATTGTGTTGTGTTTCGATTATACTGTGTTGTGTTTTGATAATAGCCTGTTTCAGTGTTGTGTCCAGATGATACGGTGTTGCCAACACATATGGCTAAAAGGCGTACGACTTTACGTACTGCAACTATTACCTCAACTCGATCTACAAGTTACGGCTACTGGGCTACGGCTATAGCGAAGATTTTATTGACGTCACCTATTGTCGTTAATTTAATTAATGCGCCAACCAGAGCCTCAGTGGCTGTCGAAACAAAGGGTCTTTTTTTTCCTGTGGCTGGCACATTTGAATTACCAAAACAATGTTTGTAAACGGGTATAAAACACTGGTCACATTCCACAGGTCAATCGTTGCAAGTCGTAGTTTTACCTTTTGGAAAGTAACCGAAAACCCTAAATTTGGCTAACCCAAGGCCTAAAAACCAACCTTGGGCCTAGGGTTAGCAAAATTGAGGGTTAGGGTTACTTTCTAAAAGGTAAAACAATGACCTGCAACGAGCAACGAGTGACCTGTGTGACCTGTGTTTTAGACCTGCCAATATCTTCCCCATTGCAGGTTAACACTCGAACTACAACATGTTCCTCAGCTACTCCAGCACGTACTCTAGCTACTACGACAGGAGATGTGCTCCTGACGTCGACTACAACAGTGACTTTGATTTTTATATAGCCAGGTACAGTGGAACCCCATTAATACGACCACCTTCGGGCCATGGAAATTTGGTCGGCGTATTAACGGCGTGGTCGTATTAACGGGGTAGGGTCTTTAAACTACATTCTACTACAGTACATCATACCTTAATCCGCTAAAAATCAACCTTTTTGCAGTTAATTAACAACCTTACAACGACAATTCAATGCAACTGAACAATGTAACAGTGAATGAAACCGAGTAATGGAAGCAAAAGCACAAGTTTAAGTTGTTGGGAAAGCCGTTAATCGTGGGGGAGGATACGGGATGGATACGGGATGGAAATCCCACGCGCTTAGAAGTTTACTGGACAGCCAAGAAACGTTGATATGCTTAACAAATTATTAGACATTTAAAATAACCGATCTGTGAGAAAAGAACAGGAAATGGACTTGAAGAGAAAAGCCACAGTGGAAGGCAGCAGAAACAAGAAGGCAAAATAACTTTGAGAGCCTCGAAATGCTGCAAAGTTAAGTCTGTCAGATCTTTTGTAGTACTGTATGTATCGGTTCCAAGGTTGTCATAGCCAGGAGTGGCACTGGGGATAAGCTCCCACGTGCTTATAAAATGCTCCTTACGGCGTGCTCCTCATCTAGAGCGAGCCACTGACAGCTAAGTCCAGCTCCCAGCCTGCTCGTGTGGCTTAGTCTCTAAGCCCGGCGGAACTGCTTTTACTGATGGGAGAAGGGGCGAATGCGGGCATCTGGCGCCTTTAAACCAGACGCTTCGGGCAGTTGGGGTTCGTCAACCCGGGAGGGTAGCCCATCTAGGGGAAGGAAAACCCTGATTTCAAACCTCCGCTGCCTTGCGGCATACCCGGTCACGGGAAAGGCTTCGGGAGTTAACCCTGAGGAAAAATCCGGAGTGGAGCCCCTAAGGCAGTTGGACTGTTGATGTCGACATCCCTCTGGCAGCTCCTGCAGCCAAACCAGCTCCAGGTGTAATGCTCTGTGTTCCCTTGGACCAAGTTGGTGCGGCCGAGAGGGGGGTCATGTTGAATGGGCAGCACAAGGTCTCCATATACTTCGCCCAGGCTTGCGCCCTGGAGAGGACACTCCAGTCTCGCCATTTGGTGAGAGCACAACACGGAGGACAGCAGTTTACCAGTTATAAGTCCATGCTCAACTGGCGTAGAGTAGGGCGCTAGGGGTTGTCCTCGACGGTGGGAGGGACTATCGTAGTTCCACTGGTCAGCTACCGCCCGCCTCAAGCCGGGCAGCCCCCGGACAGTAAGGTACTGACCCGCCACGGTCTGCCTGCTTCAGTGGGTGCCTGGAGCTTAGAGTCAAAGCTCAACAAGCAGATCGTCAACCACGCACCAGGCAAACAACGAAAGAACAAAACCAAAACATCAGCTTTCCGGATTGGGAGCTGGAATGTACGGACCATGCGGCCCGGACTGTCTGAGGATCTGCAAGCAATTGACGATGCTCGCAAGACAGCAGTGATAGATCGCGAGCTGCACAGATTGAATATCGATATCGCAGCCCTGCAGGAAACACGACTCCCAGAAAATGGATCCCTTAAGGAGGAACACTACACCTTCTTCTGGCAAGGAAAAAGTGCCGACGAACCCAGGGAACAAGGAGTGGGCTTTGCCGTGAGGAATTCGCTGCTCCAGATGATAGAACCTCCAACAGACGGGACAGAGAGAATTCTCAAGCTGCTTCTCTCAACATCATCTGTGTTTATGCCCCAACACTACTGGCTACGGTGGAAACAAAGGACCACTTTTACGAATCTCTGGATACTGCACTCAGCACCATCCCAGCGTCCGAGCATATCTACGTCATAGGCGACTTCAATGCAAGGGTAGGCTCAGATCGTGAGGCATGGCCAAACGTCTTAGGTCACCATGGCACAGGGAAAATGAACGACAACGGCCAGAGACTTCTGGAACTCTGCTGTTACCACAACCTATGCATTACTAACACCTTCTTCCAGAACAAAGCATGCCACAAAGTATCTTGGAGACATCCCAGGTCAAAACACTGGCACCTGCTGGATCTAGTCGTCACTAGGCGAGACTCTATCAACAGTGTCTGCAACACAAGAGACTACCACAGCGCTGACTGCGACACCTACCACTCGCTTATTGCCTCCAAAGTAAAGCTGAAACCAAAGAAGCTCCACCACACCAAGCAGAAGGGCCAGCCTCGCATCAACATCAGCAAGACAGCCTACTCACAAAAGAACGATGAGTTCATTGTAAGGCTCGAAGAAACACTGACTGACAGACAAGAAGAGAACGCTGAGGATAGATGGAACTCCATCCGCAATACCATCTACAGTGCCGCAGTCCAAACCTACGGCAAAAAAGAGCGTAAGAACGCGGACTGGTTTGAAGCCAACATAGCAGAAATGGAGCCTGTCATCAACGCAAAACGCAGCGCGATGATTGAATACAAGCGCGAGCCATCTCAGAGGAATCTGCTGGCACTGAAAGCTGCCCGAAGCAAGGCCCAGCAAACAGCACGCCGCTGCGCAAACGACTATTGGCTCCAGCTATCGGAGAACATTTAGCAAGCCTCAGACACCGGCAACATCAGATGCATGTATGAGGGCATCAAGCAAGCGACAGGCAAGCCAGTGAAGAAGTGCGCACCCCTGAAATCCAAGACGGGGGAGGTAATAACAGACCAAGACAAACAGATGACGAGGTGGGTTGAACACTACCTTGAGCTGTACTCCAGAGAAAATCTGGTCTCCCAGGAAGCACTCGATGCGTTGGAAGATCTGCCCGTGCTAGAGGAGTTAGATGCAGAACCCACGTTGGAGGAACTCAGCAAAGCAATTGACGCTCTGTCATGCGGTAAAGCTCCAGGTGAAGACGGAATACCCCCTGAGATCATCAAGTGTGGGAAACCAGCCCTGCTTGAGCCACTCCACGAGCTTCTCTGTCTGTGTTGGAGAGAGGGCAATGTACCGCAGGACATGCGAGATGCTAAGATCGTCACACTATATAAGAACAAGGGCGATCGCAGTGACTGTAATAATTACCGCGGCATATCCCTCCTCAGCATCGTTGGTAAAGTCTTCGCTCGTGTGGTCCTTGCTCGTCTACAGGTCCTAGCTGATCGCGTCTACCTAGAGTCCCAGTGCGGGTTCAGGGCAGAGAGGTCCACAGTCGACATGATTTTCTCTGTACGCCAGCTCCAGGAGAAATGCCGCGAGCAACAAATGCCACTCTACATGGCATTTATAGACCTCACCAAGGCTTTCGACTTCGTGAGCAGAAGAGGCCTGTTCCAGCTGCTGAAGAAGATTGGCTGCCCCCCTCAGTTGCTCAGCATCACTGCCTCCTTCCACGACGACATGAAGGGCACTGTCAGCTTTGATGGCGCATCATCGGAACCATTCACGATCAAAAGCGGTGTGAAGCAGGGCTGTGTACTTGCGCCAACACTGTTTGGAATCTTCTTTTCCTTGATGCTGAAGTTTGCATTCGGTGAGTCTGAAGAGGGCATCTATCTGCATACCAGAAGCGACGGGAAGCTGTTCAACCTGTCCCGCTTGAGAGCCAAGACCAAGGTCCCCACAGTTCTCATTAGAGATATGCTGTTCGCCGACGATGCTGCCCTGGCCTCACACACAGAAGAAGTTCTCCAGCGACTGATGGACAGGTTCGCCAATGCCTGCAAGCAGTTTGGGCTGACCATCAGCGTCAAGAAAACCAACGTCATGGGCCAGGATGTCCCTGCACCACCATCGATCAGCATCGACAACGAGGAGCTTGAGGTCACTGACCACTTCACGTACCTGGGTTCAACAGTTGCCAACAACCTGTCACTTGATACCGAAATGTCCAAGCGCATCGCCAAAGCCACTTCCGTCATGGGGAAGTTGAACAAGAGAGTGTGGGGCAACAACCAGTTGACTGAAAACACCAAGCTCAAAGTGTATCAGGCGTGCGTCCTCAGTACCCTGCTATACAGCAGTGAATCCTGGACCACATACGCCAGACAGGAGAATCGCCTGGAAAGCTTCCACCTCCGCTGCCTCCGACGTATCCTGGGCATTACATGGCAGGATAAAATCACCAACACTGCAGTGCTGGAGAAAGCAGGCTCCCTCAGCACGCGCCTCATGCTTTGCCAGCGTCGGATGCGTTGGCTCGGACATGTGCACCGCATGGAAGATGGACGCATCCCCAAGGACATCCTGTACGGCCAGCTAGCCTTGGGACGCCGCCCAGCAGGTCGCCCAATGCTACGCTTCAAAGATGTCTGCAAAAGAGACATGAAGTTGACAGACATTGACCCGAACAGTTGGGAACTCGTGGCAGCTGACCGCGGTTGCTGGCACCACACTGTGCATGAGGGAGTCAGGAGAGGGGAGGAAAAGAGGAACCTCCAGCTGGAGAACAAAAGGGAACAGAGGAAACAGAGACAGCAGAGCCAGACCTCAGACCAGCCGTCCGATTTCATTTGCCTCACTTGTGGCAAGGACTGTCACGCCAGGATAGGTCTGCTGAGCCATTCCAGACGCTGCTCTCAACCAGACTGATTTGACAAGACAGGGCGCAACCATTGTCTCCCGAGACAGAAGGATGCCTACTACTACTACTATTTAAAAAATGCATCCTTTTTACTGAACACTGCAATTTACCGGATGTCATGCTAACCACTAACACCTTTGGCTAAAAAACATTCAATAAAATATTAATCCATTATTGTTTGTCAGATTGTGTCTGTTTTCATTCAGCAGCCCCACCAAACATTTTGACTGGTCGTATTAACTGAGGAATCCAAAAAGTGGTCGTTGGCCGTAATAACGGGGTGGTCGGATTAACGGAGTTTTCAGACAAGAAAATGAGTGGGCTTTTGTTCGAGCCGCAAAAAAGTGGTTGTAATAACGGGGTGTCGTATGGCGTGGTTCCAAGCCCACGAGGTTAAATTCGAGTATTGTAACATGGATGAAAAAGTAGAAAATTACCCATAATCCGCTAGTGCGTTGCATACAAGCTGCTTGCCGGCCATTTTGTGTTGAATTCGTAAGTTCACTGTCGCTATGTCGGGTTTAGTGCGTATGGGTGCTTTACCAAGACTTTACTCTAGAATTGCAAGTCGGCCGATCTTTACGTCGGCTGTGCGTCAATATAAACCAGTTCCTACGACAAGACCGCCGTACGCGTCCGAATTAGAAGCTCTTCAAGTTAAGGAAAAGGGCCCATGGGGGGAGCTTACCAAGCAAGAAAAAATAGATCGTAAGTTATTTCGCTTTTACTCATCTGAGACAGTTCGAAGGATACCGCGTATGGTTCATATGAAGGATAACCTGTAGAAAATCCTTAGGATATCGAATCAGAGGTTCGGATTTTCAAATTAATCGCGAAACAGTTGCAATATAGACTGTGGGTCGTCATTGGTCATTGCACTGCAGTCAGTTAATTTTCTATCACGTTATGGGCGACGTAAAACCCCATAACTCCGATCGCTTGGCACTTCTTATCAGATTTAATATTAGAGACAAGTTTTTTTCTCTTGGGATCATTGCTTGGGCTCATGGATAAATTATAAAGACTAATACTATATATACATAAATTCCTTCCCCGGTTGTTCGACTTACATGAAAAGTGCTACTATGACTAAAAAATCAATTCTTCTTTTCCTTTGGATTTCAAAACACTAAGTGACCCAAGTTTTAAGCCTTGGTTCAAATAACACACCTGTTTAATCATAGTAGCACTTTACATCGATCATTGATCACAATCACACCTTTATCCAGTACTAACAACGTTTTAGCCAAGAAGAGAGGCAAAGGTACTTGATTGTGTAGTTATAACTTTGCTCAGTCTTTCACTAATGCTCTCTTTATGTTTTCCTTGCAGTGTACAAAGCCCAATTTGTTACGACTATACCAGAGTCTAAATTACAAGAACCATATGCAAAGAAATTGGTTGGACTAATTTCTGGTTTCTTGGCAGTTTCAGTGATCTTATTTGCTTTCCTCAGGAAATACAGTAAGTTTTTTGCTTGACAGAACAGTCCTAGTCATCTTAAACAGAATAGAATTCAAACTCTGCTAGTGTCCCCAAAAGCTGCTACAACAACGACAAGCAAAAAACAGTTCATTTGCACCACACATAAATACAACCTTTGAAAGGTACAATTGGCAAGTTAGAAAATAACTTCATTAAAGTAAAGTAAAGTGATGCATTTATATAGCGCCCTTTCACTAACGTGTCAAAGGCGCTTTACAACGATCAATTTACCCCCAGCGGACTGGAAGCATATACAGGCGCAAATTGCAGCCGCTTCTAAGCAGTCTATGCATGCCGGTACTCATTTTACCGACCTCGGAAGGATGGAAAGCTGAGTGAACTTTAGCGGGAAAGAAGGTCGCCAAATATTCCAGTCTCGGCAGAACCGGGAATGGAACCCGGGACCTTAGGGTTGGAAGGCAGAGATCTTACCACTGCGCCAACCCCTCCGCTGTAAAAAACCCTAAATGCCTTTGGTCTACCAAAAACAATGACTTCTGGTCAATTTTGCAGTGGGAATCTGTTGTATTCATTAGCAAACTGAATTTCTTAACCTGCACAGAAAAGCCGGAGGTCTTTGGTTTAAAGTACAGCAAGTAAATAATTGCTTTGATCTGTATGTCTACACAATCATGCACATGCTGAAGCACTCTCACTTAAGAAATCCTTCCACTGGCTAAAAACATTTCATGTTACAATGATCAGAAAAATAATCAGCCAAACATCCATCCTGAGCAAATCGATATTTTGGATGCATGCAAGAATGGTACCTCTGCTCTTGCAAACAAGACTTTTTCCTGTCATTTCTCCACCATTTCTGAATAATAATTTTTATTCTCCACATATTAAATATTTATATCTTTGTTGACATATGATTTTTTTAGTTGGTCCCGAGAAGCCTCGCACACTCACTCCAGAATGGGAAGCAGATTCCATTAAGAAGGCAAAGCGACTGAGGGCAAACCCCATTACTGGCATAGGCTCTAGGTCTTAAGATTATGATGTCAAGAGTCTTCTTGTTCAGCTTTGTTATAATGTCTCACAAGGGAGCAATTTAAAATGTTGGAAATTTTGTGTGTTCATGTGTGTACCGATTTAATGTAAATATCATTGAATAAAGAAGGTTCTAACTTTTAATAATAGCAATGCTGTAATTTATCTGAGGTTGAAGAATCCCCTGTAATATCAAGTCCAAGGCATAATAGCACATCACAATATAGAGATTCCCTCAATGTCTCTCTGGCAGCTTTTGTGCTGATATACCCTCAACCTTTATTAATAGCTGAGTGCCTATCTTAGTTGGTTGAACATTGCACAACATGCAAGGACCCACAAGCGACCAACATTCATCTTGAAATAACTGGAGAGAAAGAGCTGCCCTTGTGATTTTGAGAGTATCAATACTTTCAAGTCTTTGTACAGCTGTAGATGGTTACCATAATCAGTTTGATCCACCATGGACTTAATGGATCTCACGACTGCCTGAGCCCGTTACTGTACGTAGACTATTGCCCTGCATTTCCACTTCTGCACATCACTGGCATAGGTGGACTTGTCTCAACCTGAACACTGTGGGATGTTAAAGAAACCACATTTCGTGAAGAGTAGGGCACAGAGTTCTGGTGTTGTGTCTATCTCTGCAAGCATGCCTTGTTGTCAGCCCAACTTGATTAGCTAAAATGACTTCTGAGCAAGTGAGGCCACAAAAAATACAGCCTGAAGTCGGGCTATTTGTGTGGTGATGGAGCTTCACTAAGACCAAGACTTTGAATGGTTTTGGTTTAGGAGAAAATTTTATTTAATGTTTCCAACTATTCCCTTGATTGTGCTTTTCACAGAGCACCACTTCATTTTGTGATGTGTGAGAAAAATGCACTTGAAAGTCTCTTGTTCAATCTGGTCTCAAAACCGAGGTATCATCTTAAAACTCTTCACAATGCAATTATTTTTAATTCAGCTAATGATGATATTGTTGTAAGATGGGAGACTATATATATGGGTGTGTGTGTATTGCTATGTGCATTTCAATAGAAATAACTACAGAACCGTCAGTGGCTAATATTGAAAGTTCCTGTGCGATACTATGACAATGAACAATTATTATGGGGCTTGTAGGAATTTGCAGGAATCCACACGCTTGTAGGAATTTTCACGAATCTACGTGGGGCTGCAGGAATCCCACAATAATAAGACAATTAAATAATGGAACTTTATGTTTGTTGAATGGTCATTTACAGTTTGCTTTTTCCAGTTTACTAGCCAAAGCTACTATTAGTTAAGCCTGGTTCTAACTATTGACAACAGCAGAAGGACAAGTATCAGATGCTTCACAAATATTCAGGCCAACAAATTGACCGACTCCCAACTGAGTGGCTTTATAGCTCAGTTGATAAGAGCAATGCACTGGCATCACAGAAGTTGTGGGTTCAAATGCCGGGCCATTAAAGTCACCTGAATTCTTCAGGTGTCTATGACGAGACAATTATTGCATAAATTGTCTAGTTTGTTCGAATTCAGAAACATTTGTCAACCAAAGACAAACTTTCCTCGCTTTCCGTCATTGTTTGGAAAACTGCCTTGGTAACCACGTGTTAATCCTTGCAGGAAAAATATGGCATCA
>OX421447.1:52317262-52324762 GCA_949126865.1 Montipora capitata | reverse complement strand
TGGAGTAATCACTAACAAGGTATGAAGCAAGATTTGCCAACTCTGGGATCTCACCAAGTCGGCCAGTTGGAATTCGTTCTTTTGTCAATGCTATAAACTTCCCTGTTGGATCCAAGCGGCTAAAAGCTCCCTAAATACAAGCAGACAACCAAACAGGAATAAGTTATGTACAGCTATTATATCTATAGCGCAATCAAGAGGCAAAAGAAAACCTACACTTTGGTCAACTTGGATTTCAAAGTCAACAAACAAACATAAGCTGCATTAAATCCCACAAGTCATTGTCTTCTTAAAGGGCATCATAGCTCAACGAGTGAGTGCCTCTCTCCTAATCCAATGGTCCAAGCAGTCAATTGGTTCGCATTTCCACCATGAACATGCATTACAACAATTCTTTTTGAAGTGTCTTTGATAAAATGGATACATCCCAAAAATAAGAAAAATGTATTGAAAAAGCTTGTGAATATGCGCAAGATGATGTCAAACCCATGGACACCTGAACCACCCAGGACCACGCCCCTAATGACAAGTAAAATCATCTGGCATTACACAGTAAAATCTGTCAAGTCCTACTCCTTGGAGTCAATGGGTTAAATGGAGACAAGAAAATGATAACAATGATGTTGGTAGTGGGAACAAAGGTGGTACTGTACCTTTGTTTCAATGGGACCTGGAGCAATGGCATTAAATCTCATTCCATATTTCCCCCACTCTGCTGCAAGTGACCTTGAGAGAAAAGATTGAATGACGTAATAATGAATTAATCCCTTGTCTATAATTTAGTAAATTATACCGTGCAACACATGACCCCTCAAAAGAATCTTTTTACCATAGCCAACCAATTGGTAACCCCATGACTGACATTCACATAAATACAAGGCTAGCATAGTCACACTGCTGACCGGTGGAAAACTGAGTAGCGCTTGGTCACTGTACTTAGCATTTTCCCCTGATTTGCATTTATTTGTTAGATAAAATTACAGTTTACATCAATTGCAGTGACTAACACAGACTTCAGAAGAGACATCCTTTTACTTTAGCTTCACAGATTTCAAAATCTTGATCTTTTTCTTTGGAAAACTGTAGTAAGCCACCTTTATTAAAATACTACCTTTAATAAACTAAATTAATATCAACGTTTCAATAGTTAAAATACTACAATAAAATACTATAATACAATACATACTTAATTGACCGTTCCCCATAGGGGCTTTTCAGGGCCAATGAAACAACGAAACGACGGAACAGAACAACAACAACAACAGTTAAGAATCCAAACTGGCCAGAGGCAAACCAGTTGGCTATTTACAAGTGCAACTGGGAAGTTGAACCCGGGACTACCAGGATCAAATTCAACGAGTGGTCAGAACTGGTCTTGAACCCGGGATTTCCGGATCTCAAGGCAAGCACCCTAACCACTGGGCCACACTGCCACACTAAGCTATACACATTTCAAACAAAACCTTCAGTCGGTGTTTACTGTAAATAACCATAGTGAAACTGATCGTGTTTTCTTACTTGTTTTCAGCACCAATGGTGAATGCTATGTTTATACATTGAAAAGAACCAATCATAATTCTCTCCAGTAACTAGTACATTGCTCACATCATGGAAAACTTAAACATGCATGTAATAATAATAATAATTATTATTATTATTGGTATTGGTTGAAAAAATGGTTTAAGATTTCACAGATAATCAACTATTCTATGAATGGCAGTTTGTTCTCACGAGGTTGAAGAATCAATATTATTTTTCACTACCAGTTGACTAATTTCTAGTTTCTAAAGCAACTGTGGTCCTGCTTGGGTGGGAGAGTGAAACATGAAAATTTGGTTTTATCACACCATTCTCGTCACCAGAGCCTCTGATCAATCCAAGGCGCTGGGAAACTCTATGCGGGAGAACATGCGCCGTAGGGTTCTTATGGTGAAAAACTGGCTATTTGAACCTTACGGCGCCTGCTTACTTCTCGTGCTAACATGAATGCACCAATTACAGAGGCTTTTGATTGTTCTTCACGATAACCAATGAGAAGACACTTTGCTTCAGGGTTCCCCAGAGCTCTTCTTTCCCTCAGTCAAGAGAAGAGCTCTGGGGTCGAGATTGTTATCACACGAATTGATAAAGGTCAAATTACCACCATGAAAGATTTGGAAAGCTGACGTTTCGAGCATTAGCCCTTCGTCAGTGAGAGCTAATAGAAGAATTGTGGGTGTTGTCGGTTTTTATGAGGGTGTAGAGGAGCTTTGCCATTGGTGGAAATTATGATGGCATGAATTTGTGAATAAATTAATGGAACGGAAGGTATTCATTGATTTCATGAGGATAGAGTGTACCAAATTGAAAGATAAATTTTTGTTTGAAATTTTTGCTGCTTTCTGTGTTCCCATGGTGTAAGGATAGGCCGCAAATTGTCATTTTGTGGTGAGAGTGATAAGGAAGACTAAAATGATGGGCAACTGGTTTTGATGCATCTGTGAAAATGACACATGTTACCTGATCATGGTCTCAACTCCAGCTTTAGCAGCTGCTGAAGGTACAACATAACCTGAACCAGACTGGGCATAGATAGTAGTGATGGCCAAGAAATTTGCTCCTGGAAACAACAGAGAAAGTTGTGCTGATCTCTTTGTTAATTTCAACCCTTTTAGGAAGATTTATTTTAAGCTTTAGGAAAATACCTACCAATCAAAGGAACAGTGGGCCAGCAGGGACAGGATATGAGTAATGGAACCAAGCTTCCATAGAACTAAATGTTTCAGAGGCTTTTGCTCTTTGAATTGATTTAAGACCTATATTGAGTTAAGGTGGGTCAATTGCTATTCCGCTTCAGTGGAGATGCTTTTTTTTAGCTTCCCTGTCTTAAAAATATTAGATTTAACTAGTCTATAAGCATTCACTCTCATAAAAATGTAGTGTACATACACTTCACCATTACCCTTGCTGTTTACTTAGTTGCTATTGTCTACAAAAAATGACAGTATTATATTTAAAGGTGTTTTCTCTTACTTAATACCAGTCACTCCTTTTAACCAAGTTCTAATTATTTAGAATACAAGTAAGGAAAGGAAGGGTTTCTTGGGGTAAAAGGAAAAGAAATCATTGTTCAAATAAAAAGTAAAAAATGTAGCAAGATTAAAGTGCCCCTGTGATAAAATCTCTTCCTTTTTTCCTTCAGATTTTGAAAGTGTGTTTGTTTAACACCCGGACTGACAAAAATTTGAACTTGGATTTTTATCCAAAGGCTGTTTACTTTGAGTGTAAGTTTTTATAGATTTCATGGTCCACCATTACTCGTGACCAATTGGACCTCCGAGGGTTGGATCCAGGGAAAAGTGACGTCGAAGGCTCACTAGCTTCAAATTTCAGTGCGTCAATGCAGCTTAATTAATACATATGCAAAATGGGAGTTTAAAAGTCTGAAAGCCCAAAACTCCCATGCAGCATATTAATTCTGTGGCGTACACACGCATTGCATTCTTAAACTAGTGAGCCTTTGACGTCATTTTCTCCTCAATCCAGCTCTCTCAAGAACTTAAAGTTAGTAATGGTGGACCATCAAACAGGAAAATCCCAGTTAAAATAAACAGGTGTCTTTTTGAAATCAAGGCTTAAAACTTTGGTCATTTAGTATTTAGTTAACATAGTTTTGAAATCCAAAACAAAATTTTTGATCACAGGAGCACTTTAAAGAGAGATTAAGGAACAATATTATTTATGTAATAATTTTTTTTTGACTTACAAGTTTAGTGAGAAAGATAACAACAAAGGACGAACATAAAACATGTACGGGTCCCCTTTTATATATTTGCACTTTATTATGTACCTTTCAATTCACCTTCAGAGAGGAGGTCTTTTCTAAAATTTCAATACATTACCGGGGTATATAAGCATTGCACAGGACTTTCCTTTCTTCCTAAACAGGCAATTCTGTGTGAAAAGGACTTTGCACAATATACCTTTCTGTGATTTTATCAGTCGTTTTGCAATATCTAGAGTAACAAACGCTGTTCCATTCAGCACAATGTCAATCACTGTTTTCCATGCATTTGGAGAGAGTCTTTCAGTTGGTGACACAAAGTTTCCTGCAGCATTGTTGATTACAATATCGGGAAGACCACACTGTTTTTCACAAAAGTCCACCGCAGCAGTCACTTGTGAAGGATCCCGCACATCTGCTGCTACTGCCAATACCTACCGGTAAAAACTGAACCTAGGTCAATCAATAATATTACTGTATGTTAAAGTGCTACTATGACTAAAATATCAATCATAATTCTTCTTTTTCTTCGGATTTCAAAACTATGTTACTTAAACACTAAGTCACCTGAGTTTTAAGACCTGATTTTAAAAAGTTACCTGTTTATTTCAACTGGAATTTTCATATTTAATGGTCCCCCATTACTAACTTTAATTCTTGAAAGAGCTGAATTGAGGAGAAAATGATGTCAAAGACTCAATAGCTTAAGAATGCAAAGCATGTGTATGCGGCTGAATTAATATGCAGCACAGGAGTTTCACGCTTTCAGAGTTTTAAACTTGTGTTTTGCATGCATCATAAGTTGCGTTTGCACGCTGAGATTTTAATCTAGATCCAACCCTCTAAAGTCCAATCGGTCAGTTTTGAACGTGAGCAATGGCGGACGGTGAAATCCAGAACTTAAAACAACACAAAATAAACAGCCTTTCGATAAAAATCAAAGCTCAAAATTTTGCCGGTAAGGTGTTAAGCATCACACTTTCAAAATCTGAAGAAACAGAGGAAGTGATATTTATCATGGCAGTACTTTAATAAGGAATTAGCATTTGTGGTGCTGTACACAGTGTGATTGGTTGAGGGAATATAATCTACATCAACATGTACCATCTGTCTCAAATACCGCCCAGGTGTATCTTAGATCTTTCTTCGTTTTGACACCTCACAGCCACGCCAGGCAGATTTTCTGCAAGAACTTATGGCCCTTAAGGCCGGAACACACTATAGCTAGGCGATAAGTTGCTGTGACACGTTGCGAGGACAAGTCGCCGCAACAATTCGCCTTGTTTGACACGGTTAATTTTATGAAAATCATTGTTGCTGTAGCAGAATTTTGCCACCGCGATCAGTCGCACAAATTCAAACCAGTTTGAATTTGTGCAACTAATTGCAGCGACAAAATTAGCCAAAGCAGCGTTGTTGCACTGTGTGTACACTTCCGGCAACAAGTCACTGCGACAAAATATAAATGAACCAATGAGAATGTCATATGGTCAGCCATATTGAATTAGAAAACTAGTTCACATTCCTCTTCATACAAGATCACTGCGTGGGCACCAAACAGGAGTTGTGTCACAGCGACTTGTTTTGCAAGAAGTACACATGGAGCAACTTGTTGCAGAGACCTGTCGCTGCAACTTGTGGCCTAGTGTGTCGCGGCCTTTAGAGGTCACAAAACTAGGAACTCTGCGTCTTGCTCTTTGTGAAGAATGAGTGGGTGTTTTAAGTGGGTCTCACAAAGCTTTTGAAGAAGAATTGCAAGTTAGACAGACTTTACAGTTGATACTGTCCTTATTACTGCCAGATTTAATAATAGTTTTTCATGACTGGCCAGCAATGGCACAAAGAGGAACTACAACAGGTTTAACACAATAAACTTTATTCCAAGAGTCGGCCATGCTTTTTAAGCCCACTCACACTATCACACTATTCCCCATGTGCAATAGTGCTGACCTAAAGTTACTAATACAGCAGTCCGAAAAACATAATATAAACATCTCCTGATTTACTTTTATGACATTAAGATTAGAACAACAATAAAAGCAAGGTGACACATGCTAACACCAACCCGGTGTGGTTGTTTTTAATTACATGACACACCGATCTCTTAATGTGATCCACCTTCCCACATGCTTGCCGTGGGAGAACAGTTTTGCTGTTCCCAACCCAGCTTACCACATGTATGGCATGTGAAGCTGCCACTCAAGGGGGTACTAAAAACACCCACCTAGTATGTTAGCTACGCCATGCTGATGAGGCCCAAAAGGCTGAATTAGCTGTCCATGGCTGCTAATTGACTGGGTGAAATTGTTGTGCGCATGCGTGATGTGTTGGCCATACCGGGTAGGTGTTAGCATGTGTCACCTTGCTTTCATTGTTGTTAATAAGATTAGGTCCACTGAGCCAAGGTTCAAACCAGCCTCCTGCTCAGATGAAAACCATTAATTTGTGCCTTGATTTTTTCAGGATCCTAATCTTAAAATCACTGCACATCAGCAGTAACTTCATACATCTCCCTTCACATTATTACTATTACTAGCTTACTTGGTTGCCTGTTTCTTTTTTTATTTCTTCTGCAGTATTTTGAAGAACTTCCAGCTTCCTGTAACATAAACAAAAGAATAGGTCCTTGCATTGCAGTAGGTGGTTATTGTGTAGTTACTTGTTTTTGCAAAGTAATTTTCTTTTACTGCTAATTGTTGTTGTCATTTTTGCATTCTGATTACAAACAGTTTGATGTTTTCACTTATAAGTAAGGCCTATCAGATAGAGTTGGTACCTGGATGGGAGGACCATTGGGAAATCTTTGTGACAAAGATATCTCATCTTTTTTTACATGATTTATTTTTTTTGTATTTGGTTGTTAAAGGCTTTTCTGTGATCTTCTTTTCACGTTTTTGTTTATATGGCGATGGAGTCCCCAAAAAGTGCCGTCACCACCCGGTTAATTTTTTTTTCCTTTATTTATTTTGTTGTCCAATGTTGATGTCATTTTCATATAAGCATTTACATAACCCCTTACGTATAAATTGATGTAATAGTATCTGCTAAAGGTCAGGTGGAGTTATTTTTTGGACGGGAGACCACTGCAAAATCCCCTTGACGAAGACACCTTATCTTTTTTTCAACTTCTTTTTCTTTTTACTTGACTTCTTTTTTGTATTTGGCTGTTTAAGGCTTTTTTTCGAATCTTCTTTTATTCCTGTATTGGAAGGAATCTTAGGGATGGAATTCCCAAACGTGCACCGTTTGGCCAAGCAGGTGTTCACTCACAAAGGCCAAAAGCGCTCTAAGCAAGAATGCCACCAATGTTAACGCCATTGTTGAGGATGACCATTGTTCTTGCAAAGTAAAAAGGGCGACAAGTGCAAGGGCAAACAAAATAACTGTACAATGGGCATCAATTATTGTTGAAATTCAACAAAACCCTACATTAGTTTCATAATTCATGCATGCACTGCAGGCCTACAATCTTACACTCACACACTCACTCACCCACTCACTCAGCCCTAATGATACAGTAATATGGATACTGCACTTACAGTGCACTATCCACAAAAACAATAATTATTATTGAAACTGTTACATAATACCCTGGGTGGAAGTCCAACTTTCTTTTTGTGACAGAAGCTTTCAGAGTTAAGGGCATAGCTTGCTCAAACAACATAGGTTGCTTGACCTCACCCTCACTCTTGACTTCACCCTCAACCTCGTTTTATTGCCTTGAAGCAAATCTTGGG
>OX421447.1:52307262-52312262 GCA_949126865.1 Montipora capitata | reverse complement strand
GGACCCCCTTCTGGACCCCTTTCTGGACCAGGGAAAAAAGGTGGAAAAGGATCGAAAATAACAAAATGAAATAAAATAAACGAACAACTGATATATAGTTTCGATCGCACGATACTGAATTACCTTCCATTTATCATCCAACTCGAAAAAGAGTGTTCCCCTGTGTACACAGAGTCTTAATTAATTTCCGAGTTTTCATTTATATCTGCGAGAAACAGCACTTTTTCCCCAACAAAGTCGACTGTACTGTGTAGTCAAAGAAGTCCAAGGCTTTCCGGGTAGGTACGTTATGTATGGGGACAGATATTGTACCGTATACATAATACGTACCTTACTGACCTTGCTTAGCTTACTTAGAGGCTTGGACTGCTTAAAGCGCTTGGATTCCTTGGTTTGCTTGAAGAGCTTAAATTGCTTTATGTGCTTGGGTTGCTTGAGCATCTGTATGTCCCCATACATAACGTACCTACCCGGAAAGCCTTGGACTTCTTTGAGTACACAGTACAGTCGACTTTGTTGGGGAAAAAGTGCTGTTTCTCGCAGATTTAAATGAAAACTCGGAAATTAATTAAGACTCTGTGTACACAAGGGAACACTCTTTTTCTAGTTGGATGATAAATCGAAGGTAATTCAGTATCGTGCGATCGAAACTATATATCAGTTGTTCGTTTATTTTATTTCATTTTGTTATTTTCGATCCTTTTCCATCTTTTTTCCCTGGTCCAGAAAGGGGTCCAGAAGGGGGTCCAGAAAGGGGGTCCAGAAAGGGGGGGTCCACGTTTTGTCTACACCCAGTTATGACTCGGTTTCGACTTAACAACAACAACCCGACCTCGCGTAACAAAATAAACTAACGTTTTTCATATCACGTGCTCGCATGGAAGTGAGACGATTTCAACAGTGTTCAGCCTTAGAATTTTACTATGACCGTTGGCACGCTCTCCTCGTGACGCCCCTGACCCCCTCCCCTGTGGAAATCATGCAGCTCCTAACGGGAACGTGACCGGCAACATGACGTACTATCCGGCCTTCGATTATGTTAAAAGGATATTGAACACTGCCCTGATTCTGTTCTATAAACGGCCGGACTTGATATGACGCACGAAGAAGATGGACCCGTATCGACTGAAACTGTTGTCCCTTTCGAATGAGTTAACAGATCGAGATCTGGTTGAGTTGAAATTTATTTGCAAGCAGCACATCCCTGTTGGAATATTGGAGAGAATCAAAAGGCCACTGGAGTTGTTTGACGAACTTGAGAATAGAAACTTATTAGCGTCGAATAACAAGGAATTTCTGGCTGCCTTATTTGCTGGGATAAATCGTTTGGAATTGAGGGATGATTTTCTTGGTGAGTGAATTCCTATCTGACAATGATGAAGCAGTTAAGTTTGTGGCAGGTACAATGATGCAGTGGATTTTGAACTAGAATTAGCATGTATCGTTTTCCGCAAATTGATCAGTTGCTTAATTAAAGAATCTAGTCTGGGGGATACGTTAAATAGGGGTTTGTTTTTTGCTAGTTCTAACAAGGTTGCAAAAATTATTAATAATAATAACACCTTTATTTAAGTGTCAATGGATTTAGCACTAGAGCACTCATTGGGGCACCCTGCAAGCAGAGCCTTTCTTTTGCTTGCTCGATTTTGGCGTTCTCGAGAAAGGCTGTGCATGAATCGAGTAAGATCTTTATTGAATATGTGCTGCATGTTGCCAGGATACAGTCTCGAACCCAAGCCTAATATGCCAGATCTTGCTGCCATCTTGGTTTTTCATGGTACAGCAGGCTCAATTATAACCATCGGTTTTGTCACTAAAGGGATGCTCGAACTGGAATAACCGGTTTGACGAGAGAAAACAAGATTGACTAGTCCAGAAGCTCGGGCTACGGCGACTTTAAAGAGTTGACGCGATTCGGGCAGAGCCTCCTTTTCTCCTCCTCAGTAAAGAAAAAGACAAAAGGAGGCTCTGCTCGCAGGGTGTCATTGGGGCTACTAATGAAATAAATGAAATAAACTCAAATCAAATGAAATGCAGCTGATCTGTGATATATAACTGTCCTTGTCCTTGACATCTTGTTGCACACTCCTAACCAAATGCCTTGTTGCTTGTAGGCAAACCAAAAGAGGGGAACATCTCATCACCCCAGATTCTATTCCAACAAACTCTGTGTGATTTCTACAAAGATGTAATTGGATGGCTGCAGCCTCTTGCATGGAACAAATCATTCTTGATTCATGTCAAGCACATCTACACCAACCTGCAGATGATCACAAAAACTCAAAAAGGACGAGTTTCAAAGAAAGAGCCTTTGGAATCATATGTTGACATTTTTGAGCCCCAAAGAAGTTCTTCCAAGTCGAAGCGTATCCTTATAGAGGGACAAGCAGGTGTTGGGAAGAGCACATTTGCTTCCCTCATTGTGTATGACTGGGCTTGTGGAAATCCAAAGCTGCAGCATTTCAAACTTGTTCTGTTTATGGAAGTTAAGCAAATGACTGGAAACTTGAAGATGGACATCTTTGAGTTGCTTTTCCCAAGAGACTTTTATTATTCTTCTGAAAACCTCTTCCAGTTTGTCATTGCCAACCAGGATAGTGTTCTTTTCATTCTTGATGGCTATGATGAAGTGAATCCTTCGCAGCTGGGAGATGTGGAAGATCTAATCATGGGCAAGATGCTAAGGGGTGCTACTGTGCTTGTTACATCAAGGCCTGGCAAAGGATCAAGGGTTCACTGGTTTATGGATTCCCGCATTGAGATAAGTGGTTTTACCAATGAGAATATTCATGAGTTTGTTTTCAAGTACTTCCAGGATGATCGTCCCAAGGCAGAGAGCTTAATAGCTCAGCTTGAACTGCACCCTGTTGCAGAAAACATTGCTAGACTTCCATTAACAGCGATGCTTATTTGTGCAATGTGGGAAGAAATGCCTCAGGCTGCCTTGCTCAGTTCCATAACTTCCCTTTTCAGTGAGCTTACACTATTACTTGTGAAGCGCCACTATGCAAGACAGTCTGGGAATGGTTTTGATCCTGAAAACCTCTGCTTTTTGGATGATATTCCAGATGATCTGTTCCAAAGTCTCCTTTCATTGGGAGAAATTTCATTCGTTGGACTGTTGAATGATCAGTTACTCTTTGATGCTCACAAACTTGAAAAGGCATGTGCATTGAACAAAGGTGTACTTGATATAGGTTTGTTGTCAAAGGAATCGGGAGCCTCTCGACTAAAACCAGTCCAGAAGTATCGTTTTTCACACAGGTCATACCAGGAATTTCTTGCAGCACTTTGGTTGAGCCGCAGAATTAAAGCAGCTTTCACAAACCAATCAGTCTTTGATGATGTCAGCATTTACATTATGAATTGCTTGTCATCAGAATTGACTTCTGTTCTTTTCCTGTTTACCCCCGGACTTCTTGGTGATGCATTTCAACCTTTCTTTGAGCTTCTGCTGCAAGAAGGAAGTACAGAGGTGGAGGCATGTATGAGCTTGAAGCAATCCTTCTTTGAAGTTTGTGTTCTTTCTTTATACGAATCACACCAGGGACACTTGGCCTACAAATTGGAACCTCAAATACCCCAAGGTGTTGTTAAGCTTCATCATTTTCATGCAACCCCTTACAAACTCAGGGCTCTAGTGCACTTTTTGTGCAACTGCCGATCAGTGGAGTCCTTGATTCTGGAAGAAGGTCGAGTTGACAAGAAAGCTCTTCAAATACTTGCAAGATTTCTTCCAGAAGTGAAGTCTCTTAGAGAATTACACTTGAAATCAGCCATGGTCAATGATGATGGTTTGTCTGCATTTGCAAACTCGCTTTCTTCTGTTGTACAGTTAGAGAATCTGGTACTTGCACATAACTTCATCACTGAAGATGGCTTGGCAATCCTAATTTCGTCCTTCAAGGAGCTTCCAAACTTGAAACTCTTAGATATCCAAGGGAACAAGATTTCTGAAGCAGGTTTTAAAGATTTAGCTTCAGCAATGCCACTCTTGCCCAAGCTTGAAGAGTTGTCCATTGGAGGCCCTGTGATTAGCATTTCTGCTGAAGGTACATGTAAATCCATCTTTTTTGTTTTCCTTAGGGACGATTAGTTTCCTTCACAGTCATTATTAATTGGGGCGTCACACTATTTTGACCCCACTTTGTGTGGGAAAGAGCACTGGGTGATGACACAAAGAATATAGTTGAACTTTGGGTCCTGCACTTGATCCTGGGCAATAAAAGTCGGAGGTGAGTACTCCCTTTATTGCACTATCCCTACTCTCTTGAATTTATTATTTATACATGCAGTGCGCAAAATTGGCGGTCATCCAGTTGTCCCAGAGGACCAGAAAGTTTACGGGGGAACCAGTTTACCAACCGTAACCAGAACCGGTAAAATAAAAAACCTGATTCCCCAAGGTAAAAACAATGGACAACCCAGCCAAAAAATAGAAAATGAATATGAGCAACACCTGACTGAGAGTTGTCAATTTTCTAATGTCAGTGTCAAATAGTACTGTGAAGGTAATAATGATATTATTAACTTATTTGCCGCAGCTGAGCATTTCCTGTGTTTTCAATACCTGTAGATTTTACAAAACATTGTCAGATAGGAAAATGCAAGAGACAATATCACAAACAAAGGTTGAAGACACCAGGGCCCGGTTGTTCAAAAGCCGATTAACGCTAATCCGAGATTAAAAATTAACCAAGGAATTTATTTATATTCTCACAAATGCTGTTCAACGCTGATATTCGGCAAAACTTTACATTAGAAGAAGTCAATGTTGCAAAACAAAAATAAGCAAAAGACACTTTCATTAAAAAGTTAAAACTTGAAACAAAAGTTTATGCTAATCTTGGATTAAGTTAATCGGCTTTCGAACAACGGGGCCCAGGTTTGAAAAATTGAAACCCTTAAACCTCGGTGGAATACTAAGGAATAGGATAATCAAGCTTGATTGCAATGTGATTGCATGACTATTTTATAATCATCATTAGGAGTTTTCCTAA
>OX421447.1:52292262-52302262 GCA_949126865.1 Montipora capitata | reverse complement strand
TCAAAGGCTCACTAGTTTAAGAATGCAATACGTGTGTACGCCACAGAATTAATATGCAGCACGGGGGTTTTGGGCTTTCAGACTTTTAAACTCACGCTTTGCATAATTATATAATAAGCTGCATTCACACGCTGAAATTTTAAGCTAGTGAGCCTCTGACGTGACTTTTCCCTGGATCCAACCGTCTGAGGTCCAATCGGTCAGTTTTGAACATGAGTAATGGCGGACCGTGAAATCCAAAACTTACACTCAAAGTAAACGGCCTTTGGATAAAAATCAAAGCTCAAAATTTTGCCAATCAGGTGTTAAGCAAACACACTTTCAAAATCTGAAGGAAAAAAGGAAGTGTTTTTTTTTTATCACAGGGGCACTTTAATGGGTGGGACAGTTTTTGACTGCCTTAAAGTACAAAAATAAAATGAAAAAATACCATGAACCCTTAGAGAAGCAAATGGTACAAATTCAAATGGTAATTACTGGTATGTTTCAATATTGAGACACAATTTACAGTTAATCTTCTGTTATCTGTGTATGAAGAGTTTAAGTTGTGTACAATGTAGTTGCATGCTTCAATCCACCCATGAGTAGATAGTCCAATGTGTAAAAATGTTAACGTTTATTTAGAATATTATGTAAACTAAGTAGTATATACATGTAGTACAATAAACATTTGTTGGATAACCCACCATGGTTTTGTGAGATTAATCCATGTTTGATCTTTGCCAAAAGTGATGATTATTATATCTTGCAATGAAAGACCTCTCACAGTTGCTGCTTATTCCAGCAACTTTTATGCGGGTCAGCATGTAGCCACCCCCACATATTTGTATCCCTTGTTAGAAAACAGTCCTAAGAAAATACGTGCGCTGATTGGTTAAAAATCGTGTTCCTATAACTCGATGGAGACACAGAACTAGCACGAGCTGTTGACGTAGTGATGGCGCGAGCAAAGAGAATTTACATTTTGATAATTAGAGTTAACAAGTTGTTTTCCTTTCTTGTCGCGTTGTTTTCTAAAAGAAATAGAAAACATGTACTCCGTGTTTCTGTCGAGTTATAGAAACACTCGTGGAAGTTTGGGAGAACTCGAAAAAGCTGTGGAAACACTCGCCTGTGGCTCGTGTTCCCACAGCATTTCTTGTTCTCCCAAACTTTCACTCGTGTTTCTAGACATGTAACTCGACAGAAACACGGTACATGTTTTCTATTTCTTAATTAAAGTAGATACAGTATTGAAAAGAAATACTACAGGGCCACACCTTAAAAGTATTGCCATACAGGCCCCAGTCATTCAAAGGGTGGATAGTGCTATCCGCTGGATAAATCACTATCCGCTGGATAGCTCAATTGGTTTTCCTAGTGTTTATCTGCTGGGTAGTTATTTATCTGGCCCGGGTTGCTTGAAACATGGTTAGTGCTAACCAGTGTTAAATACCATGGAACTCTATATCTTTTGATACCTCTTAACCAACCGTTAGCGCTAACCAGGCTTCAAGCAATCGACCCTTGGTGGATAGCGTTATCCACCTTTTGAACAACCGAGGCAAGGACTACATAGGGCTCTACAGGGTTATAGACAAAATATGCATGGGTACACAAGGCTATGCATAGTGCTACACAGTGCCATATGGCTGTGCTATACAGCGCTAAACAGGGCTATGCAGAAGTATATTACACAAGGGTTTACACAACTATGCAAGGGTATAAAGTAATATATGGGACACAGGGTTAGACAGGGCTATTCATTCTCCGATAAGACCTATATGAAGGGCACATAGGACTATACAGAGCTATACGGTGCTATTTTAGGGTAAACAAATATACAGGTTTATGAACTGCTATTCAGGGTCTTTACTAGTTCATCCTGGGCTATGCTGGGCTACACAGTGCTAGACAGGTGTACACCACTATTAAGGGGTATACAGCATCATACACACAGATATGGGGCTACACATAACTTTACAGGGGTATGCACAACTATAAAAGAGGCCACAAGTATAGGGTGGGCGATAAGTAACATTTTTATGCAGCCATGAAAACCACAAAGAATTTTGGAAATTTTCTCGACATTGTTACAGCTAGGGGGATACCACCTTGGAACAATTATCCTACTAGGAAAGGTTTGCTTTCAAACCTCAGCTTTACCATGAAACTCGGTATCTTTAAATAACTAAGGAAAAAGACTGCCTTTTGACTGAAGTATATAAAATTGATTTTTTATACTTCTTCGACAATGAGAGAAGAGCAAAGAAAGTGGCTATGTGAAATGGTCACTGCTGTGGAGCTGTAAAGAGCCACATATAGTCCTGCCTGTATAGTGCTATACCATCTTGTAGCATGGTCATCTTGTAGCAAGGAATTGCTAGAAAGGGTCTTACGGATACAGAAGAGAGCTGCGCGCATTATATTGGACGCCGAAAGAACAACACACACATTACTTAACTGGATTCCATTCTTTATCCAGGCATATATAAATTTTAAGATGTTCTATAGCCTTCAAGAGACTCGGGGGCACAACTCCAGATTATATTAATTCTCTATTAAAGACAAATTCTGAGATTCATAACCGATCCGCTCGTTTTGCAAATTTAAATTTTCATGATCCTGTTTTTAAGAAAAACACAGAAGGAGACCGGACTTTTAGTGAACGAACTATTAGAAATTGGAACGAACTGTCTTCTGACCTAAAGAAGGTGAAAGTTGTTAAATCTTTTAAAAGGAAAATGTATATGAATGTAATCGCGAAGCAAAGAGAGACAGGAAATTTTTGACTATATTTTAAGTAGTTAAGTAGCTTTTTTTTATCAAGTCTGTAAAGTAACTTGTTTTAGATAGTGAATAGTTTTTAAATAAGATTCTAGATAGTTTTTAAATACTATTTTTTGCCTATTGTTATAACAAAGTGTAAAAGGTTTTAATATTAGTTTTTGATTTTATGTTTTATAGAGGGCCACAAGTTTACCAGTTTCAGTAATAACTGTCACGTGTTTACCCTCTTTAAATAAAGCCGTTGCTTGCTTGCTTGCTTGGAAGGTCCCCAATAGGGTTTTCAGGATCCGGGATTTGGGCTTTTTGGAGCCCGAGATTCGGGATTCTAAAGAAATATGGAAGCGGGATTCGGGATTGCATTTATGGACGGTACGCGGGATTTAGCGTTATTACGAAGCGGGATCCGGGAAATCGTCACTTTGAAGCCCTGAGATCCGGGTCTTCTGACGGCCAAAAATGTGAAATAAACCCAACTTTCGCCATCGGCAACGACGGAAACGACCGGAATGTACGAGAGTGACAGGCCTACACAACTCCCTTACGCGTGTTTTAGCCTTTCATTTTCACGACTGTAGGCTTTTATAAATTGTGCTAGTAAAAGTAGCATATTATGCTACTAGCAGTGCCCATTTTTTCCCAAAGCATGCTGAAATTATGCTCGTTTTTCAAATTATGCCACTTGTTCTTAAAATTATTCCTTTTGCAAAATGAGCGAAACAAGGCCGAAAAACTTTTCGCAATCGTGAAGAAATAAAGTTTTGATTTCACAAGCTCCTCTTCTATTGTATTTTGCTTTCTTTGTCTTATGCAACTGTATCTGGCTATATTTGCTGGATCTAGTATGGTCTCTAGCTGCAACTTTTCGTGCGGCGTGGCTGACGCCATTAGTAAACGTACTGTGACCAACATAATCTGGCAACTTGCGGTCCCGTCATCTCGTGCCAGACTGCCAGCCTTCCAGGAAGGCTCTCTCTCCGTTACCAAACCGCAAATGCGGCTAAAACATTGAACAAAAATGGTCTCAGGTTTATCAACATATACCGACTATGCTAGCAGTGCTACTTTTTAAAAATCAGCAAAAATCATGCAAGTTTCAAATTATGCCAAAAATTGTCCTAGCACAATATATAAAAGCCTATTCACAAGTATATCTTTGATTGACCACCCTCTTTTGTAACTTATGAGGGGCGGGTTTTTGTACATTTCTTTGAGCAATGGTTGTCTATTGAGGACGTTCGCGCGAAAATTTTTCAACATTGATTTTTTTCTGAAACTTTTACCACTGTAAGATGATGAGTTAGTTATGTCAGAAATGTAAAAAAAATGGGGGTCACCGACTTCGTTTTGGAGAGAACATGCCCGGAAAAACACCCAAAATGTGACAAAATCGGGCCTCGTTAGCGAATAAGGCCAGTGTCTGTAAACCCAAATATATTGCAATTAAATCTTTGAAGTGAAATCTTCTCTGCCAAATATTGTTTAAGTGGACTTATTAAGTGAATTTAGTCAACTGGTGAGGTTCCTTAAAGATCAAGTTCGCATTTAGCGACCACAGTTTCACACGCCTTGCCGCCTCAAGATGGCAGGATTTGATGTCCCGTGAGCAGAAATCTTGAAGTTTTTTTAACTTCCCACATTGATTTTTTGTTCATTTTTGGACAACGTGGAGATAATTGCAAATAAAATCCGTTTCTGGAAAGAAAAATTGGGGTCACCGAACGTCCAAGACCGTTAAATCCAGGCAAAGCTATAGCAATGGCCTTTTGCCCTATCATTTCTCATTTTATTACTTAGCGCGCGCGCTCGTGTATGACGTGGCGTGTGCATTTGCGTGCGCAGTAAGGATGCGCAGAAACAATTGGCGCGAACGTCCTTAAATATCAGTCTTTCATGAGGATTTGTTTTATATTCGTCACTGCTTGGTGTTATGGGCCTTAATCAAATGGCGGCCATGTTGAGTACCGAGGGCTTGAAAACTTTTGTTTGGCCCACCGAAACTCGTTCCCGAACATTTCAAATCGAGGCTCTAGGTACGAAATCTATTGTCTACAGCCAATATGGCCGACGCACGAATAAGGCCCATTGTGTAACGAAAGGCAAGATTCGCTTACTCTCCTTTGGTTTTTGAAGGGGCGCCAGTTTCCTGATTTTAAATTGCACCTCTGAGACGGTCCTTTGAACAAGATTCTCGGATACCCTCTTCCACGTAGGGGTCATTTAACATTTTGGATGAGGTCTTCAAATAAGTTTTTAGAAGAGTCTGTTCTGAGACGTCTCAGAGCCTTGTCTTTGATGAAGCCTTTTTTGACTCCTGGTGGGTGGCACGAGCAGAAGTGGGTGTGTTGAAACGTTTCAGTAGGTTTTTCATAAACTCCGTTACGTAGAGAACTGGAGTGTCAGTGGGAAATTACAGAGGCAAAACGGCTAGAAAATTGCGCATTTCAAATCACAACTACCACCTCTCCATTGCCACCACATTCTCACGTCCACGTAGGATTGAACATCTTGTCTCCTTAACCCTTTCCTCCTATTGCGACCAAGTTTTAGTTGGCTCAAGATGATTCCACTTCCTGGGTATGAACGCCAGTGTGTGAATCAACAAAAATATGAAAATGGAAAACAATTTCATGTGATGTAACGTTTTGCAGCCCCATCAATCGATTTTAGGCAGCCACGAGTCGTCTGTGTGCACTGTAGTGCCTAAAAGAATGTAAATGTAAAATTAAATGTGCGCTTAGTTGACCGCTCCCTACAAGGGCTTTTCAATATCAACCGGCTCAGCGGGATCGGACCGAAAACATGTGAACGAGCCACGGCTGCCGCCATACGATCCATGTGTGATCCTGGAGATCCGAAAGCCCAGCCAGATGTAATTGACTAAGAGTCGACTTTAAGAAGAGAGGAAAACCGGAGTACCGGAGAATAACCCTCGGAGTCGGCTTGCGATCGCCTAAAACTCACCCGACATTCGACCCGACGCCAGAGTTGAACCTGTGTCAAAGAGGTGGGAGGGATGATTGATGAATACTAAACCACCCTGACTTCTCTCCTCAACGACTTGGCCAACTGGAGAGTTACTCTCGACTTGGCCAACTGGTGGAGAGTTACTCTCGACTTGGCCAACTGGTGGAGAGTTACTCTCGACTTGGCCAACTGGTGGAGAGTTACTCTCGACTTGGCCAACTGGTGGAGAGTTACTCTCGACTTGGCCAACTGGTGGAGAGTTACTCTCGACTTGGCCAACTGGTGGAGAGTTACTCTCGACTTGGCCAACTGGTGGAGAGTTACTCTCGACTTGGCCAACTGGTGGAGAGTTACTCTCGACTTGGCCAACTGGTGGAGAGTTACTCTCGACTTGGCCAACTGGTGGAGAGTTACTCTCGACTTGGCCAACTGGTGGAGAGTTACTCTCGACTTGGCCAACTGGTGGAGAGTTACTCTCGACTTGGCCAACTGGTGGAGAGTTACTCTCGACTTGGCCAACTGGTGGAGAGTTACTCTCGACTTGGCCAACTGGTGGAGAGTTACTCTCGACTTGGCCAACTGGTGGAGAGTTACTCTCGACTTGGCCAACTGGTGGAGAGTTACTCTCGACTTGGCCAACTGGTGGAGAGTTACTCTCGACTTGGCCAACTGGTGGAGAGTTACTCTCGACTTGGCCAACTGGTGGAGAGTTACTCTCGACTTGGCCAACTGGTGGAGAGTTACTCTCGACTTGGCCAACTGGTGGAGAGTTACTCTCGACTTGGCCAACTGGTGGAGAGTTACTCTCGACTTGGCCAACTGGTGGAGAGTTACTCTCGACTTGGCCAACTGGTGGAGAGTTACTCTCGACTTGGCCAACTGGTGGAGAGTTACTCTCGACTTGGCCAACTGGTGGAGAGTTACTCTCGACTTGGCCAACTGGTGGAGAGTTACTCTCGACTTGGCCAACTGGTGGAGAGTTACTCTCGACTTGGCCAACTGGTGGAGAGTTACTCTCGACTTGGCCAACTGGTGGAGAGTTACTCTCGACTTGGCCAACTGGTGGAGAGTTACTCTCGACTTGGCCAACTGGTGGAGAGTTACTCTCGACTTGGCCAACTGGTGGAGAGTTACTCTCGACTTGGCCAACTGGTGGAGAGTTACTCTCGACTTGGCCAACTGGTGGAGAGTTACTCTCGACTTGGCCAACTGGTGGAGAGTTACTCTCGACTTGGCCAACTGGTGGAGAGTTACTCTCGACTTGGCCAACTGGTGGAGAGTTACTCTCGACTTGGCCAACTGGTGGAGAGTTACTCTCGACTTGGCCAACTGGTGGAGAGTTACTCTCGACTTGGCCAACTGGTGGAGAGTTACTCTCGACTTGGCCAACTGGTGGAGAGTTACTCTCGACTTGGCCAACTGGTGGAGAGTTACTCTCGACTTGGCCAACTGGTGGAGAGTTACTCTCGACTTGGCCAACTGGAGAGTTACTCTCGACTTGGCCAACTGGAGAGTTACTCTCGACTTGGCCAACTGGAGAGTTACTCTCGACTTGGCCAACTGGAGAGTTACTCTCGACTTGGCCAACTGGAGAGTTACTCTCGACTTGGCCAACTGGAGAGTTACTCTCGACTTGGCCAACTGGAGAGTTACTCTCGACTTGGCCAACTGGAGAGTTACTCTCGACTTGGCCAACTGGAGAGGGGAAAAAAATAACCCGTTTGGACAAGGAATTTCTTGCTTTGGGCTCCTTGTCAACTGATATATTTTGTGCGTTGTTGATGTAATCGGTCATGCGTTGCCAAACAACACCAAAGCGAATTGTGTTTTAATTTTCAATGAATACTGTTATTTTTCAGATTTAACTTCAAGGTCCTCGAGATCATTTGCAAAACCGACCAACGGGAAATTTGTTAGATTACTTAACTTAGTGGTCTTGTGTAAAGCAAAATAAAAAGTTCCCGGTTCAGGGCGAGTTATTATTAGAAGATAGGCGGTTCTAAAACACAGGCCACATTACACAGGTCACTCGTTGCAGGTTATTGTTTTACCTTTTTAAAAGTGACCCAAAAACCTCAATTTGGCTAACTCTAGCTCTAAGAACCCTAATTAGGCCTAGGCTTAGCCAAGTTGAGGGTTGGGGTTACTTTCCAAAAGGTAAAACCATGACCTTCAAAGAGTGACCTGTGGAATGTGACCTGTATTTTAGACTCGCCGCTAGATTAGGGTTTACAAGGCAAGGAGCGTTACCCTTGCTCTTAGATAAGGTGCCAGGGTAACCTTATCTGCCTTATAAACGCGGCGCTTGAAAAGAAAAAAAAAAGAAGCGTGTGAGTGCTTTTGTAATCCTAGCATCAGGCTTACTCTCCCTCTTGTAAACAGCCCCTTAAAATGCTGCAGTGCAGTCGATACCCTTCGGTGAATTGAAAAGAATTCTTGCTTTAAAATGAGGCTTGGTAGGCTAATTTTCACATTAGCCAAAGAATAAAACAGGTGCAATTTATGAATAAGGTCTATAGCGCCTTAAACGATCTTTACAAGTGGCGTACTGAGAATCGTTTTACACCAAACCCACAGAAATGTGAAATCGTGCTTCTTTCTAGTGGCTAGGTGGCAGACCCTCTCACTGGGTGAACAAGAGAGCAAACTTCTAAGAGCAACAATTTACCCAAGAGAATAGTTGTCTATTCTCATCCTTTTCCCTCACACCTATAGCTGAGTATGGGCACCAACAGTCTCGTGTCGAAAATAACCCTAAAGTACTACGGAGGAGACCATAAAACCCACGCAAGAAAATGCTCATCCTCAAAGCGAGAATTCCAAACTAAAAACCCCATCCTAACAAAACAGAAATTAGGAACGGGGAAAGGAAGAAACGAAGTCTCTCGCGAATAAGATCCGCGTATAAGGTTGTGGAGCTGAAGGCTGCCAAATCGTTTGAAGGCAATAAGTCAGAAAGGGAGCCTTCACGAAGAACTTCAGCTAACTTCATATAGCAAAGGGCAGTACCCTTGTGGGACCAACCCACATGAGACATCACATCAGCCAGCTGGGACCGAGACAACGCGAGAGTAATAGCAGAGCCCGAGCGGAAGCCGTGCAGAGTCTCGCCTTCATCAATTTTCGCTTCTTTTAAATAATATTTCAAGCGTGCTCAGCGGAAGAACTGTAATATGGGCGTTGTCTGCCATTTCCTGGGCCTCAGTGAGGAGTGATCTCTGATAATTTACCCAACGTGGACAGTTAACAGAAACTTTGGGCTGGTCAAAATTAGGAGTCATGAAAAGGCATCTTGGAAAACTAAAACAGACGAAACCGTTCGTAAGGCCCAGGGAATGGCAAACTCAGCCCCGGTAATCCGAGAGGGAACATACGTTTCCCTTAGAGAATGCCACCCGAGGGAAAACGAAAACGGGAATGAGAAAAATAGACAATATAAAATGTATAAAATAAAAAATCGGTAAAAGTGGAGACTAAAAGAAAGGAGAAAACGCACGATGAAAAGGAACGAAAAGCCAACAAACGTATTTTGAATAAGACAGGCAAAATAAACTGGTCCCAGGGAATTGATGGAGCAGGCACAGAGCGGTAAATATGTAAATGAATAAACAAACCAAACAAATAAAGGTGGAAGCGACTTGACAAAGTAGGCGGAGCAAAAGGTAAACAGGACAAAAATAAGAACACAACTTAATGTAACATCTCTGACTAGGATTGCAAGCCAAGAAAACGATTACGACCGAGAGGCAGGCTTGCAAAAGCAGGACTACAAGCTCGCGAACGATAACTCAGGGCCAGCAGAAATTAAAATCTAGGACAAAACAATAGCTAGAAGGCATAGCGTACAACCTGTGCATGACATTAAAAATGTAAATGAAACGAAAAAAGCAGGGCAACAAAGCTAACAAATGAGAAACCGCCTGCATAACCCAAATAAACGGCAAGGTGAAAAACATGACGGATAAGTTGAAAATAAACAAAAATGCCACAGGGAAAAACGAAAGGCGTAGCAAACAAAATGCAAAATAAGAAAATAGATTAATGAAGCCCAAGTAAGGCGAATGGCATATAAAAACAATAATAAAGTGACAAAAACCGAAAAGGTAAAAAAAATCAAAACAAAATAGCCCGCAGGCCCAAAAACGCTGACGTAGCTGATGAATGGGGAAGAATGTTAACAGCAAACCAAACGACATGCGAAAAAAGAATTACCCGCAAAGCCCACATTAAAGGAGGGCAGACGTTTAGAAGCAGGGGGAATAGCAAA
>OX421447.1:52282262-52289762 GCA_949126865.1 Montipora capitata | reverse complement strand
TATCTTTTCTTGAGATTGTGATTTATTTCAGAGAGTTAGTCTCAGTGACATGCTTTTACTCTATTTTTCTTCAGTGCCACCAAACAGGTAATGATATGAGCAAATATCCAATGTCCGCTGCTCTCCGACATTAAACTCCCCCCCCCCCTCCCCCTTGTACATCTAGACGTTTTCAGTCCAAGCATTGACGAATAGACCAATATCGATATATTAAATTTCAGCCCAAAACAAAAAGGTATCTTCACGAGGCTCTGGGGAATAATCTCATACAAATCCTTTTATTTATTCCCCAGAGCCTCGCGATGATGTCTTTTGTTTTGGACTGAATTTTAATATATCGAAATTGGTCTATTAACTCGTCTGATAACGTATAGGGAGAAAATGATTTTGCATTTTGTTTTCAAATGCTTTTTAATTCATTCTTTGTTACGTAACATCAGATGAAAAAGCTGGATCAACTTGGTTTCCCATCAGTTTGGTTGGGATACAGCAGAAGCTACATCGACCACAGTCAGTCCCACGGCCATCGACATTATATTCTGAGCCTGCAATATTTTGTTCACTACTTTACGCGCATGCACTTATTACAGGTCATTAATCGTCATCGCTAAGGGAAAATACTAACCAAATTATTTTAACGTTGTAATTCACTTCGTTGAAACGAACGTACATTTTACTCTATCTGTTTCGTATTAATTAGACAACAAAATACAATACATTTAGAATGGATAATCTTGCAGAGTAGCACGAGAAATCCAAGTATCACTATACATGTTAAAGTGAGTTACTGAGACTTACCACAAAAAAATCTGATCATCACCGTTTCTCATCGGCAAGTTTGAAGTCTTTTGCCCGCTTTCTTTCCTTGCTGGCCGCTTGTGTTGCCTGTTGTTGGTGGACGCAAACTCCGACGTTCTGATGTGTATTGTTCGACGTCTCTGTACCAATCGACGATCTTTGCTTCCGCTTGTGAATGAGATTTTTTGTCCTCAGTAACAAGCGAGGTTGTGCTGCTGCTGTTGGTGGTTTCTCCAGTTCGATGCTTGTATCTGTACTTCCTCGATGTATCGATGCTTGTATTTCGTCTTCCTCCATGTCGGACATCACCAACGGTTTCGAAATAAGCTTTAAACAACTCAGCGCGTAGCTCGTAGACTACTTTGCGATAGAGAAAATGAATGCTCTGCAAAACTCCTTCTTATAAATAGGCAATTATCTGTAGGTGGTTTGCAAACGATCCCTAGAGACACAAATAACAATGTTGCAATGTAGAATTTCTGGTGGACGAAAAAAAGGAGCTGATGAGAGAACTTTTTGTCCACCAACATCGTGGCGATGACGTAACTTGAAAACCTCCCATAGGCAATTCTGAGGGGAACAGCCTTAGTCATGTAAATTCAGTGGGCGTTGCACAGACATTAGTCGCGGTCACAACTTGAGAGAAACATAGTGTAACACTAGTTGTGACGCAGTACTCTAGTGTCAACTCACTGGTGTTGAATCCCTAAGAGAACACTGAACAATAGAACGTATTTTGTATTGTGGGGGTTAACAAGCAAGCGCCGGAGACGCTACCTTGTAGGGCGTACTGGGAGAATTCTCCGCCAGAAAAGTTTGATATTGCGGTGGGGGGGGGGGGGGGGGGGCTAAAGCTCCCCAGCCCCCCGGCTCCGCCGTGCGTGTAATGATTTAACGCTAGATTAAGTGTAGATTGAGCCGCAAACATTATCCTTATTCTCAATACCTTTCATACCAATGGAAAATACATACCTTATTCGATCATAGCATAATTAATAGGCGGGAATGGTTATGAAACTCGACAACTTTCTTTGTTGTAGGTTTTTGTTCTCTTTTTTGGCCTTGACCGTGCACAAAACACAATAGTTGTTTACTCCGTACTCAGGAAGTAACCAATAGAAAGGTGTTGGTTACGTAATTCATGCATAGTGTATGAGCGCAAAACAAAAGATTGTGCACCGTCGTGGACTTTCCAACCTAAATTTTGGCGTCTTTGTTTGCTCCTTTGATGTTTGCCGATCTTCCAAACCAGTCTCCTCTATTAACTATGATCATAGTGAGGGACAACAGCCCTTATGCGCGATAACGTCTAACTACCTAATTTCACCACCAAGCCTCGACTTGTAAATTTTAACATGCGCTAAATGCCAAAGGAGCAAACTTGTAAAGAAAACCCACCGGCGGACAGTATTCCATGTCCAGATGACGAGAATAATTTTGTGCAATCGAGGCTAGGTGGTGAATTTTTGAGCATATTACGTAATCATGCATAAAGCCTATTGTCACCCACAAATTACTGGATTGTAACGAATGACAATTGTCGCCCATTACAAACCAATACTTTCTGGGTTACAATTCTTGGTTTGCATCCACGTTATGAGACGGCCATTTTGGTGTACAAAACAATAGAAAATGGCCCCTCAAGTTTTGCATGATAATAGAGTCAAAATTCCCAAAAGGAATTTTACTGCATTGTTCTGTAAACCAACATGGCTGCCGTGACGTCAGATGCAAACCATCAATAGGTTATTGTCCCTTATTACAATCCAATAGGCCATTTCCGAGTTCATGTCTGCCTCCTCTTCAAAGCGAGTCTAAGTGCGAAGTTTTTGTTATGAAAATTAGTTTTCATTCTTAGAGCGGTTTTCAATTGAGTGTCGAAAGTAATTAGCGAATTGCTTTGGTTTTGCATTTACTTCACTCAGTGATTGGTTCAAAGTTCTCGCGCCATTTTTTCAACCAATCAGAAGTGAAACCAAAACCAATCGTGGCTCGCGCGTGCACATTTTCCCGCGCTTTGTGTCGGCTACAGGTAATTACTTCGAGTTTTGATTGGTTTGCCGGATTGTCTCAGTCCTTTTTGATTGGCTGAAGTAATTACTTTGGTTTTGGTTTTACGACACTCAATTGAAACTCGCTCTATGTAAAGTAGTACTAATTAACATCACAAAAACTTCGCACTTAGACTCGCTTGAGGAGGCAGACATGAACTCGGAAATGGCCTATAACTTGTGGGTGACAATAAAGGGAGGCTCCCTAAACTGCTAATTTTCTCGCTTTCCCTTAGGTAAATTTCTTTGAAAATTGGCTCAGTTCTAACCACATACAGTTCCTATGCAATACCCTATATTTGTTAAAATCTGTCAGAACTAATCAAATATATTTTTTAAAATGACAAATTACAGAACATTAGCAAAAGCGTCTGAAAGACCTTGACTTTTTACCACTTCAAAATGTCAGGCAATATCATTTCCATAATGTTGCAAAGAATAAAAAAAAAATCACCGACGGAAAGTATAAATATTAAGGAATTTGAGCGAAAAATAGGAATACATCCATCTGCCTGATGTTGCCATGGTAACGGCCTTAATCCAAAATTTCACACCCAAAAAATAAGCCTTATCATATGGTCTTATATCGGTACCAATACTAGTAAATCTCTACAGGGAAAATTTTAAGAGAAATTAACTGGGTTTCCTTTTGTAACTCGTGCCCTGTAGAAATACGCAAATACTCTGGGGAGCCACCTTCATTAATTAAATCTCTGTCAATGTATACCAATCAAGACAACATGCAATTGTATTCTCTTGTATTTTCATCTTCTAGAATATTTCCTGATGGCCATGGAGTAATTTATGGGCTTTTTAGTGATGTTTTGAAAGCCCGGTTTATCGAGCCGTGAGGCAAGTGCAATTCACCTTTATCACTCGGCGGCCATTTTGGAGTCCTTGGGGAATAAAGGCTTTGTCTTTGCATTGTCTTTGCCCGTCCAGCCTCACATTGAATGAGAGGTTCGACGGGCAAAATCTTTTGTTTGGACATTCAGTGATATGGGTCTATAGTCCATTTTACAGTTATGTGCTTAGTTACCTGGCCTATGAATGAAAGTGAGGCTGGAGTGGACCTTGTTTTGATTGAAACCTGACTGCCTTTCTTATGTAAATTCTTACTAATTAGCATGACAACAACATCATTAACATTAGAAAAGGATGGAGGTCTGTATCATAACAGGGTCAACACCAGCCTCCCTTTCATTTAAAAGCCAGGGCCCGGTTGTTCAAAAGTCGATTAGCACTAATCCTAGATTAAAAATTAGTCAAGGAATCTATTTCTCTACCCCCAAATGCTGTTCCACGCTGATATTCGGCGGAACTTTTCATTAGAGGAAGTCAATCTTGAAAAACAAAAATTGGCAAAAGAAACTTTCACCAAAAAGGTAGAATCGTGAAACAAAACTTTACGCTAATCCTGGATTAACTTAATCGGCTTTCGAACAACCGGGCCCGGGTAACTAAGCACACAACTGTAAAGAAGTCTATTTGAGAATTTTTAAAAGATAATAAATGAACATAAATCATGAAATGCACGAACGATATTCTATTTATCCTATATACTCAAAATTACTCCACAGATACTGTGTCCTTAACAACTTAAAGCCTATTTGTGCAGTCGCCAATGACCATTCAGAGACGCGATGATCTTTTGAGTATATAACAAACAAATAAATAAATATTGCATGTATGTATACGTAAAATATGAAGTACAGTCGAACCTGTATAGAACGGACACCCTCGGGACACCCTCGGGACTTGAGGAACTGGTCGCTTAATACAGATCACTAAAAATACTGACTGGGCGTGGTCTAATGTCAATTTTAAAGGCGCATCATACAAAAACACATCATGCATGGAAACACTCGGACAATCAACACTCTTTCAAGAGATTAACACTTTAAACAAAATTGCCACCTTGTCGACGGTATAATATGTGTAACATGTGTGTTCATCTGGAAAGCGTTAACGATACTAAGCAGCCGACTAGCAGCTTACAATAGCTTTCTATGTGCTATTTCTTTGAAGT
Source organism: Montipora capitata (assembly GCA_949126865.1). Taxonomy (NCBI): domain Eukaryota; kingdom Metazoa; phylum Cnidaria; class Anthozoa; order Scleractinia; family Acroporidae; genus Montipora; species Montipora capitata. Next base: position 52,284,884 of record OX421447.1, on the reverse strand, counting down.
GAGGATGGATGGCATTTTAAACAATAAAATACAGCAGAAAATGACATGTGGCTTAGTTGCTGTTCAAAGGTGGCCGCTTAATACAGGTCACAAATACAGCGTTTGTATGAGCAAGAAATCGGGACTTTAACTGGCTGCTTAACAGAGGGTGGCCATTTAATAAAGGGCCGTTATATACAGGTTATTTATCGTTTGTCTCACAATGGATAGCGCTATCATTATCCAGTGGATAAGTCATTGTGAAACCAATAGCGCCATGCAATGGATAGTGATTTATCCGGTGGGTAGCTTTTTCCACCTTTTCAACAACTCAGGGGCACCCAACGAATCTGTTCCTCACATTATCTGTTCCCCAGAGGAATCTTGCTGACTGGGAAAAAAATACAGGTGTGTCGATGAGCTGGCTGGGAAATTTTGTTATTGATAGAGGTTTTGCCTGGGAATTTCTGACTTTTCTAGCATTTCAACCTGAGCTGGCTGTAGAAACTCTGAAGACTGAGGACGACTTAAAAAAAAAAAAAAAAGAACCCCTTCCCTCTCCCAGAGAGTAGTCAAAGTGATTGCGCTTGCGGAAAAAACCTGTTTTGTCCCGGTTTTGTCGCTTTTGTTCGGTCGTTTTGGGATCGAGGGATTTGAAAGCGCGCGGAATTCCTGGCTGGGAAACCAACCAATTTTATCTAGCTGGCTGGGAAATTTCTTGTGTGTCTTGCTGGGAAAAAGGAACAGATATTGTTTTCCCAGCAACACTGAAAAACACCTGAAAATGCCTTAATAACCTTTATTTTCATTAACTGGGGTATAATAATACAATTTACAACAAATTGGTCGTTGGCTGCCCCTGACAACTGGGGCCAGATTTTAATTTCACTTTCAACTTCAACCCCAAAGTAGACGTGACAATCGCTTTCTACCCGCGTGGGAGGAAAATATGTGTTCGCCTAGTTTCCATTCGTCACTCTTGTTTTTTTTTTTTTTACATTGCTCCTGTTCAACGATAAACAACAACTTAAAAAGGAACTGCATGGTTTTAAGGAGAAGTGGGCATATTTGCACATATCACTGCAACGTAAAATATCACTGCAACGTAAAATAAAAAGGAAACTGTCACAAAATTCCTTTTTGTTTCGCTCTTGTTCTTTGTTTCCTTAGCTGTATAGTTTATTCCCTTAGTGTTAATTATTTACTGTTAATTTAGTATCGTAGTCAACCATAATTAGTACCTTAGAAAGTAGTTTGTAAGATTATTTGTTCTTAAAAGTCTCCATTTTGAAAATACTGTCGCAACTATAGGATTGTAAGTGTCATGTTTAAACAATAAGTTTCTAAGCAAGTGTTAATTGTAGAATAAATCATTATATAAAGATATAAATGTAAGTAACGTGTTGTTGGTTAAAGTAGCGAACAATTGGATGACGGAAAGGACGGCGACCTAGAGAAAAGATTCAAGAAGAGGAGCTGAACGGCCTGAGGGCAGAGAACGCATTTCCCTTGCTAAAAGTCATTAGCAGACACCGACCAATGCAAGGCTCAAGGGCAAGAAATTCAGTGTCTTGTGAGTGCCTTCCTTGTCTTTTACAGTTGGTGTTGAAGCCACATTTTTCGACTTCGATGTTGTGAGTGACTCTTTCTGATCATTTGATGCGTTGAACGGAATTATTGGTTTGATAGACCACTGTTCCTGACACCATGTTGGTTGGGGGGCAAACACGGTTAACAATGAGTATATCGGAATTTTGCCGACTTTGAAATTATAAAAAATTATAAATCCTTTAAGGTCTGACAGTTGTGGTTGGCGAGAATACCTCTCAAAAAGCACTTCTATTGAGATTATTTTCGTGAAGTATGGCGATCAGAATCAAGCTATAACGAACGTAAACGAAATTTGTAAATTTCATATAAACCCTTGCAATCAAAACTATACAGATTCCCACGAAATTTGAAGTGACATGAGGAGATTTCTAATATTAATTTTTCAGACTTTGCGCCATGTACGATGATCTAACTTTCCATTGTTGCATGAATGATAACATGGTAGCATGAATGATAATCAAGTAGAATAGTCATTAAAGTAATGGCCAGTTCCGTAGAAATTTCGTGTTGCTCCAGCTATTATATATGTTGATCTATTTAGCAGTCTGTGCAACTTCTCATCTTTGTCAGTGCCATACCCTGCAGGTATGTCAAACAGGCATCCTTTGGCAATACGATAACGTAAATTTCCAATTTCTTCTAATGCAAATCTTGTGAATGGACTGGATGGTACAGTTGTCCACCGTTCAAGAAAAGTATTCAATGAACGAAATGATATATGAAATGAATCATATACTGAACTGCAGATATGAAATCAAGTAAAGCCATGATCCGCGCAGTTATGGACGCAATTTTAGCAATTGCCTAGAGAAGCATAAAAAATCCAGAATTTCAATGGGGTTTGAACCCGTGACCTCGCGATACTGGTGCAACGCTCTAACCAACTGAGCTATCAAGCCACTGACATTTGGAAGCTGCAGTTTAGAATATGATTCATTTCATATATCATTTCATTCATTGATTCATTCCTCACGGAAAAATTAGAACCCACAAATGACCAGCTCCCAACGTCAGTGGCGTCATAGATCAGTT
>OX421447.1:52272262-52277262 GCA_949126865.1 Montipora capitata | reverse complement strand
AATTATACCACCTTCCGTACTACGTTCCTGTCAATAGTTTGAACTTTCGAGATGCTCCGATCATGGCTCATTATTTTAGCTCTCTTTGCGCACGACATCTTCCATGGTGAATTGTTCGTGGACTCTGTTGATGATCGTGACACCTGTTTGCCGTCGGAGCAACTCCTTTGCAACGCTCAGCACACTTATCCAAAACTTGTGAGACGTGATGGTGTCCAGGTAAGTTTAAACGTGATCCATGATTTGCAATGATTTACCATGATTTTCCTTGATACCAATTTAACTATACGCAATGAACATGTGTATATAGCTGTAAACGACCTAATTTATTTCCATTTCCAGACACAGTGTAAGTTTAAGCTTACTTTACTTGAGCTCTCCTTTACGAGGGTGACACGGTAACCATATGCTGTTTTCTTACAACAGATTGCCCTTGGGATCAGACATTGAATAGTGGGGTAGACCTCAGAAAATTTCATGCCTATTGCTATATCTTTCGGAACAATGGATGGGACCTACAAATTATAATATTTTTTCCCTTACCCATAGAGAAAGTTTGACCCTTTTATTATTATTATCACAGGAGAGGCAACACTTTCTCCCAAGTTTTCTTATGACCCTAAGTGTTGGTAATCAGCCAGAGAATCCAACCTATAACCTCCAGATCTGTACTGACGCCAGTCCAACTTGGCCATTCAGGCACTGAATGGATCTCTACCACTTTGAAATCTCATACTATTTTGACAATATACAAATACACAACAGTTACCAATTGAAAATGAGAAATCACAGGCAGGTGCCCCAAGCTCCATATAAGGATTGGGGTGTCCTGATAAAAAGCTTAAGAAGATAATGATATAAAAAAATTCTCGATTAAAAACGCCTTTAGTAACCTTATTGCCATCGTGGGTAGCTTCCCTCTTGTGTGGTTATTTTCCAGATCCGATGCGATTTGAACCATTTCTCAATTTCGTGGTTGTCAGCGGTATAATAAGATCCCAAGGCGGGCGTTGCTAAAATGCGGGTCAAGGGTAAGGGTCAAAGGTAAGGGTCGAGGGTAAGGGTCGAGGGTCGAGGGTCAAGGGTAAGGGTTGAGGGTAAGGGTCACCATTTTGAAAGATGGGCCAGGAGCCCATCTGGAGCGTGTATCTTCCATACAGCATCTGTGAAATGGTGTTTTCACAAGTAGGTTTATTTTTAGACTAGCCCTTCCCGAGAAGGTGAACATAACCGAAAGCGGGATTCATTAACATTGTTTTCCTGGATTCTCGTAGATTCTACTACACCCAGGTCAAAAATATTCTGCAACTGACCACAGTGTTTGTTAGATTTCGGATTGACCTACCTCGTATGTACGAGAATCCATGGAGGAAAGAAATGTTTTACCTCGCGATGATGCCATAGATGTTTCTCGTTTTGTTCAGCAAAGGATGAAGATATTGCTGTTAACACTGCAGCGACGCTTACCACATATCAAAAGAAAAAACGTGGTGTTACCAGGTATCAAGTATCACTGATTTCGTCAGGAGGTGAAGTGCTGCCAAATATGGGCTTTTTTACGTATTTGCCGCGTGCTCCCGGTGTGGTCCTTAAGCAGAGTGGAGCCCCAATACAACGATATGCCAAGGTAGCAGCAAAATTATATTGTTATATCGAGAAAAGGCTGTGTCGATAAATGGCTGTATCGAAACCCCCGATATTACGAAATGGCCGTAAAATAACCGAAAATATCGTTGTCAAAGGAGTCAAAAATATTGAAACTGGGAGAACTATTGGAATAAAATAGCCGGGATAAATAGGATAAAGAGGCTTAAAACACAATATAACTTTCTGAGTAATCGCGAAAAGCTGTCGACAGAAACGTTAGAGGTTACTCAATTACTGTAATGTTATTGTATTAAATTCAGTGTTTTGTTTAAATTGTGACTGTGTACCGATAACATCGTTATATTGGGAAAAATTTTACATTAGGCCAGCTAGATATCAGGAATATCGTGATATCGATCATCGCTTTATCCACCGTTATACTGGGAATATCGTTATATCGAGGATTGTTATGTCGAGGTTCCACTGTGTACCTAAATTGTATCAACCCGGGAGTTGTGGAATTAACTAAAACCAAAATAGTGACTATCACCCTCGACTCTTAACCCTGGACCCTTACCCTTGACCCTTTACCCTCGACCCTTACCCTTGACCCTTACCCTTGACCCTTACCCTTGACCCGCGACCCGCGTTTTAGCAACGCCGTCCCAAGGCTGGAGACTAAATTCTCAGGTGCCACCAATTTGAATCAAATATTCCTGGATAAGATGTTCCCACAGTCACAATTCCACATCACAATCAAGTGACAAAGATTGAACTTTGATCTCAACCCACCATCAACGCAATAGTAGTCCTGGGAGCGACCTCAAGCAGTAATATTGCAGGAAAACAGCTTTCCAAAGATACGCTTCCACACCAAAGTGGCCATGGCTTAGACCGTTGATAACAAACTGAGCGTTACCGAAGTGGCAGACCGTAGTTTTGTCAATAATAATCATAGTGATCCGATGATACCAACAATGATTAATTATTATTAACTTGACTATTAGGTTGGTCATGTTCAGAAAATTACCTTGCATGAAGGTAAAATACTTCAATTGATTACTAGAAGCTTAAAACCTCTTGTCTTTGGTAAGTGAATGACTGGATTCTGCATGTTTTGTGGCTTTTATTGTGGTAATAAGGAGCCTTTGCAAGGGCATTGCTAGGGGCGTCCTGGGGTGCCTGTGACCCCCCCCCTTTGTAAGCCTTTTTTCACCAAACAACACACAATGTGCATGTGACCCCCCCCCCCCCCCTTGAAATATCCTGGCTATGGCTATACCCCTGCTCCCTGCTTTGTCTTTTGATTTCTTCTATAAAAATTAATTTTCCCCAGTGTTATCGTTTCCCATTTATCTTTGAGTCCATACCATAATTAATGGAGCAGTGCTTTTAAAATGCTTAAGCAGTTTAACTTTGCTAATCTTGTAAGTTGAAACTTGTAAGTTGAAATAAGTATTTATACTTTTAATTTTTGTTTTAGAAATACCTGATGTTTTGAATACAGAGGAATGTGAGCATATTATAAAACTTGCTAATGGTGCAGGTTTAGTTAAAAGTGAAACACTGCCCGATGTTGAAGATGAAGAACGTGAGTTGTCCAGCTGTTCGTTAGGCTTGGTATTATTATTTACCATGCTTCGATTCTCCTTGGTTTAGAAATACTGAAGTGACTGCTCCCTTCAGGAACTCTTCAAGGCCAAATGAAAGATAGAAATGAACGTGCAGTATTAAACAAAATTAATTTTACGAAATTAAGTGCTAGCTGGTGGGAGGTCAGTTAGCACTGAGTTTTCTTTTTGCAAGTTCAGGTGATATTATTAAAGTTGAATCAGGGATTCACCCAGAAAAAACTGTAACTTGTTGTTAGAGTGAGACTTGGAAGTGAGTGGCACCGAAACACCCACCCATAGCCATCTCAACTTTAATTTGCAAGCAAGATACCAGAAAACTTCTAGCCATTCCCAGAATCCACATGACACACTCTTTATTAAGAAAAATATCAAATGAATTTTTAAGGCAAAGATCATCAAGACAGCATGAAAATGGTGTAATTATTAGTGACTTTCTTGCATTATTGCAGCTTTCACTTATGAGGAAAAGAAAGAAGCATGCAACGAATTACATTCCAGTGACAGAAATGAGGATGGAAAGGTCTCAGCTATGGAGGTGAATTTAACAGGCAGGTACAAAAGTTGGACCAGATCAACTTGGATTGCTTACCTGGGATTGGCGTAAAAAAAAAAAGATAAGGCCTCAAGAAATCACCCTAGGGCTTCCTAAACTTTAAGCTAATTAACCTTCAGTTGGTGAAATCAGCACAAATGTCGCATAGTTTTGGATTGCAAAACCATTTTACGCCCAATCCGAGGGTGCGTTCCTTTTAGCAAATCCAGATTCGGATTCACACAATCCGATTTTTGTTTCACCGTTCCATTTATCCGAATCTGAAATGCGATTCGAATCCAAGGAATCCACCCCCAATAGTGGATTTTTTGGATTCAATTTCAATCCGGATTGGGATTCTCCGTTCCTTTATCCTTTTCATCGCACTCACGCGCAATGCTCCTTGTTTTCAATATCCGCGGAAGACCAGAGACAAGGCAGGGGGACTAGGGACGAGGCTGGAATCGGATTTCGTGTTTCATTTTGTACACTGAATCCCTAAAATCTCGATTTTGTAATCCGAATCCGGATTTGCTAAAAGGAACGCACCCCGAGTTGAGCGATCGATCCGAGTTGATCTGGTCCAACTTTTGTGCCTGCCCAAATTTTTGTATACTACATCCCCACAGTTTCTTTAGAAACTACCCCCTTCATTCGTCACCAGACTGATTACACTCATCAATGGGGGCTTAACTTCAGGAACGAATGCAATTGCATGCAGGGTCAACAACATCTACAATGTAGGTCCATTCTTGAAAACGCTTTCATTCCTTGTGTGCGGAAAAAAAGTCCTGGAAAACGAATAGTGAAGAGCCCCTAGGAAAAAAGAACCTGATACCAAACAGCAAATGACTAGTAAACACATCATTCACGTTATCGTGAATTACAAAAGGGTCGATATGTGGATAATATGTAGAAAATGAAGACCCTGCGGTAATTTGCCAGATTGAAATGACTCATCTGCAACTGCAACCAATGGGAATGTTGTGTTTGGCTATTCTCTGTTTGTCATTTTATTTTTTTTTTGTGGGGTCTTGGTTTTTGGTCTTTTCTGCGTATCAGCCTGGGAAGGAAAGGAACTTTTAATTATTTAAGTGTCTAGTAGATTTAGCGCTGGCGCACTAATTGGGGACACTGTAAAGTGAAATTAACAATTAACACAACAAGTCAAATGTTAGTTTTTGAGGAGAGGGGAAACCGGAGTACCCGGAGAAAACCTCTTGGTGCAGAGTAGAGAACCAACAAAC
>OX421447.1:52244762-52267262 GCA_949126865.1 Montipora capitata | reverse complement strand
ACTTAAATGTTGAAACTGCAATTAACTACACTAGTCCACATTAAAAGTCTATGGGACACTAGAGCCTCTTTTACCCTTCATAACATCACTGATTTACTGCACCTTCTGAGTTCTAAAACAACATTCCACTACCTCTATTCAGTGTTCACTTTCAGTCTGTTGCACCCTAAATTGAAACTGACAAATCCACCCAACAACCTATGATTATATTACCGCAACAATATTACTTTAATTTTTTTATTAGGGTTGTTGAGATATTATTATAATAATTAATTTTTATTCTAGTGCAGTGCATGCCAATTCCCCATTCACCAAAAGTGTTGTGGTACACATACTCTTTTACTGTTGTACAGTCCCATTGTATGGCAATGTGGAACAAAGGCATTTTTTTAAACATTGATTTCACAGATTCCTGACCATACTGTATTATCTCAATGATGTACCTCAAGGTGGAGAAACTGCATTCCCAGTTGCTGATGAATCTAATTTCAATAAGACAGTAAGGATGGGGAGGAGGGGGCAGTCAGGGACATTACTAAACAACGAAATACTGAAACAGCGAAACAACAAAAAGGCAAAATGAGCACCAAAACACCATGTATGATCCCACCATACATTTCAATACTAACTGACAAAGGTTGGATGTGAGATTAAACATCATTTTAGGCCTAATTAGGCATAGAAAATTATTGCTCCTAATCTCAGTCTTAATCTGAATCCTAATCTTAACCTCAATGAATTAGGAGCAAAAGCCAAAACCCAATTAGGCCTACAACCATTATGATATTTAATCTAAAATCCAACCTTTGTCGGTTAGTATTTAATGTATTGTGGGGTCATACATGCTGTTTTAATTAATGTGTCGTTTTGGTGTTTCGTGGTTTGGTAATGCCCGGCAGTTGGGGAATCCATTAGCCTTTTAATTGTTAAAAGGTAGATGGAGGGTGCTTGATACTTTAGTGACACATACATAATTTAAAAAGAGCAATAATATTATTTAAATTAATTATAATTTCATTTTTTTTTTCTCTTCACTATTTGCCATCTTACTGGCATAGCAAACACAGAGAAATAGACTGAGATGATCACCAAAATAACATTCTACCTTGCCTTTTTGAACAGTGTAATATGTGACATCTTATTTTGTGGAAATATGTTCTATTGTTGCCTTCTTCACCTTGTGTTTGCGTAAATATGTCATTTTAGGACTCCAAGATGTTTTTTTGTAAGTTTAATGTTTTTTGTAAATTATTAGTGTATGGTTGTAAATCCATTATGTATATACTTTTCTTTCTTCTCTAAATTTTTGAAAAATGTGAGCAATGTATGTTGCAAGTAATGTAAGATTGTAAATTTGTTATAAATGTTTTTGTAAGTTATATTAATTAATTTTTGTAAATGATGTAAGTATGGTAATGTACAAAAAGTAATAAAGTTGTAAAATAAAAATAAACAGTATAACAAAGCATTTATTTTTAAAGTGCTCAGCTATGATAAATTATAACAATCTTGTTGCTTTTATAAAATTATTTGAAATTTCAATTGGTTTTCTGAACACCTAAGTACCAGTAGTCAAACTAAGTGCTAAACAGATGTGAAAAACTTGAATTATTTCCTTGTGAACAACAGCCCTAAATAACAATTATTTATCGTTTACAGATGTTTGAAGAATCAGACCTTTCCAATTTAAGCTCTCACTGTCATGATGCAAACTTGGTGATTCGACCCAGGAGAGGCAAAGCAATCATGTGGTACAACCATATGATCAGTAACGAGACTGGCTTGTTGGGAAAGCAGGATGAATATTCTTTACATGGAGGATGTGATGTTTTGGAGGGTCAGAAATGGATTGCAAACAACTGGATTTATGCACCATTTGACTGGGCAAACCTATAAAGTACTAAACAAAAATTGCAATTTGGTAAAAATCTGCACCCCCTGCACTCTCCCTCTAGATCTGTTCTTGTTTCAGAAGTTAGAAATACTGTAAATATTGTCATAATACACATGTAGTTGCTTTTTAAGATGATTATAAAAAAAGGCTAAAAGTTATTTAAAATTTTTGAGGAACCAAAACGTTTTCGTCCATACAGTCATCATCAGTGGTACATGGTGGAAATTTACATAGAACTTGGTTTTGTTCGATTAAGTTATTCCCAAGGGAAACAGTTTTGCAAGAAAAGAAAGTACTTGTTTGTGTAGGATTGGTTTCTCGCAAGCAATTAGCAGGCCCTCCATTATTTTCCTCTTAAAAGTGGTTTTTCTCAGTGCACGCAATGTTCCATGTGTATGCGTGGGTTGGATGTTTTGCGAGGTGACGGGCTGGCTCGGAGTTATGAGACGTGTTCTTGTGTTCTGCCTTTCACATCGCCTCATGTGCACTTGGCATGATAAATGACATTTGATTTGTGCTGGAAACCTACATGCTAGTTGCTTGCGAGAAACCAACCTCAAACAAACAAGTCCATTCTTTTATTGCGAAAAGGTTCCCTTAGGAATTGAACAAAACCAAGTTGTATGTGAATTTCCACCATGTACCACTGAACGTTTTGGTTCCTGAAAATTTTTTAGTAACTTTTAGCCTTTCTTATAATCACTGTAAATATTGGTTTTCAACAACTTTAAATTAATAAAATGAGTGTAAATTATATGAATTATGTTTGTGTAAAAATTGCAAAATAAAAGCACTGTAGAGACTGTAACTTGCATTTGCCTTACATTTAATAGTTGTATGCATGAGAATGTCAGTTTAATTAACCCTTTCATGCCCAAGAGTGACATCTAATGCCAGATGGTATAAGTTATCAATGGGCACCCCATACCCTTAGGCATGAAAGAGTTTCAACTCATTGTCTTTATAAATTGTGAAGGGCTGAATAACCTGAAACTTGGTTCAGAAACTGTGCTTAAAAAGTTCCAAGTTACTTCAGTCCGAAAATGCACCCTCTTCTTCAGTAATTTTTAAAAAAATCACCTAAGGTTGCGAATCACTCTGATGAAGGGCAAATGCTGAAACGTCAACTTACTAATCTCCCTAACGCCTTTATTACAATTCCAGTGATCAATGCATGTCAACCAACTCATTTTATGCAACTTCTTGCAAGGCCAGTTTTCAAACAAGATTTGTTTTCCAATACTGTACATTCATCGTGGTCATGCAGTTAGTAACCCTCCCATGTCTTGTATATTTGATGAGGTAAGGAAATTAGTGAAGAGGATTTTATTAATGAAGAGAGCAACTAAAAGGTTAAGATTGTTGCTTCAATTCTGGGATTTCAACCCATCGTTACTGGATGTGGCTATGTGTATCATATGCAGATTGAAGGTATTATTTTCTGAGGTCAATTACGCCAAGAGATAGAGGGAGTACTTTTGCATTCTAAGATGTTACAAGTCAAAGAGTATGGTGGTAAAGGAATAAGGTGTAATGTGATGTTGTTCCTCTCACTGGCACAATAGAGGCACTGTTTCGTGGGCTTGCTAGAATTATGTGGAGAGCTCAGCTTGAAAAAGCTGAATAATGATACACAAATGATTTAAATGTTTATTTTCAGAATGGAAAATGTAACTTTGCAATACAATGTTATTACAACAACAGATACTTCACATTGTTACTAAAATGCATGTACACTGAAATAACAATAATTTCATAATTAAATATTTCACTGTGAAAGTTGTATGCACACCATTTTGAGGATACAATCACTGTCACAAGATACTAAAATGTAAACTGTAAACACCGGTAGATAAGCTGCATCTGTAAAGTTTCATCCAAAACGAGGGGTGCAGTTTATCTAGTTCACAATGAGCTGTCAACATTACAGACTTAAATAACTTTCAGTGGAAAAAATATTGGGGAAAAAGTTCCCCAGGAAACAGTCTTGTTTCCAAAATAGTTGACAGGGTTAAAATGTGTATGTGATTCTTATTTAGACTGCCTACCTTTGTTATGAATTTTTGTCAGAATGTTTTTCCCAAATCTGGACCTTTTTTGGGTGTGGCTTATCTACTGGCGTTTATGGTATGTCATTTAATGTTGGAAGCGACTACACGTTGCTATTTCATCCTCCTACTTCCTTAAGTGCCTTTTTGAAATCATAAACCTGAAATTAAGACTATGCAATGGAAAAAACTCTAGAAACCAGGAAAAAATTCCCCCTCTGTTTCCATTCCAAAGGCATTAATTACAAGACTTCCAAAAGTCATAAGTTGCGGCGGGGTGTAAGGCACAAATTTGGCTGTTATTTGACTCATCACAAAGACCAATGTGGCTTTATTTACATATGTACTCCAAGTATCAAATGGCTGGGAAAGGGGGGGGGGGGGGTGGGGAGCGGTAGAAGAAGACCATTGTTTGCTAAAGGAACTTTGTTAATTAATTAACTTTTTCCCTTCTAGAAAATACACTTTTAGGTTTTTTTCTAATGCCAGATGATTTTACTCATCAAAGCGGAACCCCTGCACTTACATGTATGTCAAGGTGCACCTACACTAATTAGATGCATGCCCAATTTTGACATCCAACATGAAGTATCCCGTTCAGTCTAAAGCCGTGTTCACACTCAACGTTAATTATGATCAACGGAAGTATAATTCCATTCAATTTTATTCAATTATGGTTCTGTTCACATCTGCAAAAATTCAAATACAATAGGGTAACATTGCAGTGTGAGACAAAATGGCGCCGTATCGTGTGGTTGCCACGATCATCATCACCATGCTTGAGGCGAGGAGAGAACCAAGGATAGCTTCTGAGAATAGAAGACAAATCCAAACCTTCGCTCCATAAAGCGATTATAAGTTTCGTCTGTTCGTACCACCACATGCTCACCATTCAGTTCAATTACGCACTGTAATTACTTCAAACAACCCCCTTGAGGTTGTTTGAAATAATTATAATCCAATTATAATCAGGGACTGTAATTAGTTGATGTGAACTCATTTCATACTTAATTTGATTACAATTCGATCATAATCTAGGCCTAATGTGAACACGGCTTAAGCCTTAACTTTTGCTACCTGTTTCCAACAATAAGGTAAGGGTAAAGGTTAGCTTTATAGTTAGATTAATACGGAGAATGCAACTGTTTATCCTCACTTGAGGAGCAGCATTTGGGGGGCACTTCATGACATTAATCATCTGTATTTCGAAACATGAGTGATGTTGAAGTTGGAGAGAAGAGCAAAGTGACACTGCGTGATGTTTATTAAAATCTGCGTTTATCTAATTAGGGGACATTATCTGAACCTCTTAGAGGCAAAAGGGTTAAGTTGTTTCTTTTCTGTCGTCACCCAGTAAATGCCGGTTACCACCCTCAACCAATGACCCAATATATTACGGTATTAAACATTCAAAGCACAACTACCTCAAGACTTTTAGGGTCACAAGTTAGTCGTAACAATCAGGTTTTTTTCACAAACCTATCTGCAGCGGTTTCAATAAGTACTGACAGCCGAAGAAAAGCGTCCGCTACTTCACTCAGAGAACTTGACTACTTTTTTTCCATAACCGATTGACACCTCAAATGCCCTAAGATGCCCCCAGTTAATGGGTAAAATCGTCTGGCATTAGGCAGAGTAAAATCTGTTAAGACTCACTGACAGGGGTCAATGGGTTTTAAAATCCGAAAAAAAAAAATTAAGACAGGTTCTTTCAAACATAAGATTTACACTAATAATTTGGACAAGGGCAGAATGAAGTCGTCTAAAGGTGATCATCAATTTTGCTTTTGAAATGTCACGTTTCGGAGTGCCCCAAGACACCTGTAGTGAAATGAGCTGTTAGGCCCCTTGTTGATACAGTTGTTTCCTCTACTCAAAACAACCACCGATGTAGAATTTTATGAAACTGCTGTATCTGGTTCAGTTATTTTAAAGGTGTTTTAGCTCTAATCCAAGTTACATGTAAGTGTGATAAAAAACACTTGCTCCTAACATAATAAATTAATTTTGCAGTTTGCATGTTGTTCCTATCCTCTTGACCAGTTTTTACAAGCTTATGGCTTGTTTGATATTTTGAATAATGAGCTTCAGTATATACCACACAAGTACATAGTGCTTCTCTGCATTCTGATTGGCTAGCTCAGAGGTGAATAGCAAGTACTATAATTAAAATCGGCTGATGATTCAACGTGTGTGGTACAATAATATTATACTACATGATTGTAAAACAATAAATTATTCACCTTAAGGATGGTGCCTATACTAATTTAAAGATATTTTTGCCCCTGTTTATGATCATGCAGGACAAGATCCAAAAAGAAAATTGAGGGTAACCACGCATTTTCCAAAGATAATTCACGAATAATATTTGTTAACAGCTTTAAAATACAAAGCAAATGTATGGAGTTCTTTCTCAAATTGAAGCTTTATTATCTCTCAAAAACGCATGGTTTCCCCTAATTTTCTTTTTGGGTGCCAAGAGCACTTACTAAGATCTACTTCCCTCCGTTTTAAACCGTGCAATAATATCCCTGTATTAGTAAGCATCTCAGATAGTAAACCTGAGTATCTCGAGATGCGCAGAACATATGCGCAATAACAATAGTAGGCACCATCCTTAACCCATTCACTTCTCCGGTGCCTCTAACAAAACTTTTTACATAGCAGAGACATGATATTTCCTAATGTTATTAAAAATAAAATAATTTTAAGTAAACATTATCTGCTAGTAGATGGTCCTTCCCTCGGTGAGTCTGGATCGATTTGCATTCCTTGTGTGTCATCCACACGAGATGAACTGGACGTGACAGTTAACAGATTACTTAAGTCCATACCAGTACCCTCCTTCTCCTGAAATCAACAAACACCGCAATGTTCACGCTGTGTTAACTTGTTCACACCTAAAACACTCCAGGATGACCCCATTGACGAGTAAAATATATAGTCTGGTTTTAGACAGAGTAAAATCTATTACCGGTAAGTGTCAATCTCAAGGGGTCAATGGGTTAATGAAACAACTTGAGCGGTTGCAAAAATTAATAAGCCTGAAAGAAATGCAGGCTTGAACAGGATTTGAACCAATGACCGTGTGAATTGCGCTGCACTTGCTCTACCATCTCAGCTACCAAGACATCTGGAAGTAATTACCCTGACTTGCAAGTTCATGTACTTTAAATCCTGTGATAGTGAATGTGTGATAGAGTTCAAGAGAGGTTCTGCCCTCTTTCCCTGTGGAAATAACATGTTATATTTCTTTTCTCCCTGCGTGAGAGGGTGGAATTCTGAGAATCCTGCAATCTGATTGGTTCTGGGAGCGCACTCTCATTGGCTCGCTATCTTGGATTATCAGCCGATAATCACCTCGACGGACAACATGGCTGCCAGTAGACGTTTTGCCACTGTAAATGAAGATGATTTCGCGTTGAAATGTTTTTTTTTTCTCTTTTTTGAAATAATCACCTGTGTATTTATACTAAACAATTATTCGCCTCAGGCTCAGTGATTATCAGTGAATATTCACCTATACTTCGTCTCTGTGAATATTCACCGATAATCACTTCGCCTTCGGCGATTAATTGTTTAATATATATATATATGATAGCGATCTTGTGAATGCTTGTGATAGCGAGTTTGTGGACACTTACACTAATGACCTCGTGAATTTTTTTTCGCACGCACGTATGTGGAAAGATGATCATTTATAAATACTGCAGGCAACACACAGTTTAATTAAAAAAGCCCTGAAGAGTGGAAGCCTAAAAGCCTCCACGAAACAGGCCTGTAGGCAAATGTCAAACGACTAGCCCCATTCATTGAACTATTGTAACGCTCCCCCACTTGTGGGTGTAGAGCACTCTTCGTAGGATAAACTTGGACACATCATAAGGTATATATATAATAATAATAATAATAATAATAATAATAATAATAATAATAATAACAACACTACATGTACTAGTTTTATTTATAATAATTGTTAAGGGTGATCATCCTGAATGGTACATAACCGTCACCCTGATTAAAAACAATACTCACTGCTTTATAGTCTAAAAACATCTGTTTAAATGCCAGAAAGTCTGTAAAACTAAGAAGCATTTCTAGAATGTCTCCTCCTATTTGGTCTTGACGGTGTCTGGAATAATAATTGCAAAAGAAAAGGTAATACAATCTTTTTTAGCTGTATTAATTAATCTTTATATTAATAAATTATTGTGAGATTACTGTGAATAACATTGAAGTTCTCCTATTCCAACCTGACCAATCCTCTTGAGATTGTTGTAACCATAGATTTGGATCTTAGGCAATGTTATCACAGCTGTACACATACATTGTAACATATGGCAACTTACTTTTAATCTAATAGGTTGACAAGTTAAAATGCACTCATTATGGTGTGTATGATCATTCGCTATTTCCACCAATCCCATAATACAGTTCATTTTGGGGTTTATTTGCATTTATTTAAAACAATAGATATCCAGTTCACTGCAGCATTATACAGTCCCAAGAGTAAATAAGTTGTACTGTTTTTAATATGTAAAGAACACCCAACACTGTATTGCATTATGGGATGGTAAATAGGGAATTGGAACATTAAATTTTTGCAGTAGACCACTGTATTTAAAAAGTACATGTAGACACTGAATCTCCCATGAAAATGTAGTATCTTAAATTTAACAAAGTTGCAGGCCCCATAAATGTAGCTGGCCATGAAAACAAAGTACCAGTAGTTAAAGATTTCCCTGGTAGCCAGCTATTTATGGAGATCCCGGGGGTCACTACACAGCTCTTACAAAGACTATTGTGATTGGTTCAGAAAACAATAGGCACAATATACAACAGAGTCTAACTCTAAACAAAACAGATCGAGCTGCATCCTATCTTGGTCCATTGAGATTAAAGGTTGTAAAGAACTGCGAAGTATCATCCCAGCACTAGTAATTATTTTTCCATAAATTGCTTGTAATCTTGCAATCTGATTGGCTAATTTGCCGTTGTCGATAAGAGTCTAGACAATGCTTTCCACGTTATGTGTCATTCAATAATAATAATATCGTTGTGGACTCATTGGCTGCGCCTTGTGCGTCCACAACATTTTGACCATTGTGATGATGAATATCGTTGTCAATAAGAGTACACACAATGCTGAACCACATTTGTTTTGTTAATTTGACCACTCTTAAGCCGATGATGCACGGTTCAACATTTGTTGATCAACAGCTCTTGTTCAACAATTAATGTTGAACAGTGTGTCGTGTCATGTTAAATGTTGAAATAATTGCCATTCAACACGTTGAATGTTGTTGAACGATGTTGAACGAAAATAGAGACCAGCTCTATTCCTTTCAACATGTTTGTGCAACATTGTTCAACTTACATTTGTTGAGCAACAAATGTTGTAAGATGTTGAACCGTGTATCATAGGCTTTACCACCAAGGCTTAACCCTTCCCCACACGTGAGAGACCTCGCAACCCCAGACAATTTTACTTGGCAATTGGAGGAACTTAAGGCATGAATGGCCTGAACCACTCCACGTCTGAGTCAATGAGTTAAACAGAAAAAATGATGGTCCACGTTTGAGGACATGTTAACAGAAAGCAAAGTTATAAAACTTATGGAGTGGGAAGTTTCTTTTTGTGGTTTTAAAATCAGTAAAATATACACATTGTCACTCACTCTAAGGACTTTGAAAAGTCCTCCATTGAAAATCCAGGAATTCTGTTTTTTAGCTCTTCCTCAATGTGATTTTCTATTGATGCAACCTACAAACAGTTACAAAACACTCTTTCAGTGTTGTGTCTATTTTTAGTGAGGCATGTGCATGTCTTGAGTCAAAAATAAAGAACCAACTACTAGGCACAAAAATGTAAAATTTAAGGTAACATTTAAGTCACTTTATTTAGCGTCATTAGCTCCTTCAGCTACGAGGCTGGTATCAGTTGAACCCGATTTTGGATCAGAGGAAAGTCAAAACAGACGTTGAAGTCATGGAAGATCGAACTGAGGACCTCTTGCTCCGAAACCTGTGCACTTAAACCAAATGAGCTACACCTGCTCAAAAAGTGCACAAAAGTGCATTTATTTACAAAAGGTTAGAGGCTGTTTACATGACATCAGGGAGATCTTAGCATTAAGAAAATTATGAAAATGACAGTAATGCAGACATTGCAGTCAGGATTTGGGTTCATAATTTGGAATAGGGAGCAGCAAACAGTCACTTCTTCTTTCTTCCTTTCTTCTTTTGGCCTAGTGTAGGTTTGTCTAATGGTGCTAGGAGCTTTCTACATGTATCTCTTCACTACAACTTAGAAATAATTATTACTATGACTAGTAAATCGTAATGGATGTAGAAGCTTGTCAAACAAATGGTTTGTTGTTGGCTTTAGAGGTGTCTGCCTTATATATAGTGATTAAAGTTACACACAAACAAGACAAATTCAGTTTGAATCAGCTATACATGTATGCATTGTCTGCAAAAATGTCTAATGCCTTGCAATGGTAGACTGCTTAAGGTGACAGAGCTGACTGTAGTTTGCAGTAAATTTTAACCCATCGTACAATCATTGCTACAAAAAACAAACACTAAATAAGCCAGGCCAGTATTTCAGTCTATGATGTTCATCAAAACTGCAAAAACAACTTACATATTCCCTAAATATATCCATGTATATCAGCTTATTTTCTTCCTCATCTGTAAAGTGGTGGTAGTACTTTTCCTTAAAGTCATACTGCATTGTTTGGAACTGCTCCTCTGAGAAACAGAAAGCAACAAAAAGAGTGCTTTGACCACATCAACAGCAGCCATAATGCATATAATAATAATTGGTTTCCTGAAACAAACTGAACAACTTGCATAGAACAGAGCTGAGGTCTCCAGTTCAATGCACCATGCTTCTGTTAACACCTCACAGCATCACCAATGGACAACCTGACAGCTTTATGGTGACATCATTTAGCACCAAGGCTAAAAATCAGGGAATTTGTGGGACACTGTCGACATAGCAAGGAAGAACTTATCACTGATGTGCTGTTATTGATGGAAATCTTTACAATTTGGTATTGTGGAAAAGGACAACCCTTTAATTTAACCCTTTGACGTCCAAACCGGCCTAAACCGGCCAGACTTAGTATTTTACTCTGTCTAACGCCAGAAGATTTTACTCATCAATGGAGAACCCCTGGGAGTCAATGGGTTAAAACTCTCACCTTACACTTACACATAGGAGATACTTTTTGGGAAACAAGCTTTGCTTAAGTGGTGAGAGTACTCTCCTCCCACCAATGTGTCCCGGCTTCGATTCCCAAAACCAACAGCTGATATGTGGGCTGAGTTTGTTGGTTTGCGACTCTGCTACTCCTGTTTTGAACCCTTCCCTTCTGTCTTATTTGATTTGATTTGTTTATAACATATACTGAACACCAGTTCATACCAGCTGATTGGTCTTTGTGGGATAAATAAAGTTATTATTATTATTATTATTATTATTATCATTATCATTATCATTATCATTATCATTACTATTATTATTATTATTATTATTATTATTATTATTATTATTATTATTATTATTATTATTATTACACTGGGTACACTCTGGAGGAACTTTCAAATGTTATGGCCAAAGGAAAGGAATGGAGCTTTCAATCAAGATACACTCCCAAGAGAAACTTTTACTCTGCCATCATTTCTTTTGCTTTAATCCTCCAACATGGCCTCATTGACATCACGAAGTAACATTATAGTTCTCAATGGTGCACACGTGCAAAATGCATGTACTCACCCATGATTATATCTTCTATATGACCTACAGTAGTGTCAAACTTCGTATCCGCTCGACTTGACCTGACAAACAGCATCATTTAAGATTAAGTCAAACAATTACTCACTAGAATTACTGAATGTTGAATATGAACCTACGGTGTACCACATATATTGGTTTTCAAAGCCATCCCTAGAGTCCAGGTAACTTGGTTACTTTAACAGTTTACTGCCTGTAATTTTGAAAGCCCATAATCTGCCGGAAGAAATTCATCATACACGACAACGCCAACAAAAATCTTCAGTGAGTACAACAACTGGCATATCTCCAGTTTTCTGCGCCGCTTGAAGACAGCCCCATGCGAGGTTCTCTTCATAGCAAATATCGGGAAAAATTGAGTGTGATGAGTTATAAAGTTTAAAAGATAGGACCAATTTCAGTTGAAAGACAATCAAATTGCGAGGGAAAAGACGAAATTCTCACGAACCTTCCTACAGCCAAATCCTCTGCTACTGATTTCAGGCCTGTAAAGAAAATACAAATATTTGCGAAAATGACAACAGCCAAAGAACGAGAGGTTCACTTCAACTTAAAACTTACCCGCCATGTTGTTAAAACAGAACACCGCTGACCAACTTCGTGCAAAACGCGGAGGTTACTATACCCCCTCCCCTAGTCCCTCCCCATTTGAGGTCCAATCCTCTTTCTATAAATACGGTGATATTCGATACCTTATAGTTTCGGACGCTAGTTTGTGCTTTAGAACTGTGTGACTCGCACAGAAAATACCCTCGAAATAGCCCACGAGGCTCTGGGGAATAAATATAAGGATTTGTCTGAGTTATTCCCCAGAGCCTCGAGATTATGCCTTTTGTTTAGGACTGAATTTTAAGATATATTGAACTGGTCTATTATCAAATTGGGTGCATTTGCAGCGGGCGTCTACATGCGGAGTGGCGAGAATCTGAAAGTCAAATTGGCAAAGCTGGTCTTCCGGCTTTCTTTACGACATTTATAACTCACAATTATTCATTTTTATTTGCCATCCTTTCATTGCACTGATTGGATCCTTCAAAGGTATTTTTAGACGAGAATGCACACCCGCCACAATGAGGCGGAAAAAAATCCAAGTCCCAGTCTCCATTGATAATCCATTTTTCCGTTTGCAAAGATGGCGGCCGTTGCTCCAGAGAGCGAAATCAACGAACAAGTGTCAGATGTTGCCAACGCTAGTATTTCAGCGGAAGAAACACATGCGGACGAAAAAACAGTCGCAGAAGACACCAAAGACGAAGGTTTGTTTCACATTTAATGGGAATCCAATCTGGATTTCATGAAAAAATTACATTTTCCCGTCAGCTAATCAACTCAGCACGTGGGGATTAGTTCTGCCATTTTTGTCCAATTCGTGTCATGTAAATGCAAAGGACGTTTTGTTTAAGTTTTGTTAAAGTTAAACACAACACAGCAGTGCTCTTTGTATAGTGTGCCTTAGTGAGGTTAGACTGCTGCGCTGGGTTTTCTTTGCATCACAGCCAATAGTATGTTGATACTCGCAAAGGTTTGTCATATGAGAAGGAGGGCCTGGGGTTTGGGGTCCTTTTTTAATAGGTTTGAAAGTCTAATCATTTCATTTGCACATGTAATTATTCTCATTCCTTTTCAATGTGTAATAATTTCGCTCTGTTTGAACCAGCAGTATCTATCCAGGGAGGGGGGGGGGGGGGAGAAATTGGGTAGGGTAGGGGTGTGAACCCTTACCCAATTTCAGACCAAAATTTGAGATTTTCCCCACCCTAATTCAGACCTGAATAAAAATATGATACCCTATTTCAAACCTACACTGTATTTCAGCTGTTACACGGTTGGCCTAAAGTTACTAATTTGAGAAGGGCTTTGCTGATGGTCTTACCACCTAATTATGAAGAAGGACCTTCTTCTAAAAAGCATACCCAAGTCAAGACTTCAGTGAACAAACCATAACCTTATTCCCGAGTGTATCTGTCACCAGAAGCTTGTGACCTTAAAGTGCACCTAACCCCAAAATATTTTTCTCGCTAAAATAAAACTTTGCACCTGTTCGAAACGCATTGCGGCCATCTTTTTCTTTTTCTAACAAATCCTGCCATTTTATAGGCTTCGAAAGTTGCGAAAATCCAAGCATCTTTTGTTTACGAACGAGTCAGAAGGGGAGTGGGTCTATTCCTGCTTTGACGTCACAATCTACTTTGCATGCATTTTTACAAAGAGTTAATGCAATGTAAATCAGTATGTGACGTCAAAGCGGGAATAGACCCACTCCCCTTCTGACTCGGTCGTGAACAAAAGATGCTTGGATTTTCGCAACTTTCAAAGCCTATAAAATGGCAGGATTTGTTAGAAAAAGGAAAAAATGGCCGCAATGCGTTTCGAACAGGTGCAAAGATTTATTTTAGCGAAAAAAATATTTTGGGGTTAGGTGCACTTTAAAGCGTTAAAGCAACTGTGGCATTTTTTACCCAATAAAGGATTTTTACTCTAAAATGTTTCTAACATTTCCATCCAAAAAATTTCCATAGATAACAAAGAAGAATCTACAGATGAGAAAAAAGATGAACCCAAAGATGAACCCAAAGATGAACCTAAAGATGAACACAAAGATGAACACAAAGATGAACCAGATAAGGTGAAGCAATATTATTATTCTTCACACAGTGCATGTATGTAGTATTGTTGGCCATACATCAGTTATTCACATGCTTTTCAAGAGAAGTGCAACAGCAATCTGGACCCGGTTGTTCAAAAGCCGGTTAACGCTAACCCCAGATTAAAAATTAATCAAGGAGTTTATTTCTCTACTCCTAAATGCTGTTCAACGCTGATATTTGGCAAAACTTTACATTTAGAAGAAGTCAATCTTAAAAAACAGAAATAATCAAAAGAAACTTTCACCAAAAAGTTGAAAACATGAAACAAAAGTTTACGCTAATCCTGGATTAAGTTAATTGGCTTTCGAACGACCGGGCCCTGTTGTTTAGGAAATTTGGTGATGTTTGTGTAAGATGCCCCATTCTGGGTCACTTAGGACCCTGTCCCACATTGTCCAGGTTGACAGGTAACTTGAGCAACATTGATACCTGAAGCCATTTGTTTTAATGAGCTAAAACAACAGCTTTCATTTGCTCGCTGACTATTTGGGTTTTTCTGGGCTATGTGACCAATTGAGCCTAAGCTTTTCCAGGATTCCAAAGCACTAGCAAATTAAAGTATTTGTGGATTTCCCATCTGAGAATCGGTGAGTCGACTTGTAAAATGTGTCCCATAGCATTTGTAGTGCAAGTCATTTTGGATCAAACATGATCCATAAGGTCTGTTGGGCCTGGAAAGGATTCTGAAAAAACTTATTGGGATGTTAGGATATAAGATTCAAGTCAGGTGAAAAATAAGAGAAGCATGTGGGGTGACCGCAACTATAGCCCACATAACCAGCATTTCCAGTAAAGTACGAGCATTAAAGAGGTTTTTCCTACTCTGGCTGCAAAACAGCTGGGTAGGAGGTGAGGGAATCCTTGCCCAATCCACCAACAATTTTGAAAAATCAGTCTGCCCGTTCGTGGGATTTCTTATTGGTCATTTTAGATATAAAAATTATTTACATTTGCTTTCAAAGTATAGGGGTTGCACGCAATGCTCTAAGTACCTAAGTAAGACAGGCTGCTGTGATTTTCCATTCAGAACATTACTGCTTGGAATTGAGAAGTACAAGAAATAATAATTATGAGACAAAATTCAATCACGGCAAACAAGTGGTAGTTTGATTAAAGGTATCATGGTTACAGTGGACATCCTTTTATTACTAGAAGACCTACATAATAGTATATCCTAAGTATCTAATTGTAAAAATCCTAACCATTGATCTACGTGTCTAAAAATCTTAAATCTTCTTTCTCATAGATCGTTGTAAAAAAAAAAAAACCAAACAAAAAAATGGTAATAAAAAGCCCTAATAATATATATGCTCTTTAAGTACATCTAAATGTTCATCTTTGCCTTTCTATGAAATTGTTCAATGTTCAAGAATTTTAAAGTTTCTGGAAATGTTCAGAGCGCATGATAGCGTTGCCTTCTGCATCTGCTTTAGGACCAAGTCACCTGTCTCCTACCAAACACTTGATTGACTTCCTTGCATCTTTTGAATAATCACCCAGTACATCCATGATGATGTTGCGCTGGGAAACTTTTTATCCTGGATAATGCAGCTTGAGTTCCCTTCTGAGTGGACCATACTTTCGCATTTTCTCCTCCATTTTCATCTGTCGATTCAGGCAGCTCATCTTGATCAGGATTACTTCTTTCTTTACTTTATCGATGACTTGCGGGTTGATGCAATTTGCTCGAACTTCTACTTGCTCAGCAAACAGAGGTACATCCCACAGAGCTCTGATTCGTTTGTACCACGCATACTCCTCTCTTGGTAGTAGGTTGTATTTGCTTAGAATCTCATTATTATTATTATTATTATTATTATTATTATTGCCAAAGACTGATGGCATTGTGTCAGCTAGTGTTATGGTTTTTGCTTAATCCATTCACATCTCAAACACCCTAGGATGCTCCCCATTGATGAGTAAAATCATCTGGCATTACGCAGAGTAAAATCTGTAAGTGTCACTCTCAGGGATCAATGGGTTAAGAGTAAGTTTTATTTTCAACCCAAATATTAACTGTCTCCTTTAACCTACCGGTATTCGTCTCTGTAGCAGGCCCCATTGATGAGTAAAATAGTCTTGTGTCGGACAGAATAAAGGATTTTTAAAAGGGTTAATGACAACACTACATAGAAAATGTTGATTGATTTATGTTTTGTTCATTACAGGGTGTGAATGGAGACAGTAAACAGGACGAGGAGTCTGAGGAGAAAGTGCCAGAGTCTTCTGATGGATTGGGAGATAAAGTAGCAAAACATTATAATGAACTTCCTGAAGGGACCAAGGAAAGCCGCAAGGAGAGTCCAATATTTTACCTACGAAATTTTAACAACTGGATCAAGAGTGTAATCATCAATGAATGTTTGGAGAAAATAAAAAGGTAAAAAAAAACTATTCAGTTACAATATTTTGTATCTCAAAAGGAAAGGAAAGCTGACCATACAGCTTTATTCTTTCAACAGATGGGAACTATTTTGCTTTGCCTTGTGAGCAGGTTTACCACAATGGCTACTACGAAATAATTTATTATTACATGTAATGTGGCCACAATTTTATTGGATTATAACACTGGGTACAGTGTATTATAACACTGGGTACTGGGTATTTTTGTCTGCAATTTTTCCTTTAGTGGCATATGCCCATCATCTGTCAATAATATTAACCTTTTGACCTTTACGTT
This sequence comes from Montipora capitata, assembly GCA_949126865.1. Taxonomy (NCBI): domain Eukaryota; kingdom Metazoa; phylum Cnidaria; class Anthozoa; order Scleractinia; family Acroporidae; genus Montipora; species Montipora capitata. The sequence continues at coordinate 52,250,191 of OX421447.1, read as the reverse complement.
CATGGCAAGGAGACCACCATTAGTTTTTCTAAAATAAAAGTTCATAGCTAAAAATATTTTTGACCCGATATACCAAAAAAACTGAGCTTTAAACTGGTTAAAGAGAGTGAAATTTATTAGGTATAGCTCCTAGAACACAGTCTAAGGGTTTAGAACTGTTTTACAAAGAATGTGTGAGCTTGTTAGGCCTTAATTCGCCACAGTAACAAAATAATAGTTAATCAAATTTTGACAGTTAACATTAAGCTGATTATCAAGAGCAAAAGCAAAAGAAATTGAGAAGATGACTAGGTTTAGCAAGAACTTTGCATTTTTGAAGTCAATTTGTTCATAACAATACATCCTTTTCAATAAATTCATAATGTTAAGGGGGACTTAGTTTTCCAGAGGATATAGATATTTTAACCCTTTGCCACCTAAGAGGGCCACGAATAGATTGTACTCTGTCTATTGCCAGACAATTTACCTTGTCACTTGGGAATCTCTAAGCAGGGCTCGACACTAATGATAGCCAACTAGCCACAGGCTAGTGAAATTTCCGGTTTGGCTAGTAGATTTTGAGCTTTCACTAGCCATTGAGGCTGGTAAATATTGTGAAGCATTGGAGTTCTGGACAAAAACAAAAATGAAAATTATTTCATAATTATGAATAAGGCAAACGGAGAGAATAGAAACTAACAAAAACAGAATTGTGAAACCAACTTGGATTATACACGTAGTTTTCCTGCGCCCCGTTATGAATGACTAATCACGTGTGAAATCATGCGGAACTTCTCGGCTGCTGTTAAAGCCTACATGTAGTCTCCATATGGGTGTAACTCCGTCGCAAACAATCGCAAGCACCTTCGCAAACAATTTGCGTAAATGGAAACACCCGGACCAATCGCCAATGATTGCCAATAGCAATGCAAAAGCGCGGAAACAACAATATGGAACCACAATCGTAAACTGTTTCTGATTGTTTGCAATCAATCAACAGCATTTTTGTGCATGTGTGATATGTTTTGATGAATTAGAGGCAAGTAGGTATAAGTAATGAAAATGGTGTCTGAGTACAATTGTGGCAATGAGGATACTACTCAAAACAGTGTGAATTTAATGAATATCATAAGGGAATACCCCGCCAAATAGACCTATAGTAAAGTTCTCGATCACGAAGAGCCAGTTCCTACAGTATAATTTAACTTTTTTGTGTGATAGTTTTTACAAATGAATAAAACTGCACATGTCGAGACTGGCTAGTGCAAATTTAGATTTGGCTAATGAAATTAGACCTGATACTACATGTAGCCACTATGCTAGTGAGGTAAAATGTTAGTCTGGAGCCCTGCTCTAAGGGATGGATGGTTGAATGGTTACAAGACTTAGTGTTGACAGCAGCAAAGATTCCTATATCCTTTGTGAACAGTGTGGACTATTTCATGTCCCACAAAGTTTATGATCAAGTATTTTACTGTCCTTATCAAGAATACCAGAAAGACTTTGGATCTTTCACTCAAACAAAGCCTAAGTTAAGTTAGACTGCAAGTGACAACAATAATATTATTGCTGTTTATCATTGTAACTTCTTAGTTCTAAGTAATGCTTCAAGAAAGGAGATATGTGTCCCCTGTTCCTGCCTTTTAGTCTCTGTTTTTGGTCTTACACCTGACCATTTTGCTTGCCCATGGGCACCAGTTCAGGGAAGAAGGGGGTACAACAGTTTGTACATCCAGTCAAAATCTAGGGGTGCCAGGATGGCGCAGTGGTGAGAGCACTCGCCTCTGACCAATGTGGCCCGGGTGCGATTGCTGGTCCCGGCATCACATGTGGGTTGAGTTTGTTGATGGTTCTTTCCTTGCTCCGAGCGGTTTTTCTTTGGGTACTCCAGGTTTTTCCTCTCCAGAAAAACCAACACTGCCAAAGTCCAAGTTGATTCGGAATGCACCCTTAATTTAAGGTGTTCCGTGGGTAAACAAATTACATTTAATCCCCCTTAACCGTTATCCTCCTCCTTTCCCACTTCTACATTTTACTCTGTCTAATGCCAGACAATTGGTACAGAGCGACTTTTATATGACCTAGAAAAATAAAATGTAAAATCATTATGAAAACAAAAATGCAAAACAGTTATTTGACTTACCAAACAAAAACAAAGGAGCGCAAAATTTCATTGGCTTAACAAACTCAGATAGAAACAACGTCATCTCTCTGTGGCATTTTCTGGAAAGTTTCGCTTTGACAACATTTGAAATGCAGTAATGTGATTGGGCATTCAAACTGTTTACTGCCCATATTAGGAGTTTCCTTGGTGGGAATATGGAGAAGCTTGGTTTAATCTCCCCAAACATTGGTCCGCACAAACTGCAAACACTTCTTCAAGGTCATACAAAAGTCGCTCTATCAGTAGGGGCTAGTTCAGGGAAGAAAGGGTTGTAAGTATTATTGATTTTAATCTTTTAGTCATCTTGTACACTTCTAGAGTGAATTCAAGGGATATAAATGTGCTTGATCTATGCTGTGGAAAAGGTGGTGACCTGCTCAAGTGGCAGAGAGGAAGAATAAAGAAGCTTGTCTGCGTAGGTCAGTAAAATTCAAAAAGGAGCAGATATTCTTTTGGAAAAGTCTGTAAATTCTTCAGCTTTTGCACAGGGTTAATCAATGTCAAAGTGTTGTGAGAACAGGACCTGTCAATATATCCAAGAGTGAAAGAAAACAATATTTTTAATACAGACTATTCTCATGTAAGTGTGGGTGATGAGTCTGTACCCTACTTTGATGTGTTTCCTCTTCTGCAGACATTGCTCAAGTTTCTGTGGAACAGTGTGAGGAAAGGTACAAAGAACTTAAACGGACTCATGAGAACAGGCGTTACAGGGATCCACTCTTTACACCAGAATTTATCACTGCCGATTGTAGCAAGGTACATGAATTACAAAGTACTCTGTAATTTCATTATCATTTGTTTTATTTCGATTTAAAATACAATTCATTTAAATGGTTTTGACTTTTCTACAACACCCTAAGGGATCCAATAGCCCACTTTCGATATATTAAAAAGGTCCTGAACAAAAGGCATCATCTCGAGGCTTTGGGGAATTATAAATGTAACGATTTGTATGAGGTTATTCCCCAGATCCTCGAGATGATGCCTTTTGTATAGGACTAAATTTTAATAATTATATCGAAAGAAGGGTAAATTGGCATGCTCCTTTTCTGGCTGAAATCTTCTGCAGTTTTCTTTTACCACTTCAAGAACAGCGCTGCAAAATAATAATTTAGACATGCAAAATGTATTTGCCAAAGTGGAGGTGTGATGTCTGAACACTGAAAATTCTTACTTACCGGTAATTCTCTTGATTTTCTTACTTCCTCAGGGCTAAGGAGACCCTGAAGTGAGGAACAAAATCAGTTTGATAGTCTTATTTAAATGTTCACTGGACACTTTTCTCTGGAAGTTTGATTATTTTTAACTGAGTCTTGGTTGTGTGACAATAGCTAAGGAATTGAGGCAGAATGATCAAAGCTTTGACAGGTTTCATGATTTTTTTCAGGAACAACTTGCTGATAAATACCAAGATAAAGATCTTCAGTTCGACTTAACCAGCTGCCAGTTTTCATTTCATTACTCATTTGAGAGCTATGAGCAGGCTGACGTGATGTTAAAGAATGCATGTGACCGACTCAAAGTTGGAGGATTTTTTATTGGAACAACGCCTAACGGCTATGAACTGATGTAAGTATGCTGGTAGTAAAGAACAAGTTTGTCCATACAATGTTTGTAATTTGTGTGCATTGTTTTCGCATAAAAAGGACACTCAGATATTTTCAGGTTGTGAAGACATTGTACAGTCCTTCCATCCTTTGTGCAATCAAAGAGATGGAAAGTGTTTTAACAAATAAGTGGTTTCAATAAGTACCAACAGCCGACAGAAGGCATTGGAATGGTAGATCACTTGGAGAAGTTGGCTACTTTTTCCCTTAATAATATACTTGAAAAAATTTCAGCACATTGATTGGCTGAGAGCACATCAATTAATCCCAAATAGAGTGCAGAAATGTGACATAATGCAGAAAGTTGAAATAGTGCAATAAAGGTGAAATTGTTGCATTCATAGCCAATCAAATGAAAGCCCTGAATGGTGCAATTTTTGTGTGATATGCGTGTGTTGCTTTTCGAATGTTTTTATGTGTATTATTCAGTTATCACATGATTTTTCTCGTGCCATTTGGAATAAATAAGCACTTGTAAATTTTTTCAAAGACTGCAAATTGCACTTGCGCTGCATGCTCATGTAATTTTGTAAATTTTTGAAAGAATTTCTCTTTCTTATTTATTCCAAATTATACTCGAAATCATGCGGTTATCTATGAAAATTGAAGTAATTGAAGGCAGATTCTTTCAAACCTAAGATTAAATTTCATTACCTATAATGTCCCCTCCATTAACCCCATTAGGGAGCTTTAGCAACAACCTCATTAAATGTGGAATCGCATTTTTGTAATCACTTTGCGACCACTCCAAACATTTTAAAGCAACAAAGGCGTGGCAAACCCTCACGAACGAAACTAGTATGAACAGCGCGCAATTTTGGGGAGAAAATGAAAATTTATCCTCAAGGGCTGACATTCGCATCCAAACCTCAAATTTGGTCATTTCATGTTGTTGTTTTGCTGACGATGGCAAAGAATAGAGGAAATGAAAAGATGCACATGCAGAGCGTGCAAAGCTATTGCTTTTGCTCACTAAATAATGCACATTTGTGATGTTCTCGTTGGCGTCGCCAGTGTCGTTGCTAAAGCTCCCTATTGACTCCTGGGAGTGAGACTTACCAGATTTTACTCTAACACCAGACGATTTTACTCGTCAACTGGGAGCATCCTAGGGCTCCTAAGGGGTCAATGAGTAAACAGTAGGTTACACTACTCCCGCCCTGGTCAGAGTTTTTCTCTGTCCTTGTGTTGGCCCATTTCTATCAGTAGGGCTAACGCCCACATGGTTCATATATGGGGTAGAAATTTGGCGCTTCACATTACATTCTAATCAGTCCAGTTTTTTACACTACTCAGTCCCTAGAAAGTCAACACAAATACTGTAAGACCTGATAGAGAGATTTAGCATTGTGTTTATAACAAACTGCAAATGTCGGGCTGAGAATTGCATTTTACCTCAAATCAAAGGAACTTGTTTGGTTCTGGATAATTCCTTGCCTGTTATTGTGAGATATTGAGCAGCTATTCACTGTTTTAGTATATACTAACAATAATCATTTTACTGTTTAAAGTACTTTTTTTTTCTTTCTCTGTTCCTGTTTCAGTCGGCGGTTGGAAAAGTCAGAGGACCTTTCCTTTGGGAATGATGTATATAAGGTTACCTTTGCGCAAAAAGATGACTATCCCTTATTTGGCTGCAAGTATGATTTTCATCTTGAAGGAGTGGTTGATTGCCC
>OX421447.1:52194762-52227262 GCA_949126865.1 Montipora capitata | reverse complement strand
ATTCCTTCTCATGGCCTTAATTTGCTGCATTTACAGATTATAGACAGTGTACCGCTTAAAATCTTAAGACACAATTTTTTATAATCTTTGATCTACATGTAATCTTTTGCAAGGCAATATGTATTTCTTATGCAGGTGGGGCAAGCTTGATAAACTATCAGCAGTCTCTCTTTTGTTAGTCCATCGAGCGAAATGCGCAAGGCATGAAAACAGAGGTTAATAAGTTTATGTCATCACAAGAAGACAGCTTAACTTCAAATTTGAACCATTCATTGAAATTAAATTATGGGAACATTTTCGAATTTGAAAATAAATCTCCAAAAAACTAACTTACAGACAAAGTTTATCGGTAAATCTTTGGCTTCCAGTCCTGTGAGAGTGAGAGTGAAGCTATTAGTCTCTCCCCACGGGGCTTTTCAGGACTAATTTACAATGTTTTTCGGGGGACTTTAGCCAGACTGCTTATTACACAATTTACAATTTTATTTTGGGAAGTGAAAGATGCCCCCGTCCAGATAAGGTCAGACCACAACACCGGGGACTATGTCCCCTACACTTATCGAATAGTGAGTGGGTTCTTTAACGTCCCATACTATTTAATTTCCAACAAGGGTTATGAGACGGGACCTCCAGTTTACAGACCTTATCCGAGAAGACTTGAAAGTCTAACCATTTGCAGATGTAATTACAAAGGCAGCACATTCTCCTCAGTTATTTTAAGACTCCAGCCGGAGTCGAACTCACAACCTCCCGCATGACAGCCCGATGCTCAACCAACTGAGCCACTGGTGTGCGGTGCAAAAAGTTGATTTCTGATACTGTAATTAAGTCTCAGTGAGTTTCATCTCAAATGCAACATTTGGAGCATAACTTCAAAGTTAACTATTGATTTAATAAACTACATTGTATGTGAAGATGTTCGAATTTCAAAACGGATCTACGAAAAAACGAACTTACAAACAAAGGTTATTGTTAAATGTTCGGCCTCAGGTCCTTAAGTCACCACAACTTCAATGTTTGTAATTAAGTTTAACTTAGGTACATTTCTAGGAAATGTGCGCTTTAATGCCTTGCACAATCTAGTTGAAGTCTAAAACAAAATTCACTGCTGCTTACAGAAAGAAAAGTAACGTATCAGATGTACATATGTAACTTGCGTAGTAAAAGACTTTTAAACTGTATGGCATTTCAGACTGACTGAACCACTGAGGGTCTTAAATAACTGAGGAGAAAGTTCTGCCTTTGTAATGATATTACATCCATAAATGGTTAGACTTTTTAAGTCTTCTTGCATAAGGACTATAAATCGTAGGCCCGGTTTTAAAACCCTTGGTCATAAACTTTGTGTGATGTTAAAGATCCCATACACGCTATTCGATAAGAGCAGGGCACGGATCAGTTCCCCATACGTGCCAACTCTCCCGGGTTATCCGGGAGTCTCCTGGATACGGAACGAATCTCCCGGTCTCCCGTACGGGTCATTAAATCTCCTGGATAAAAACGACTCTGAACCTTTTACAGACGTTTTTCCATTCTAGACTCAAATTGCATCCCCAAGTTTTAAAAAAAATCGATATTTTCAAATTCGTTTCATTGTTTCGTAATGCACTTCTTCATCTCTGAGTTTCAAACACATGTTAATAGAACTAAACAAAATGACTTCCTTTAGCTATCATAGCCATATATATATAACCGATTGTTTGATTGGATCTCGGATTAACCAATACTGAAAAATTCTTGACATACGTACCCTGTTTTCCCGCAAATTCACAATGGCGGCAGAATATTCTTGTATTCTGAAGGAGCTGCTGGGGGATGGGTGGGTGCGTTTAAGGGGGGGCAGAGAGGAGGGGAGGGGGAGTGGGTAGGTTGATTGAGGGGGCTCCCTAGACTCACTAGCCTTGTTTGCATGGACAAAATACAAAAGAAATGTTGCTTGAGTGTGAGGCTAGTGAGTCTAATTAGCACATAAACAAAAGAGTACATTTTTGGCCGCCACTTATGCATGCGGTCTATTGAATGAAATAAATGTGTATGTTGCAGTTAAAATTTTTTGTTGGTTAAAATTCTTTCAAACTACACGTACAGTACTATAGTTTGTATTTCTACTTTTCTTTGTCTTACAGAAATTAACTTAATCTGAAACAAAGGAAAGCAAATCACCACCTGGTTTGAAAAAAAGGAAAATTTTCAACTACAACATGTAGTGTGGGCTATAGATGAAGGAGAGAAATGATCCTTGCACTTTATATCTGGATAATTTAAGCAATTATTGTCTCATCAACAGGATCCTAAAGCCACCTGAATTTTTGGGTAGGGTCGTACCTCTTGTTGAACACTATTATCATTGGTTATAATAATAGTGTCGTACTTTCTATTGTTTTCTGTGTTAAATCCATTGTATCTTTGTTTGTTCTGTTGTTCTTTTGGGTAATCCTGAAGCCCGTTCAATGAGGTATGACACAACCCAAATTTTTGTAGCCACCTATAAGAAAGATTGTCCAGAAAGTGCGATGATCGCTCCTCTCTTTCGGTCCCCCTATTGTTGTTATACTTGTAATAGCTATCTATCAAAACAATAGGGCAATGGCCTTAACATGTCATGGCAGTATCTGTGAAATTTGGAAGTCATGATAAGCAAATCTAAATTTAATTCATGTTTTTGCATTTACAAAAATTTTTGTTAAAGCAAATTTTATTCCAAACATTTCTTCACCTTAACCCATTGTCTCCTGGGAGTGAGACTTAAGGAGGCTTGAAAGGGTTTTCAGCTGAGCGCGTGCACGCATGCCACACGTGCAATTCTAAAAGCTGCTCTTGTCAGCTCGTGATTCAAAATGAGTCACGGTGCTCACCTTTCTTGTAATTTTTGTGGTATATAAACAGACACCTCCTATTCACGAAAACTGCAAAAAATTTGCACAAATGGTTTAATGGTCACTTAAGTCTGTTTGTGTCAGCCGGTAGCTCCACTCACATGCACACTTGAATGACCAGGTGACGCCTGCATAAAATAATTAATGCTGATCTAAGACTTGTAACCCCCTCATTTTTCCTGATTTTTCAACTTTAATCGTTTGTATCTCTGCTTCCAGACGATAATTTTTTTTTAATTTTTTGCTTGTTAGGTGATATTAATTTTAAATGTTTGCCTTTGAAATTTAAAAAAATTCTGTAAGTGAAAAAAAGACACAAAATTTTCTGAAGAACTGACCTAGACATTTTTTTGAATTTTAAATATTTTAGAGCTTAAATTTCTAACATCTAGCAACACTGTATGGGAAGATTTCACAATACAAGACAAGTATATATGTTGATTTTAAGGCAGAAAAAGAAATGCCTCATTCGTTGCCATGGTAATGGTATTTTGGAGGAAAAGGAAAAACACACAATGTAATTCTTAAGCTCACATAGGTGTACATCGTTCCTGAAAACCCAAAGAGATGTCATCAAAGGAATCTTACTAAGATTGTCTATCCATGTGAAGTTCAAGAGCACTTTTTTAGATGTTGTGTCTAAGCTGGAGCAAAATTTTTAATGGTCAATTCTCTGACCATTAAATATACATCCGTTCTCTGTATTTTAATTATTAAGTTATATGAGATAAAAGAAATACCCATAGCTCAAGTGCTTAACATGTTTCTTGGTATAGAAAATACAGTAATTGTTTTCATCTCCATACTTTAATAAGATACAGTGTAAAGACATTTTTTATGTCAGTTAGGTCGTGTTCTATTGGGACCAACCGTTTCAACCGCAACTGGTTTCGGTTGAAGCTGTTGAGGTTTCCCAATAGAACACTTTCCCAACCGTTTTCGGTTGAAACGCGGTAACTCCTGGGAATAGTTATTACCAAACTTCTCAGCGTTGACAAGTTGAGGCCTGAAAGCAACACGGCAGGAACCCGTGGCCGACTTTAAATGGCCCGCGTAAACGACAGCGGTTGCTGCCAATGCTTTTTCAACCATTTCAACCTAGTTTGATGCCGGTTGAAAAAGTTGATCAACCAAACCAACTGAAAACGGTTTTTTCCCAATAGAACACGAAAAAACCCAAACAAATCAACCAACTAAAAACGGTTGATCCCAATAGAACACGACCTTAATTACAGCTAACTAAGGCTAAAATAACCATGACACTGCCCAAATAAACAATCCAACTTTTGCAGTCTTATTTTTGCTCTGTTTGGTCAATATCTTTTGTGGACGAAGTGATGGCCTTGTAGAAAATTCAACACCAACAGAGAGAATCATTGCTGTCTGATTCAGGAGTTGAATTGAGTGTGTGTGTGTTAATGCTCACAGTTTGTTTTACTTTTAGTGATTGTTTGTTTTCTTTCAGAATAATAATAGTTGTCATAGTCCTTTTTCTTATCTTCTGGATTTTTTACTTCTATGCAAGAAGTAGGAGGCAGCAACATTGTCAGTCAATGAGACAACAAAGAGAGCAGGTCAGTTAACGAAACTTCCTTGCGTTGCAAACTAATGTTCTGGGGCCAGTTGTTCAAACGTTGGATAGCGCTATCCACTGGATAAACACTAGCAAAACCAATAGAGTTATCCAGTGGATGGTGATTTATCCAGTGGATAGCGCTATCCATCGTTTAAACAACTGGGGTCTCTTGCTTGCATGATATTATACGATAAATATTATAACAAGAATGTTTGTTTTAATTATGTGCAAGTATGTATAACATGTAGATGGAGGAAATAGACAAGATCAGAGCCAGGACTTAAAGGCAGCCCCTGTGACCAAAATATCAATTCTTATTTTTCTTTGGATTTCAAAACTATGTCAACTAAACACTAAGTGACCAAACTTTTGAACCTTGATTTCAAAAAGACAACAGCTACTGTTTATTTTTACTGGAATTTTCCTAATTAATGGTCCACCATTACTAACTTTTAAGTTCTTGAGAGAGCTGGATCAAGGGGAAAATGATGTCAAAGGCTCGCTAGTTTAAGAATGCAAATGCATGAACACCGCAGAATTAATATGGAGAACGGGAGTTTGGGCTTTCAGACTTTTAAACTTGTATTTTGCACATAATTATAATTTCCCTGATTGACATACTAGTTTGCAAAGTGGGATTGTGAAATACCGGTATATATAATTTGTTCGACACACCTGTAACAGTAACAAGATATGCAAATAGTAATATTCTCACTCACCTCTGGGAGCCATTGTCGAGCTGACTGCCTCCAATTAACTGACAGCCTATTTATTTCTCAAAGCAACTCAGCCTTGTATGGTATACAGATTATGGAGACATATTAATTTTAAAACTAAAGTAGCCCTACACAGCATATAATAATATTAAATTTTAACCAAGCTTAAAATTATTATAATTATAAGAAGGGTTAAAACTGAATTCAGACAATCTAAATTGATTAACAATTATTCCATGAGTGCGCATTGGATAGCCAACGAGGTGCATAGCATTGGGTTGGCTGTAACCAGTCTCACATCCAACAAGCGCGAATGGAATAATAATTGTTTTATTAAATTCCTTAATTAAACTCCAAAAGTTTGGAAAGCATGAAATATGAGCGAAAAAAAGTGAGCAAATCTGAGCAAAATTGAAAAAATTTGATGAGAACTGAATGATGTGATGTGGTGCAAGACGTTGTGGTCAGACAGACGCGGACTCATCACAAAAACATTTCTTAGCTTTTCGCGTACTTCAAAACGTTGGAATTGATCCAAACTTTCCACAAAAATATATATTTTTTGCTGTATTCAGAGAGAAATTTCGCTTTCTGACGGAAAAAAAAAACTTTTAACTCAGCAGCACTTAGCGCAATCATTTACCATGTAAGGTATATGAGCTGATAACCGAGATTGGGTGAACCAATCAGAGCAAGAGAAATGCATTACCAAGGTTGAAAACTTAATATTAAAGAATATCCCACCAATACTTTGAGGGTTGGATGGGACCTACTGAAGGTAGGTCTCTGAAATGTTAGTCAGCAAAGGCAGACAGGGAAAAAACAACTGACGAAGGCTGCCACTAAGCATGTGACTTCAGGTCACTTGGGGCCAGACCCCAGTGGCGCGTGAGAAAATGTTTTTTGCTTCTTTCGTCTCTCAGCCAGAGGAAAATGCAACTTAATATTCCATTCTTCAGCCAGTGAATGGATGCCATGATTTTTCAATAACTTTAAATTATGGTGACCAGTTTTAATTTACTGATCATGTTTTTAATGATGCATTCATTCAGATCCCTCAAGGCCGTGAATATGAAGAGGAACCAGCTGTTCCACAACCTGCATATGTGTTTACGGAATATCCATTTGGACTAGAAGATGCACCTGCCACTTTTCAAGTTCCTCCTGTTTATTCACTGGAGGATCCGGTTAAACTTGATGAGCCTCCACCACCATATTTGAATGATGGAGACAGAGCAGGACTCATAGAGAACCAGGAAAATTAATGTTTTAGATTTTAAAGGGAACAGTGTTGTACTACTACAGTAGCTGTATTTTGCTGCCTTAAAACGGCTTCACACCTATGACTGTTCAAGAATGGAGGGATTTAAATTTTATTGGTGACCAACTTTCTAAAGTTTGGACATGGTGCTTTCAACAAAATTGCCAAAACCATAAACAGATACCTCAATTTGATATCTCCTGTGCTTGTCAGGACTTAAGTTCATGTTTTATCTTTAGGACAGTTAATTCTAATAACTTTGACAGTTTAATTAGGATGAAGAAATTCCGCTCTGTTATTTAAGATCAGATAAAGGAATGACAAAGGCTCACTTTAGAATTTAATTGGCTTGCACCAGGGATGGTAAAAGGGAGTGTTTTTAAAACAACATTTTTCAGGTGTCTGTTACATTTTTATGACACTTATTAAGGGCAAAAGCAGAATTGAGACGTACCTCCTTGTTCATAGAGCATGAGAGTAGGGTGCATTGTGAAGACAACTCTTACTTCTTAATCTTTAGTATGTGGTAGAACGAGTCTGTGTGTCTGCTACAAACAGGGGAGGGATGCTCGGCGTCTCGCTTAGGGGTGTAAATTTCGGATTTTGATCTCACTTATACATGTATGTAGCTGTGAAGGTCTGCTTTAGAGATGCGTGCAAATCCACAAATCCATAAATGTAATTTTTATTTCTCTGTGTTTTAATATGGTCTCTTTTAGGGGTCAAAAAAGCCTGGGGCATGCCCAGATTGGTCTCCTTTTGGGGTTTAATTTAAAATGTCTGACGAGCATCCCTCCCCTTTTTATATGCCATTGGAAGTCCCCCATAATATGAGTGGGAATGATTGACCCACTTTGTTACAGCATTCCCGTGTTGTTTAATATTATTTATGTAAACACATGTAGGTGTTACATCGGTTTGTAAAAACCCTTAGGCTAATAGATTTTTTTTTTTTTATGGGAGGCATTAATAATTTTGTAATTGTCACAAACAGCAACAAAGAGCTGAATGTGAAAAGTGTGGTCTTGATTTCTTTGGTCCAGCATCAGTATGCTTTGTGATTATCTCAAAAATCTTGTGCTAAAATTTTTGCTATTTAACTAAGACAAACTGAGACAAATTGCATTCATTTACTGGTGTTAATATTATTTTACTATGATAATGCTAGAATGCACAGTTTTGCCGATTTCCAGCTCTAGGATCATAACAGTCATGTTGCCATAACCTACAAAAATTTGGTTTTATCAACGGAGTTGATAATGTAAATTGGCCACCGTACAAAGATTCTAAAAGCTGACGTTTCGAGCGTTAGCCCTTCGTCAGAGCGAATGACGAAGGGCTAACGCTCGAAACGTCAGCTTTTAGAATCTTTGTACGGTGGCCAATTTACATTATCAACTCCGTTGATAAAACCAAATTTTTGTATACTACTTCCCCACCGACGCAGCACCACAGTTTCTTTAGAAACTACCCCTTCATTCATTTGCCATAACCTAGTTTAATTAGCCCAGTAGCTCCTAGAAGTCTCATACAAAGAAGTTCATCTCATTCATTCCTTTACCAAGCTAGGTTAACATTATTTTACTGCAGTAATATAACTGCAAAATCGTGTACAAGAATTTGCTTTGCATTTCATTAAAATGAATTGATTCACATTCCACACGTCACTCTTAACAGGTCATTGTTTCTGGTAATAATTCTATGTTCAAGTACAATGTACATTAACGTATAAAACACCCACTTCAATGACATGACATTCATTAATTTACAAATCAATGTTTTCTGGCTTATCTAGTGGATTCAATAAAACATACATTATTACATGGTTTAAATTCATATGGTTACTGTGTTGTACCCCATTTTAAATTCCATGGTTGTGCACTGTCAGTTCTAACGTTGAAAGTTTGTCGAATAAAAAGCCCTTATAACCCATTGACACCTCAAATGCCCCATGTTGATGAGTAAAATCATCTGTTGTGAGACAGTAAAATCTGTTAAGTCTCACTCCTAGGGGTCAATGGGTTATCAGGGCCACCTACATGTATGCAGTATTTCACCAGACACTCTTTGGTTTTAATGTTTTTCTAATGTGAAATCACTTTAACTGCCACGAAAAAGTATTTTACAGCAGTACTTCTTTCCATGTTTTGCTGTGGACTGCCATGTTGGAATCAGCCATGCTCTTGTGAATTTAACAGTGAATGTGCTATGTACATCGTTTATGTGTCTTGAGATGTTTAAGATAATTATCATGATAGCTGAATGCAGCTCTTCCACGAGTGAGGCAAAAATTGCATCTGCCTTGAAGCAGAAAATATTAATGATGAACTTGTGATTGACTTAACCGGCCATTTTCATGTAACAGAGGCTTTCACTGACCTTGTTTTGATAACCTTTGTCAATGCACACCAGCTAGCATTTCAATAACATGGTTAATACCATGATAAAAACAGGGAGGACTGTCTCAGTGAACAAGAGCATATCTAGAAGGATTTAATCACATAAGAGTCAGGGACGGATCTAGGGGAGGGTGCAGGGGGTGTGCACTCTCCCCTTCCTGAGATGACCTGCAGCTTCAGCTTTCTAATATAACTGGTATTCTGGAAGAAAAACAACGTCACCAGTCAGCTACGCTATTCCTTAGTGGTGCACCCCCTCGTAAGAAAATTATTGGATCCGCCCCTGAGAGTGTACATGATAGCTGGTTTTTATTTTGGTGGTAGAACTGCAAAAAGAAAGGGTTTGAATGTACAAATGGCTTGCACATGTACAATAATCCTGCCAACTGTGCAGGCGATGGCTAAGATTCGTTGCCAAGACCGCAGGTCTAAAACACAGGTCACAGGTCAGTAGTGTGTACACGTCACTACAAATAAAATGAACAACACCAAAGCATCTCCGATCCCTAATCACTCTACAAACTAACATGCTGTTTATGTAAGGCTAGGGGAATCTATTGGCTTAGTTGTTCATCATTGGGACCAGTTTTAGTTGTGACCTGTATTTTAGACCTGCCTTTGCCAAGGGAACTGAGTGGCCAAAGTAATGGAAAATGGCTTATCATGTTTGGCTTGTTGAACGCTATTCCAATGTTGTCCTTGTCTTTAAAGGTTATCTTAATTTGTAAGACTTAAAAGTAGATACAGGAACAATGACAAGAGTGTGGCAACATATTTTATGAACTTGAAATTCTGTTTGCCAAGATCATTCAAGGAATAGAATACTATAGAATGTTTAAAAACAATTCCTTAATAAATAAACAAGAAAGACCTTTGCCAAGTGGGAAGAGGTTCCTCTGGCAAAACTGCCTACTGAAATTACTAAAATTGCCCGATGAGCCGGCAGGCGCAGGCGAGGCTCAGTTAATTAATTAATGTGCAGCTTTCGGAGCAAGAGGTCCCTAGTTTGATACTCAGTGACTTCAACGTCTGTTTCGACTTTCCTCTGACCTGTGTAGCTATAGCTTTAAATACCCGTAAAATGGAGCACTGATAGAGGGTAGGGGGTAAAAGCCTCAGAGCTGACGGAACTACCTTTATCTTTTACATGTATGCTCACAAGCAAAGACTAAAAGTGATGGTTTCAGTTTATTATATTACCACAACATTTCCGTTTACAACGTTTAAAAAGCACTTTTAAAAAATTTATTACTGACTCTGGTTCATAGTTTTTTAACATCACAGTAATTTTTTTATTCATCGTAAAAGAACAAATTGATACACTTTTTTTCAGTCGTTTCTTTCATTGAGCAGCAGGATATGACTATCTTCAGTCAGAGTTAGGAGGTAATTAAATGAGACCGGGACGAACTCAGACCGGTATGACTGAACTTGTCACTTTTTGCAGCCATTCACATGAAACCAGGACAAAAGGCTTGGTGCCTGGTTTCGGGACGAAATGATGTTTTATCTAATTAATATTTGACTGACCCAAAAGCATACAGGCTTGAAATTTCTGGACCCAGTCTGAGATTTGCTATCATTTACATGAGAACGGTAGGAACTCAGATCGGTACGAGAATTTCTCATCTTCTGAGATGAAGTCGGACCGGTCTGAGTTCATTGTCAGGTCTCATGTAAATGCATAAAAAGAAATGTATGGAAGCTGATATGAACTCATGCCAGTCTGAGTTCATCCCGGTAAAATTTACTACCCCCTTTGTTTTTATATTGGAAGCCACTGATGTGTTGGTATGTCAAGATGGAGGTCCATATCTCGAGTGCACCTTTAATAAAAAAAAAACTTGATGAGTGCAAGAGGAGTGCTAGCTCAGCAGAGTATTATTCAAGTTACACTTAGTTCTGATTAGTTAACAAATGTAGAGTGGTATTCTCACCAAAAACATAAAATTAGCTGTAATAAGTCCCGAGGGGGGGGGACTTCCCTTGTAATAAGGACGAGGCTGCTCGTCGTCAATTTTGAAAAGAACCCCTAAGAGATACCAAAATCCTGTCTTGTGGATGTGGCATGAATTTTTTTCCCCTAAGAGGTACTAAATTATGGGTTTTAATTAGACAAAACTAAAAAATAGTTAATTGTCAAAATGTCTCATGTCATAATTTTTCGGCTCAATACCCTAAAAGGTATTGATCACTAAAGCTCCCACTGTTGACCTTTTGAGGCTGAACACCCTAAGAGATACCAAAACTGCTTTTTTAACCCCTAAAAGGTACGACGAGCACCTGCGTCCTTTTAAATAAGTGCCTTAAATAGTCTTTTTTTTAACAGATAATGCTTTGAGTTTAAAAAAAGAAATATTTTGATCATTCCATGATCATCATTTTGTGAGTTCATTTTATAGTTGTGATTCAAATATTTTATACTACCAATGACATGGGCATATTCTTTTTAAACAATTAAAAGACGCGACCTAGAACAATGAGGCAAAAATGTAAAGAGAAAAGCAATACAGCTATTACAAAACTCCACAACATAATTGAAACCAAAAAAATATTAAATATAACAAAAGACAAATAAATAAGAAAAATTACATCTGAAAAAAGAGCTAGGTTGACATTTCTACACTAGGAGCCCATCAGTAGGAGCCTCCAACTGGCTTCGCTAGGTGAGGTAGCGTTTTTCCTGACCTATTTATTTTTAGAAAAAACTTTTTTGAATTTGCTGCGCAAAGTAAAGGTGTTGCCTATTAAGTGGTCCGCATGATTTTGTGATGCCGATGGTTGCGATTTTCGCTTGCCTGAAGGACGTACCACTGGCTCGTCACTTTCTTCCCCTTCTGTAGCAGAGCTACCACTATCTTCCTCGCTCTCATAACTTGAACTAGTTATGAACAATCAAAGCTAATCGATAGTTCTAAAAATAGATGGGTCAGGAAAAACGCTACTTCATAGAAACAAAGTGGGAGATGGAGGCCCTCCTATTGATGGGTTCCTGTTTATGCTGCATATTTGGCACAGGGTGTTCAGAGAGGATAACAATGAGCAGCTTCATTGTGCTCTAGTGGGTCACCGCAGAATCCAGAAAATAAAAGAAAAAAGCCTCTCTTTTCACATACTGTAGTTTGTGGCATGTCTCAGATTGATGAAAATGCTGAAAAGTTCCGTCAGTTTCTTCGCCTCTGTTCTTTATGCGAGCTTGTTTAATGAGGCTAAATGTAACTTAGGCAAGGTTAATCTCAAGCCAATGCAGCATGTGGTCTTTTTGCGCCAAATGGGTGTGCCTTCATTTTGGGGACAGTTACCCCTGAATCTTTGCTCATCATTGTGGGCCATTTTTGCTAATCACTGCAGATTCATTGAGCCCCACCCTTCCTGTCCCAAGGCTCCTTTGTTGTGGAGGCATAAAGTATCTGGTAATGTCAGTGTTTTTTTCGACACAACCATGCATGTTCCGGTATGCCGGTGCCAGTTAGCGGCTGCTTCGGGGTTGTTCCCCCGTGCGGGTTGCCAGGGATGCCACTGACGCCACCCTGCGGTGCCTGGTTCTCAAAGGGCCCCTTCCCGCTAACTTTCAAGGCACCAGTTCCCAAGCTCATCAATTGACAATGAGTTTAAAAATTAATAAATTATTGTTACTTTTATCTGTCACACCAGAGAGACAAATTATCAAATCAACAAAATGCAAAGCATACTCATACGCCAGCCAGAGAAAAACATCATTATTTTGTTTGAGCGAGTTAGGGTTTCACTTCTCATTGGCTAAATGACAAAAGTGCAGCAATTTTAGAAGCATTCTCAAGGTTAGCAATGTGAAACATCAGTTAATTAGTCTTACAAAATAACAAATAGATTTCACTGGTGGGAGCTTTGTGTCTCTGTTTTTATAAAAAATAATGTCAAGTTACTTGACTAGTACTACGTTGTTTGATGAATAAAATGTTGTTTTGCCTGTCGAGATCAAAGCAGCATATATAGCTAGTATATAGCTGAAGATCTACAGTATGAACCTAACAGTCTTTCGGTTAGTCCATACCCGCTAACACATGCATGAATACTGTACAGATCACAGAGATTCATGCTTATCAGCACTCTACGTTAATACTTACTTTTCTCTTTTCTGAAAAACGTCAGGGAAAATTTCAGCTCGAGAATCCAAAGCTTGACTATTTAACATTTCTCTGCAATAGTGACATATATAAAGCAAAGTGGATATTAATTTACTGAACCTTGGTGGGTGCCAATAATATTTATTATTGCCAAGGGCATGAGATCATTTAGAAGTTCTGTGAGGATTAAAAACCTGGTTTTAACAGGAAAATTCTCCCCACCTGATTTCAACTTCCAATTTATTGTTATTCCTTTCCAGCAATTTTACTTCATTCCGATGGATTTCAACTTCCTAAAGGAAAATAGGATTTTACCATTTAAAATGCCAGTCACACGCACAGTGTCTAATTGCAGCACAATTACTGAACTATATGAATTGCAATATTATTTAAACCAATGAGGTTACCCATAACTCAAAAAAACAAGTCTTAAAGTTACTATAAATTGCAAATTATTTTATTTAATTATTACCTTCTTCATTATCATATTTTGCAAAGCCATCTCTTTGACATCCTCTCCCATGGCATTTATTGTTTCCTAAGAGATTTGGAATAAGGATACTACAGTGTAAGTAAATACAAAATAGGTCCTGCACATGCAGAAGAAATTTTCAAATGTACCAAACTCTTACTAAACATTTCATAACAAATGACTGGTACACAGTTAGGGTTTTCAAAGCAATAGACAAGTGGGAAAATAAACGTTTGCCGGACACAATTTTTAAAACATTCTCTAGACAAAAGTTGTGGAAAACTATAGCTAGCTTACACATCTCACAGCAATTTACATTGTACATTGTAGGTAGTGATTGAGTCTGGGAGACAGTGCTTTGTTTGTATTTATCAGTAAAATGAACACTGATGAAACCCTTTCAATGCCTGGTGAGGGCACGGTTTGCAGTAAGTGTCATCACAGAACTCTCTAGAAGCAGTAGGTATTTCTGCATCGAGATGGACTATGATGTACTTTGGATTGGTTAGGGCGCTTGCATTGAGATCCAGAAATCTCAGCTTCAAGATCTGTTCAGTTCACTTGATAAATTTGATTCTGGTAGTCCTTGGTTCAACTTCTCAGCTACACTTAGAAATAGCCAACTGGCCAGTTGGGATTCTTAACAGTTGTTGTTCTGTTTTGTTATTTTGTTGATTGTTTCACTGGCCCTGAAAAGCCCCTGTGGAGAATGGCCCGTTGAGTATGTATTGTATTGTATAATGTACAGTAACTCTTCCATTGAATACCACAAAAACAGAAATTATACACATGTGTGGATCATTTAGCTGATTTAAAAACCATGACTGGCTGCCAAAAAACAGAAATTATACACATGTGTGGATCATTTGGCTGATTTAAAAACCATGACTGGCTGCCACTCATTTGTGAGTTCCAGTTGAAAGAAAAAAGCCATCACTGTCAAAAATCACTGACATGTCCAGAACTGCAAGTTTTCAGATGTATGCCAATTCAGTAATGTGATGAAGTGTCCCTTAGCTTGCTCTCTTTAAATTCAACATCATTTCTTGGCTGAGAATACAGACAATTAACATAACAAACGTCATAGTGTCCCCCAAACTCTGATGCTCAAGTGAAGAGATAACGCTCAGTATTCCCCTGCCAGGGGGGAGGACTTGCATATGAAAGGGGTGAGGATGCTTGTTGTCTCTCTTGGGGGTGAAAATTTTGGATTTTGGCCTCACTTAGGGTGTTCTGGCCCATATGGTCTCATTTAGGGTTGCAACAGAAGAAACATATTGAGGAGCAAGGATGCAACTGTCGGTTAGTGCGCTGCCTTGCTGCAAGGGGTCTTGAGTTCGATTCTCCTATCTCGAATCCTTAAATACCTGTAAAACGGAGCACTGATGGAGAGGGGGGAGTGAAATGAGCGCACCGTCGACCTCAGGTTTGTCAGTTTAATTACTGTAACAGTTACGAGTTATCGACATTAAATATGGTCGCTTTACTTTACTTTACTTTATAGTTAATGAGGTTAAATGCAGTTTAACTGAGAGAACAACTAGGAGCGACTGCAGTGGGTTGTTTTCCGTGGTTTTGTTATATTTGTGCATGCATTGGATTCCCTAGCGCTTTGCGTGGTACAGATTATTCATCAGTGTGGCAGGAAGAAGGAGCATTTTGTGTGGAGTGTTTAGTGGTTTTCTCCCTCCCTCCCTTCCTCCCCCCTCCCCCCCCCCCCCTCAACATTCCACTGCTTATCAGAGTGACGGGTGCCTGTCTTCTTGAGGGTGTGGGGGCTCATGGCTGGTTTGTCAAGCTTTGCCAGCCATCACTGCAGTCTCCATCTTGGAGCTGGCTGCCAATAGTGGAAGCTCCAGGAATGGCTCGGGCACCCAACCTCCACTTAGTGACACAGTTGTCAACCGGTATTTAAATGTTTTATATGGTCTCTTTTAGGGGTCAAAAAACCTGGGCCACACCGAGATTGGTCTCCTTTAGGGGTTTAATTAAAAATTTCCGAAGAGCATCCCTGCCTCTTCATATGCAAAGTCCCCCCCACCCAAGCACTTTTTTCCCTAACCTAAAACGAATTCTTACCCTGATACATATCCTCTAGTTGGAAACTGGAGGCAAATACTTATAATCATAATTTATTGGGCATGCATCTGAATTACATGTATGTAAAGTGAAAATCAAGATCCACATCTATCACAAAAGTGAATGGTCTCTTTACATTTTGTTGGTGAGGCCCTGTTAGGGGTTTTAAGGATAAAAGATACCTGCCCCCAGACTTTTAGGGATAAGGGATGACTAACCCCCCATCCCTAACAGGGCCTCGTTAGTAAACCAAATTCTCCGCATACCTCTGTAACCTTAGTTGTTATTTCATGTTGGACGGATTTATTCTTTTGACTAAACTTGTCTCTTTCAGCATCAACTACAGCTTGTAACTCATCTAGTTCCTCCTAACAAATGAAAAGAGTGTTTTTCAAAATCACTAGGTTTTCAGTAGTCTACACAATAGATAAGAATGGTAACTGACAGTTCCAAGTTCTTAAATACATGAACTTTGTCAAGGTGGCAGATCTTGTCCTACTGAATTATCTTCTCCTCTACAGGTATGTGTGACACTTTAATAATATTACTTATTTAACAATAATTGATTCGCTGAAGGCGAGGTGAATATTAGTGAATAAAAACTTTAGACGAAGTCAAGGTTTTTATTCACCGAGCCTGAGGTGAATACAGTATTTGGAAAATATGCATGCATTTTTCTTTTAACTACTGACAACAATTATTAAATTAATTTCTTCACCTGTCACCTCAACAAAATGGCTTCAGGCCATTCTGAAAAAAATGCTAACCACATTTACTTCAACAAGTGCCAACAAAAAAGCAAATAAGCGCCTCCCCTGAACAAGTGCCATGGTTCCAATGTGGCACTTATTCAATGAATTTTGTCAAATTTTAAAAAAACACTGAAAAGTAACTAACACAGCATGGGGATTTCTTTGCTTCAAAGCTGATGTTCTTCATCAGTTCAAGGTGTCAGATTGTATTATTTTCACTGCTTGTCCATTAAGTAGAATGTCATGAGAGTCAAATGGTGACTATCAAAAGACATTTCTGTTAATCTCTTTCTGTGTGGCATCTGATTTTTAAATAAGCGCCGCTGTCAAACAAGCGCCACCCTCCAATAAGCACAGCACTTGAGCGGTGAAAAATTAAAGTAAATATGTTAGCGATTAGCACATAATAATCACCTCAAGTGTAGCCAATCAGTGCAGAGAATTTTTTATAATCACCTAATAGTATGTAACTGTACTACCTAATATGGGTTATTAAGAAACATACCATTCCATTTTCATCTTTAAATTGAAAATTTATCACTAAAAGTGAAAGACAGCTTACCTTAAAAGTTGCCTCAAGTATTTCCCTCTGCCTCTTCAGTTTTGCAATTTGAAGTGCTTTGGCAGGATATTCCTTGTCCTGCAGGTAAAATGATGTATCAATGTAAATTAAACTCCAGGCAAAATAACCATACATTGGCTGGCTCCTTTCAAACTATACTACAGTATATTACAATCATGCTGTATTAATAAAATCCTTGAACAACTAAATTAAATACTTGCTTAATGTAAATTGTGCACAGTACACTTTTCACCACCAATACCTTCACTGTATTACAGTTGAATGATTTTGCTGAACTCTTGAAATGCAGCAAACACCGCATGTACAAGAACCTGTTAGGCTAAAAAAGTTCATTTTAGACCACTCTGACAGATGGACATAAGAACCAGGTTAGCCTAATAAATTAAACAGGTTGACTTCTTATTTTCGAAAATGACCTTGAAATTTCAGGCGACTGGATCAAATTACACTTTAAACTTCCCAGACCTTGTTCAAAATTTATTTCGCGTGGTTATGAAATCTAAAGGTACATGTATCAGAGTTCTCATCACAGGAAATCAGTTGGACCAGTTATCAAGAGCACCTATCTTTTGTGGAAATAAAAACCAATTTAAGAACTTAGATAGCCTAAAAACTATTGTAAATTTATACCATTTAATAAAAAACCTAATAATTAGCCTAACTTGGAAAAATCGAGGTTCTTATATGCAGGTGTTTACTATAATATTACGAATAAAACTGGTAGAGAGAAAGGCAAACTATGAATGCTTATCTACTGCACCAACCTTATAGTTCAATAAAATATTCATCTCTTCAGTTTTAACCATCAGCTTCTTATCTATGGCACCCAACTGAACCTGCAAGTCTGTACAAATGTACAAGTGAACCAAACTTCAAATTACAAACAGCAAAAGAGATGGTACAGGCATGTGTTGAGGAGGGATGATGGGCATGTTCTGAGAAAAGTATTGGAGTTCGAAGTGAAGGGCAAGAGGGAGCGAGGACGACCAAAAAGAAGACGTGGAAGATGCAAGTGGAGAAGGAGAGCAAGAGTGTTGGATTGGAGAAAAAGGATGCCATGAATCGAGCGAGAGGGAGAGTGGGAGTTAGAGAGATTGCTGCCAAAGTGGGGTAAATCTGGCCACCCCCGTCTACGGGGATAAACCCGGATCAAAATGGGATTGATGATGATGATGATGAAAACTGCTTAAATAAATTAGTTCGCACATAAACACAATACAGAAAACTATTCTGGCAAACATACCAAGTACATGTATTACAGAAAAAAAATGTTAAAATTAATTTTTTTCCCAATTCATTACAAGGGCTGCCCCTTTTTTCACAGCCTCTGGCACAGACCAGGGCGTGCACACAAATAGTATATTAGAAATATAAACAACAGGAGCTGATACAAGTTAGAACAGGGTATTTCAAGCCAACCGTTTATCTAGCACTATCATAATGATTATGGCTAATAACAAAGTGTCCCCTTAATATAGGAAATGATGGAAAGGTGTGATGCTTTATTATTATTATTATTATTATTATTATTATTATTATTATCAAATGTTATCATTATCATTTTTCCCATAAATTTAAATATCATTGCTATTTTCGTATGAAAACAAAATGGCTCACAAAGAGCATAAAAAGCACCACAATTGCCATGGATCTCGAGAGAGTCCAGAAAATTAGCACATTGTTTGTCAAACCTGCAATTTCTTTATTAACCAGGGCCCTTGTTTCATCCAATCTTTTCTTTGTTATGACAAGATCTTCATTAAATTTCCTATTTAAAGTGGACATGGCACCCTGAGAAGAAATGCATTATTATTATTATTATTATTATTATTATTATTATTATTATTATTAAATTTTATTAACATTATTATTAGAACAAGTCAGCTCTTCTCTTGATCTTTAAATCTCCTACAAATATAGAAAAACTATGAAGAAATCATTGCATACACATCTACGGGATGAATAAAACAATACACTGCATATATGGGCAGAGACTAATGATAAACTATTTCTTAAAAATAATTATAAGTTATAGTGTTGAGCCTCATAACAAATCATAATATGTAATGATCATTGTGTCATCACCTAAACTACTGGCATTTGAAAACTACACATACCCTAAACCTCTCATACTTCTGAAGTAACGCTTTGACATCTCCATGCTGTGAAATTGTAAGCAAAAAAGTGAACACGACATCAAAACACAGGAGGACTTCATCAATATCACTTCAAAAACTTTTCTAATTTTTTTCCAAACATTGTTATGACTGTAAATGCATTGACAGATGCAAACTGAGTGCATCATGTAATTTAATTTTTTTAAAATTTATTTGCCACAATTCATGGAGTGGCAGGGGAAAGGAACAGAAATTTCGTCCCAATTGACACCTGACCCCTATATCCAAAGATCAGACCACAACACCGGGAACTCCATGCCCTACTCTTCTCGAACATTGTGTGCATGGCTTCTTTAACGTCCCACAGAATTTAGACCCATGGGTTATGAGACGGGACCTCTGGCTCATAGTCCTTGTTCGGAAAGACTTGAAAGTCTAACCATTCGCAGATGTTGTTACAAAGGCAGCACTTTCTCCTCAGTTATTCAAAGACCCTGAGTGTTGGTCAGGCTGGAGTTTAACTCACAATCTCCCGCATGACAGCCTGGTGATTAACCAACTGAGCTACCGATGCGCGGTGTATAATTATAATAACAATGATAATAATAATAATAATAATTGAAAAGTTAAAAAGACGTTCTCTGGTTAAAAATTTAAAAACACTGAGCTTTCGATTGCCAGTCTGCAATCTTTAAAAAGTGAGGTGTAAAAAGCGAAGGTAAAAATATATATGTACAGAAAGGTGAGAAAATAACGAATCAAACTTACAATGCCATTTTCAGACGAATCCATGACTTCAGTAATCCTGATGTTCTCTAATAACCTATTTTAGAGTTAAGGGCTGGCTGAAACCAAATCATTTTCAGCTTTCAATTTAAACAATGTGAGACGACTCTAAAGCTTCAAAATACAAAACTGACACTAATTCACATGTCAAGAAAACAAAGAACAGTTATTCCTTTATAGATTGGATTTAGTATGGAACATTGTTTCACGCCAAAGATACAGCTCTCTCTTCCTGTTCTCGTATTCTGCAATGGACTTCTGCCTTGTCTTAATTTGAATCTGATTAAAGACAATTGGAGCGAGTTTCAATCGAGTGTTGTAAAACCAAAACCAACGTAATTACTTTGGCCAATCAAAAAGGATGAAGACAATCCAGTAAACCAATCAAAACTCTATGTAATTACACGTAGCCGACACATGCGCGAGCCATGATTGGTTTTGGTTTTACGTCTGATTGGTTGAAAAAGTGGTGCGAGAACTTTGAACCTATCACTGAGTTAAGTAATGCAAAACCAAAGCAAATCGCTAATTACTTTCCACACTCAATATTATATTGAAAACCGCTATCAGAAACCCATAAGGGTTGAAACGTGTAACGCGCGTTCACAGCTTCCGAATATTCAGTGCGAACTGATTGATTGAATGTTTCAGTGCTAAGTACCATATTTGGAAACCCCTCGCTCTTGTTGTTCCAAATATGGTACTTAGCAAATCGAATATTCAGAAGCTTGTTTCCCAGCACACAAGGGGCCGTTACACGTTTCAACCCTTATGGGTTTCTGCCGCTATACAGTACTTGTATTAAACTGTCACCAAAAGATATAGTTTTCAAGTAACTACAGTAAGAGAGAAATGTCATTGATCAATAGGGCTCGTATAAAATATACCACATAAAATACAGTGTTTCAAGGTTTACTCAAGATATCACCGTGGTAAAAATTGTTGACTTTAGATATGCTCAAACTAAAAAAATTTAATGTTTAACCCATCGACTCCTGAATTGCCTGAGCCCATTAAAGAGAAAAATCACCTGGCATTTGACAGAGTAAATGGGATAACCCTGTTAATGTTAATACAGAGACAGGCGAACATAGGATTATGATAAGTTTCTAAATAATATTATTACATGGTGTTGAATGAAGTTGATAAAGGTCAAATTGAAACCATGAAAAGATAAAATGACTGACTTTTCTGATGTCAGCCCTTCATCAGATTGAACTGAGGGATCGTCCGTTGTGTGAGGTTTATATAGAAAGCGGGAGGACCTGCCAATGGTGGAGAGATTGTAATGACAAATAAAGCACAAATACCGGTAATATAATAAAATACTTCAATGAAAAGCCCTCACTGATTATAAGAAACTCTTGATCCAGGTTTTTGCAGCTTTTCATGTTTTAACACCATTATCATAAGTCTTATGTAACAATAAAAAAACAACTTAACTTAACGGAGTTAAACAGTCACAGACTGATAAACTCATGACCCTCCCTTCCTTGGTGTGGAGAAAGACCACAAACTGTTGTGTTGAAAGTAAAGTGGTTTGGAAGGTTTTTTTTCATCATCACACACTAGAAATGATGTTTTGTTGCCCATCCGAACTACAAATTTTATCCCAGGATTCCCAAGTCACAATCGAAATACAAAGAAAACATTATAATATTTTTAAGGTGGCTCAAAACGGTATCAACTATTTAGAGGGAATGTGTTATGAGAAAGATTAACTCTACAACACTGTTTCATTTAATGGCAATGCTATGGTACCACATGAAACGTAACTTAGACTTTCTGGCTGAATCTCTGCAAACAATAACTCACAATAATGATAACGATTTTCTATAATTTTATTAAGACGATTTTAATATATTTTTATTCCTTAAGTTCTAGTTAGTTTAAATGTACGACCCCATAAGCGGCAACGCTTTAATCACCATCGTGTTGAAATAAAAGGTGTTGTTGTTGTTGTTGAAACACCAATAAGTGCTTAACAAGACACACTCATTAATGTGACATATAGGTTACCATGGCAAACAGAGAACCATCTAAAAGCGCCCTATATTAAATTATTTTTGTGAGTATGCGCTTATATCTCAAAAACAAACTCTGTGACCCCCATTTTTTATTGCTGAAAAGTGATTAGAAGGCTAAGATGAAACTCTCTGCAAAGTTTAAAAAAATTCTCTGGAACGGATTCAGAGTCAACTTAATAATTTTCAATTGTGAAGGTGGCTATGAATCTGCTCCAGAGAATTTTTTTAAACTCTGCATAAAGTTTCATCTTAGCGTGCTAATCACCCTTCAGCAATAAAAAATGGGGTTCACAGAGTTTGTTTTTGAGATATATGCATTTTAAGACAAAATATCGTCGGTATCCGTCCGTCTGCGAGAGACGATGGTACAGCATCACTGTCGTTGACAACTGTGCGAGTGGCTGAAGAGGCCAACCCGCAATCTGCAGTCTCTGTTGCACTTTGTGCAAACATGGGGGAATGGCTGGGATGGCTGGTTTCTCCCCTCTTTTCTCTTTTGTCTTTTTTGGACTCCTGTTCTCCTCTGCGACTTTCACGCCCTGCCTCACGGCCTGGCGCCAGACTGGGCAGTCATTTGCCTGCTTCTCCCAAGTGTCAATGTCTATGCCACACAGTTTGAGGTCTCTTTTGCAGGTGTCTTTGTCTCAGAGAAGAGGGCAGCCAGCTCTTCTTTGCCCTCCGTCAGTTCACCATACAAGATGTCTTTGGGAATGCGGCCAGGTTCCATGCCCTTGACATGGCCAAGCCAGCGCAGGCATCTCTTGCTAAGCATGGCAAACATACAGTTCATGTTGGCTCTTTCATGCACCTCCATGTCTGGCACTCTCTCTTCCCAGTGGATGTGGAGAATGCGCTGCAGGCATCTTTAGTTTCTTCTCCTGCTTCGCGTAGGTGGTCCATGACTCACTGCCACAGAGAAGAGTGCTGAGCACACAGGCCTGGTAGACACGCAGTCTGGTCTTCTCAGTCAGGCTGGAGTTGTTCCAGACTCTCTTGGTTAGCCTGGCCTCGACTGCTGCTGCTTTGGCAATCCTGTTGTTCACCTCTACCTTGATGTTGAGTGTGCTGTGCATGTCTTCATGGAATGATGTGATGATGGCCAGCAGGTGCGGGGGCATCCTATCTTCCGCAGTAGCTCAAACAGTCCGGTCCGGCTGACAAAGTCAAACGCCTTGGTTAGGTCAATGAAGGCGATGTAGAGGGGCATCTGCTACTCTCGACACTTCTCCTGCAGCTGGCGTAGTGAGAAGATTATGTCTACAGTTGACCGGCCAGCTTGGAAGCCGCACTGGGACTCTGCGTAGACGCAGGTTGCTAGGGACTGCAAGCGGGTAAGGGCAACTCAAGCAAACACTTTGCCAACGATGCTGAGGAGCGATATCCCTCGTTTGTTTTTATACAAGGTGACTATGTTGGCGTCGCACATGTCCTGAGGGATGTGGCCTTCTTCCCAGGGCAGAGCAGTTCATGGAGGTTTTCGAGGAGGGTGGGCTTCCCACTCTTCAAAACTTCTGCAGGAATGCCATCGCTGCCAGGTGCCTTGCCGCGGGCGAGGTTGTCTATGGCTTTGTCGAGCTCTTCTGTGGTGGGTGACGAGTCAAGCTCGTCCATGACAGGAAAAACTGAGATGGCATTGAGGGCAGTTTCCGTTACGACATTCTGGGTGGCATACAGCTCGAGGTAATGTTCGACCCAGCGCTCCAGATGTTTGCCTTGGTCTGTGATGGTATCGCCAGACTGGGACTTGAGGGGGGCTGATTTGGAGGGAGTTGGTCCCGTGGCCTACTTTATGCCCACGTACATGCCTCTTGCATCTCCGAAGTCAGCAGCTTGCTGTATGCTGTTGCAGAGGTTCAGCCAGTAGGTGTTCGTGCAGTGGCCGGCGGTCTGCTGAGACTTCTTCCTGAGAGTGCGCTGGGACCTGGAGCAGCCTTGTAGGCCAGAAGGGCCTTCCTCTTCTCCTCAGTCACTGGCTCCATCTCCTCCCAGTGGAGTCCCTGATATCATTTCATCAAGGGCCTCATAGAAAGCGTCTTTCTCTTCTGTTGGTGAACACAGGGTTGGGGTGTACATGCTGATGATGTTTGCAGGGCCTGACTACGTCGACATGCAAAGTGCGAGGGTCCTCTCTGTGCCTGCTTCAGGGGGCTCTACAAAGGTGAGCAGTGTGTTCTTGATAGTGAAGACAACACCATGTAACCGTGGCTCCTCTGGTGGCTTCCCCTGCCAAAAGAAGGTGTAGTTGGCCTCTCTCAAGGTGCCACTGTCAGCCAAGCGCGTCTCCTGGAGGCAAGCAACGTCGATGTTGAGATGGGAGAGTTCTCAGTCAATGACGGCGGTATTTGTTGTAGATCAGTTGTGAGTCCAGGACACATGGTCCTCACATTCCAGCTTCCAAAAAGAAGACAGAATAAAGACAAAATATAGGTAACCCATTACGTGACATCAATGAGTGCATCTTGTGAAGCATCTACTGTATTGGTGTTTCATTTGTCACCATAACATTGATAAAAATGTGAAAACGTTTGGTAGATTCAAACCTTTCTAATAGTGCAGTTTGTTGAAAGTGTTAAAACTCACTGATTTATGCCTCCTTAAATGTTAATGTATCGTTATTTCAATTACCAGGGTTAACATAGGTCTGTCACCTTCTTTATAACAATGTCACAAAGACGTTTACTGAAGCAGTTGGCTAGTTTTCTCCCTGTTTTGCCCACATTGTACCAGTATTTAGATCTCTTGACTTAGTGTACAGGTATGTTATAGATAACATTTTGTCAAGATACAGACCTGTGCATAATAGGTTTCATATGATAATGCTATTTCTTCTATACTCAACAGAATATCTTGTTTCTGATTGGTCAATGACGAATGCATAAATAGGTTATAGAGTGCAATATGGTAATTGCTATCATGGAAACACAGTGATAAAGTAATTCTGTTGAGTATAATAATAAATAAAAAAATGGTTTGAACTTGCTTGCGCATTTTGTGATTCATGATCACTTGTGATGCTTTGAAAGTTCTTACAGCTTGTGCCATTTTGCAAACTTTCAAAACATCACCCATCCCCAGCTTAAATAATGAAAAGCACTTACATTCATATGATTTCTCATACTTATTAAATGGTGAGGATATTAATAATTTCCATCACCACTGGAATTACAGCGATTTTCATAATTCTGCGAAATTCATCTTCAAGCACCAATGGCCAAAAAGCAAACTTCCGATGCCAACCACAGGTTACCCACTAACCAGCATCTTTGGTTCCCACGGTACATTCAAACTCGAAGCTGATAGAAAAGCGATCATGAAATCTGTACGAATCCTTTTACTGAAGAATAATTTCTAAAAATATATCAAAATAAACTCTGAACTAAACAATACATGTAACTCCAATTCACTTTCTGGAGGAGGAGTCTATCTTCCTGGCTTTGTTCTGAAATTTGATAAAGGGGAAGCCAAAACGCAGTTTGGTGCTTAGCACTTGAAGGTAAGATTTCACAGAATTATGAAAATTGCAGTAATAATTATTAAAATGCTTCTTAGGGTTAGTTCTGATGGCTGTAATAATAATAATAATAACATGGCTTCTGATAGGATGCGGAAAAAAATTAAAGATTATGCGGAAATTTTTGGCCATATTATGCGGAAACATGCGTTGATTATGCGGAAATTACACCGGATTATGCGGAAACTTAAACAAGTTATAAAACTAATAATTAGGCCCGTCCAATGTATTTACATGCTTACGGTAAATCCGTAATCGAAATTGCAACCAATACAATCGCATTTGTGACTGAATTTTTGCCCTTTGTGATTAAAATACATGGAGGAGTCACCAATTTGCGACCAGCTTTCACCGTTGAAATAAAAGGGTTAGCAGTTGGGATTTTGGCGCAACTTTTGGTAAAATAAATAAAGCGATAAAAAATTATTTTGTTTCTCGTCATGAATTTTGTTTCAATTTTGAGATAATGTAGCCTGCGCTCGCAGACGTATTTCCGGTTGTCGCTTCGTCTGCGAGCGCAGGCTAGAGATGATGGAGCAAAATTGTAATACCTTTGGAGCGCGATCCATTCCCTCGATCATTGACTTAGGGTGCGTTTGATTCACCGTATTCCGGAATAAGAATACATGAAGTGATGAATTCAAAACGGTATGTCTGGCGTTTTGAAGCAACAAGGATAATAAAGATATGTTTAAAATAGCATTTTAGCAGGTGTTCGACACTTTTAATGTGAATCTCCGGAAAAACGAAGGATTTCTAACTTGTATTCCATGTAATCCTATTCCGGAATACGGTCAATCGAACGCGCCCTTAGTTTCTTATCAGTTACGTCATTTGCTGAAGTTTAACTGTTTCTCGTCCAATGGAAAGCATTGTAGGAACAAAAACTAGTGTCCAGGCTCATTGGCGAAAAAATGCGCGGAAACTGCTTACGATCTTTCTTACGAACTTTCATCTTGCGAACTAAATGGTGTGTTTTCTTCAATGTTCAGGAAAATAAACGTTTCAAAACAGTCAATTTCTTCGGCTTTTATGTTTTTGAGGATGTTAAGGAGCTGCTTTATCACTAATATCAGGTATTTCTTCTGTTTTTTTGCGGAAAATATCGGAATTATGCGGAAGATGCGGATTTCAGTGAATTATGCGGATCCGCATCGCCGCATCCTGTCAGATGCCATGTAATAATGATAATAATAATCCAGCTTGTGGGGTCGTGCACAAATGAAATCAAATCAAATCAAATCAATACATATCAAATCAAATGTTAGTTTTTGAGGAGAGGGGAAAACCAGAGTACCCGGAGAAAAACCTCTCGGAGCAGAGAAGAGAACCAACAAACTCAACCCACATATGACGCCGAGTCTGGGAATCAAACCCGCGCCACATTGGTGGGAGGCGAGTGCTCTCACCACTGCGCCATCCCTGCTCCCCATCCCTGTACTGCTGATCATAGAGCATTGTAACAGTTGAGAACAGCTGGCACTTCATGTTCAACAACACCTAGCTTTCCTCCATTCCTTCACCAATGTTCAATCTTAAGAGGCTGACCTTTTGTCACAATCATTCAGATATGTCTAGGATTGACCCTAATTAGATGCACGCTGATTTCAAAAAGTGTCACGAAGTGTCCCCTTGCTCTTCTCGTCAACTTCAACATCACTTGTGTTTTGGAATACAGACAATTATCATCATAAAGTGTCCCCCAAATGCTGCTCTCTGTTGTTTGTCCGTCGATATGACGAGGACCAGCTACACATCTTATGGAGTGGTGAAGGTGAAGGTGAAGATAATGATGATGATAAGGGACCTTATGATGATGCCGGACCTCGGTGTCGGGAATCTTTTCCTGCCACTTGATGCCGAGAATCCTCCTGAGGCAGGTGGTGTGGAAGTGGTTCAGCTTCCTTGCATGCCACTGGTAGACTATCCATGTTTCGCAGCCGTAGAGAAGAGTGGTGAGGACTGCAGCTTGGTATACCTTGATCTTAGTTTCGGCTGTGATGCCTCTCGGCTTCCAGACCTTTTTGTAGAGTCTGCCAAAAAAGGCACTCGCTTTAGCAAGTCTGGCGTTCAGCTCATCGTCCATGATGACGGATCTCGAGAGGGTACCAAGGTAGGTGAACTTTTCCGACATGTTCAGTCTCTGTACGTTGATGGTGACGGTGGGCTCTACGTATGGGTTACCCCGGTGCTGGCTGGTTCATGACTTCAGTCTTCTTAGTGCTGATCGTCTGGCCAAAGTTGTTGCAGGCCTCTACGAACTTGTCAACGCTATGCTGCATGTTGGCTTCCGAGGCAGCATTGAGGGCGCAGTCATCAGCAAACAAGAAATCATTGATGGTGCTAACCTTCACCTTGGTTTTCGCTTTGAGCCTCCTGAGGTTGAAGAGTGAGCAATCGGTGCGGTATTTGATACCAATGCCGACCACCGAATCCTTGAAGGCATCAGACAGCATTGCGAAAAACATGAGTCTGAAGAGTATTGGAGCCAGGACACATCCCTGCTTCACTCCGTTCATGACAGGAAATGCTGCTGATGTTTCCCCGTTGTCCTGGACACGTGCCAGCATGCCGTCATGAAACTGTCTGACGACGGTGGTGAATTTATCAGGGCATCTGTACTTTTGCATGACTCTCTAGCCTGTTCCAGGCTCTCTCAGATAGTCGAGAAAACGAAAAGAACTGCGTGTGAAAAGCGAGTGGGGGCTTGGGTCGAGGCGAGGCGGGAGAGCCTGTAAGCATCTTTTTGTAATTTCTTCATTCCGCCCACTTTGCAAATAACCTTTCTCATGTCAAAATGTCAATGTCAAAGTGTTGAAAATGGGCGGCATTGGCGGTTCCACGCGAGTTCAAGTGCGATTCTTTTATTGTTGTTCACATAAAATGGTCTAATCAATAAACTTCAGCTCTGATGCATCAGGACAACCGATAATGAATGTGAAAGATTGATATTTCATGTGGATGGGTTCAATTGCATTTGCAGGATACAGACACGTAGCCATCACCTTCGCTTCCTGAAATCGCTTGATCTTTTGAAGCTTATTAAAACATTTTATGTGCCACATGCAACGGAAATACACGCTTGTTTTCGGCAAATTTTTGCGCTCTTTCAAAGTGGTTTTTCTTTTTTCTCTCATTTTTTCGAAGGCGATGAAGGCAGAAATTTAATTGACCTTTGCTGGTGAATTCGAATACCCTGCCAAGTATTTGCATAAGAAAGAATAACATATTATTGTATTTTTTCTCGTTCGTCAGAGTTATCAGAGAGCGCCGTCGAATGCTAACAATTGTGGCGTGCAGGGGACATAATAGTTGTGTGTGTGCGATAAAATTCGAACTATATATCACACCCGGTGATGATATATTGTAAGCGGTTTGCAGAGATGTCGTATCACAACATTGAAGCGCTTTCGCAACGCGCGGAAGTAAATGAAAATTTATGCTTTTACCAAAACTGGTTGGAAGCATTGCAAACGGATCTTCTTCTCGACTTAAGGTCAACAGACAACTTTTGCTCGAATCTGAGCGCTTTTACGTTTGGGAATACTTTAGACACGCAGCGACAGTGTTGACCTCTTGCTTTCGTGCTCTGCGTAAGCTCCGCGCGTGAATCAAATGATGACGAAAGTGTTGATGTAAACTGTCAAAGTTGACCAATCAGAGGGTATACCAGGAGCTGGTATACCGGAATGAAGAATTTAAAGAGATGCTTACAGGCTCTCCCACCTCACCTCGACCCAAGCCCCCACTCGCTTTTCACACGCAGTTCTTTTTGTTTTCTCGACTATCTGAGAGAGCCTGGAACAGGCTAATGACTCTCCAAAGGCCATCTCTGCTGACGGACTCATAGTCCTTGGTCAGATCGACAAAGGTGGAGTACAGGTCAGTGTTCTGTTCTTGACATTTTTCTTGGAGCTGTCTGGCAGCAAACACCATGTCGATAGTCCCGGGATCTTTCCGGAAACCACACTGACTTTCTGAGTCTGAGTCATCCTGATCATCCTGATCATCCTGAGTCTGGGTCTGTCTGAGTCATTCCGATCAAGTAGTGTGCGGACATTTCACGTGGCTGTTTTCAAGGGTATAATCTTACTTTTCTTTGTTTTTCAACCGCATTGAGGGGGTCCCCGCCGACAGCGGTAAGCCAGCCAGGAAAGGTAAGGAGCAGGCAATGTTTAGGGCACCTTTTCTAGGCCCTTCCTCATGCCAGGGAGGTGAGCAGTGCTATCCTGAAGAGGGCTGCTCAGACACTCAGACGGCTGCTGGACTCCACTTCTGCTCCAGTCAGTGAAGAACGACCCAATGGCCTGAGTCGCCTGTGTGCAGGTCCGTGGCTAGACTGCCAGTGTACCCCACACCTGTTGCTTCATTGCTCGCCTGTCGCCACAGGACTTTGGGAGGATGAAGATGAATGAACTTGACTTTGTTTAAAGTGAGGTAGGATTGTGCAGAGCCAGCCTCACTCTCTCGTCTCGACAAGACTGACCCATCGGCAAGACAAGGTCAAGATGGCTGGAGACCCGCCAGGATGCAGGAGCTGCCGGAAGGTGATGAGTATGCCATCCAACCACCTTCGGGGCCCCACTCCTGATTTTCTGTCAGGGTTTATTCCCTTAGCCTTTGACCAACCAAGACCGCCCTGCAAGGCAACAGGAGACTCGTGGGGGCAGGGTCGTCTGTATCCTGAAAAGGCGCTAAGCACCAAACAGGCGCACCGAACAGGCGCTAACCACCTGCAACTGCCACTGCCACTGCCACTGCCACTGCCACTGCCACTGCCACTGCCACTGCCACTGCCACTACGTAAAGACTGCTGAGTAAAGATGCTGCACTCTAAGTAAAGATTAACTGCTGCATTTACACAAAGCTAAAAATAATGCTAACCTTTACCCTTACTTTGTTGTTGGAAATAGGACACTTTGTGTTGGATATCAAAATTAAGCCTGCATCTAATTAGAGTCAATTCTGGACATAAGTGCCATAAATGGAAATCACCATTGAAAGGGAAAGGAGAAAAAGTAATAACAGTGTTTTGAAGCAAGCAACCGTAGACAATCTTACAATTTTTAAAGAGGCTCAATTTTGGGTGGTCAAGTTTGAAATTGTACTAAAATTGAGGGGGTTCGAGGATTTGGGGGGGGGAGGAACTTTTTCACATGAACGGCACGTAATAAACGATCGCTCCCTAAATTAAACCCTTCATGTTGTTCTTTGAGAATTTAAACAGAGCTGTGAATAACTTTACCTTAAGTACTGCCAAAGCATTTTGCCTCTTTTTTTCTTCAACATCATCAATTGGTTGTGGTTTTTTTGTCCATGGATGATTACAAATCGTCGAACAGGCAGTACTAGTTGCAGCAGTAAAAGGTCTAGCGGCAACATCGGTGGATTCTTCTCTTAAAAATCCTAGGCCATTTCCAGTAGACACTGTCGTTCGTCCAGACACCGGGCGACTGGCACTTTTCCTTTTAATTTGTTGTTCCTTGGTTGCCGGCCTTGCCAAAGACGTTGTTCGTTGCCAAGGCTTATAGTCACGAAAATTGACAGCAATTTTCCCTTCTAAAATTCGGAGAAGTGGATCATTTTTGAATTGATCTTTGGTATTGAGTCTCTGGGCTGCTTGCTTTCCCCATCCACGAGAGCCTGAGAGCATAGTTTGCTCAGTTCTTTGACGACTGTTCATTGTTTTGTGAGGCGTATTAAATTTTATCCTGAAAGTTTGCGGACGATTACATGAAGTTATTCCTAGACCTCTCCAATCTCGTACCCAGAGTCCTCG
Organism: Montipora capitata; assembly: GCA_949126865.1. Lineage (NCBI taxonomy): Eukaryota > Metazoa > Cnidaria > Anthozoa > Scleractinia > Acroporidae > Montipora > Montipora capitata. The sequence goes on along the minus strand of OX421447.1, from coordinate 52,196,222 downwards.
GGCTTCTTGGCCAGCGGGTGAGCGCCCGGAGAGACTCTGGGATAATCGACTCCATTTTCCCAGAAAACGTGGGTTCCGGTCTTATTACGTATGCTTGAGTTTAACCGGAAACAGAAAAGAGAAAACCGTAAACAGTAGAAATGGCGGTTGAAAGTGTTCGAGAAACAAGAATTTTAGCCTTACACACAAAGAAACTGCAGAAATGATCATTGGCTTGCTGTAAGAGTAAGTGAAGATGAAACCTGATGCTTTCGGTAAGTGTATTTTTAGTGTTTCAGCGTACATTCCATCGTTCAGAATGCCATCGTGCAAGCAACACGATGGACAAATTTTTGTGAAAACGACACAAATGTCCTCTTCTACTACGATTTGATGTTTCCGTAATTCTGAATGGCTTCGACAAGACCTTATTCCACGGATTTCTCCTCAAAGAGACTGATATAATGTTTTCCCACGGTACTTTTGCAACAGTAACAGTAATCACTTTTTAGCAGCGTGGGAAAATTCCCGTACGGTATAAGACATAATTCAAACCTCGTGGTTTTTTATTTTTGTGATTTATATATTTCTGAGGTAGAAAAAAACAAACAGCACTGAAACTAGTTTTAGATTTTGAATCTCCCTCCAAATTCTGGGGCTTCTGAATTACTTACCGACTTCCTCTAGGACTGCCATTGTTACGCAAGTGGCCAATCAAAAATATAGTTCAAGTCGATTATCCCAGAGTCTCTCCGGGCGCTCACCCACTGACCAAGAAGCCCGAGGACTCTGGGTACGAGATTGAGACCTCTCCGTCTTTTCAACCTCGTTCCCAGGGTTCCTGCATACCGCAGATAAGAAGGGAGATCCTGGGACGAGGTTGGGGTTTCTGTTTTCTTCAAGCCCGGTCGCCCGGTTCAAGTAGAAATATTTTAAAACTATACAACTTGGCGATCTGACAGTGTTGCAAAATACATATTCAGTGTTCATATCCAAATGAAAATAATGAGATTACATGGGAATAATTTCATGTGCGCTTTTGTCCAAAATCACTTTAGGCTCAGGAAATTATTTGATTTTGACCAAAACGCAAGTGGAGTCTTTTGAACTCCTCAAAACCATCCTGTTGTTTAATTTGTATTCCCAACATCGACACAGTTGGTTTACAACAACTTTGTATGTATAAGCATAGCGAACATATGCAGACACAATAAGTAAACTTGTTGCTGATTATAAGTGTCTTGCTCCAGTAAATAGTATCAATGACTGAAATGTGTAACGTTTTAGTATAATATGGACAGCGATTATCGAAGAGAGAGTGAGACGTAGTGGTCAACTCCAATTTTTAATGAAAGAATGTGTCCCGAGATACAGAGGAAATCCCAACAACCTACCATTGTACTCACAAAATAACTAGATCAACTAAACGTATCAAGTTATGTTCAATTACAAAAGTCACATCCTGTTGGTATTACAAACAT
>OX421447.1:52169762-52174762 GCA_949126865.1 Montipora capitata | reverse complement strand
TCTTCAGGAATTAGATAACAAAATTAATGCTGGATGCCAGTGCCAGCATCCTGTTAAAAAATTATCGAAATATGAAAAACATATCGCTGTTTGACAAAACTACATTTTTCTCAAAAATGGCTAATGCACCCAAGGTGTCCAAACAAATCCGTAAAGCTCTGGTTTGGACAGAGGATCTGGATCAGGATAACGCACTGGTACAGCAGTGGAATTATATTCTTTCAATTTCTTCATCAAAAGTGACACCATTTCTGGAAAAGCTGATGATAGTTCATTCCTCTCTTCAGGATCTTCACGGATATTGAAAAGGAAGGTACTGTTGATATTGTCAAAAACGTTTACTACTCCAGGCTTATTACGATAGGAACTTTCTGGAGGAGGAACCCAACTCCCATTTCCTGGACAGCCAGTGAGAAGTTTCCAGTCACCTACACGTATGGCAGCTTGTCGGCAGTGTTTGTATTTCCCTGGGGTAGGGTCCCAGTGAGTGTCCATAGGATCAATATTATGCAAAATCTCCTTCCTTGGTGATGGTTTTCCTCTGCTTAATGTGTCCCATACATCGTAACCATCCAACGGCAATCCAGCCAAAGACCCTCCAGCCAGATTCACAATTGTGGGAAACCAATCAGTGACGTGGATCATTTCTGAGCTTATCTGTCCACGATTTTCCAACAGTTCACTGTACACGAGGCCCACGCCCCTCATTCCACCTTCCCAAAGTGTACCTTTCCAGCCTCTCAAAGGCCAGTTATTTCCTCCAGAATGGATTTGCCCGCCGTTGTCTGTACTGAAAAAGAGCACTGTGTCGTTCCACAAGCCATATTCTTGCAGAGCTTGCGTGATGTTACCAATTCCTTCGTCCATACAAGAAACCATGCCAGCGTAAGTCCGACGAGCCCGATCTTTTATATCTTTGTACTGTTCGGTGTATTGTTCAGGTACTTCCAATGGGCCATGCACTGCTTGGTACGCTACGAATAAAAATAGGGGACGATCTGCTTCATGAGACGAAATAATCTTCACTGCTTCGTTAGTGAACAAGAAAGTGGAATAATTCCCAGCAGCGTCACGAGCGATCTCTTCATTTCTTCGCAAGTCGTAACCATCTAATCCGCCGAATCCGCGACCTGGAAATCCATAACCGTTCTTGTGAGTATAATAATCTTCGTTGCCAGTCAAATAACCATAGAAGGAATCGAACCCTCGCTGAGTAGGAATAAACTCGCGTTTGTAGAATCCTATGTGCCACTTTCCAACCATATGAGTACTATATCCACTCTCTTTCAATTTGCTGGCGATCGTGGTTTCATTTTTGGGCAGTGCATTTGGTTGAGATGGCCAGATAATTCCGTGTTGTAAGCCCGTGTGGATCTGATATCTCCCGGAAAACAGCTGGCTTCTTGTTGGGGTGCAAATTGGTTGCACATAATAATTTTCCAGTCGCACTCCAGCGGAAGCCAAACTATTCAGGTTTGGTGTTTTTATGCGAGGATTGTGATAACCAACGTCGTTAAAACCGTAATCATCAGCTAAAATAAAAACAATGTGCGGAGGTTTACTGAGAGCCGCACGAAAGCAGCAAAAAATAACAATCACTCCAAGTTTTGCGAAAGCAACCATCATAGACAACAGCACCCTGCTAGCAGAGCCTTTCTTTTGCTTGCTCGATTTTGGCGTTCGCGAAAAAAGGCTCTGCATGAATCGAGTAAGATCTTTATTGAATATGCGCTGCATGTTGCCAGGATACAGTCTCGAACCCAAGCCTACTATGCCAGATCTCGCCGCCATCTTGGTTTTTCATGGTACATCGGGCTCAATTATAACCATCGGTTTTGTCAAAAAACGGACGCTCGCACTGAAAAAACCGGTTTGACGAGAGAAAACAAGATTGACTAGTCCAGAAGTTCGGGCTGCGGCGGTTTCAAACAGTTGACGCGATTCGGGCAGAGCCTACTTTTCTCCTCCTCAGTAAAGAAAAAGACAAAAGGAGGCTCTGCTCGCAGGGTGAGACAACAGGCTCCCCAAGCTGAAAATACGTGGTGTATGGGACAGCTTGTGTATATAGAGAATTGTATGGGAAAATCACCGATCGTAAAAAAATTGTGTAAATAATTATCTCATTTGAAATAAAGTTTTCCTACCTCAAATGTGTGACGAACTTGTCTCTTGTGCCGAGTTTAGAGCCATTCTGACGACGTTTAGTGAAGTTATCCGGAAACAGTTACTAAAAGAACTTCACTAAACGTCGTCAGAATGGCTCTAAACTCGGCACAAGAGACAAGTTTGTCACACATTTGAGGTAGGAAAACGTTATTTCAAATGAGATAGTTATTTACACAAATTTTTTACCATCGGTGATTTTCCCATACAATTCTCTGTATACACAAGCTGTCGATACACCACCTTTTTTAAGCTTGGGGAGCCTGTGCATAGACTCATGACAATCTCGTGAGTGGACACGCTTGACTGCACCGATATTTACATTCAATACGGTACACTCTAATAAGGGATACATGAGGTTTGTTTACTATTTACAAAAAATTCTGGAAATTTCGGTGAGACCTTTCAAAACTTGTAAATGGAACACATATTTCCAACGGGAAAACAGGACTACCCAGGACTACTTTTTCAGACGGCATGTACTAAAATCAGGAACACGGGAACACTCCGGAACACCCGGGAAGTAACCCAAAACCCTCAATTTGGCTAACCCTAGGCCTAGCTAACCCTTAGGTTGGTTTTTAGGCCTAGTTAGCCAAATTGAGGGCTAACCCTAACTTTCAGGGTGTTCCGGAGTGTTCCGGTGTGCTAGCGCTAGGCCTAAAAACCAACTTAAGGCCTAGCTAGGCCTAGGGTTAGCCAAATTGAGGGTTTGGGGTTACTTCCGGGGTGTTCCGGTTTTGGTACTTGCCTTTTCAGACGTACCGCTGCTCCCGGAAACCGTAATCATCAGCTAAAATAAGAAAGGAAAGTGCACGTGCGATGTTTCGGCACAAAAACGGAAGCGGGGAAACATATCGCCCAGTGGTGAATCACTTTGGATAATCCCATTTCTTAACACATTTTTATATCTGTAAAATTATCAACCGAAGTTTTGTTATCCTAGCCAGACTTCTCACGGGCAAAACTGAAATGTATTATTTATATCCTCTTTTAAAAGACTTTCCTCTCATACCACGTTTTAGAATATTTCGTATATTCTTTGTTTCAAAATATTCCATATTTTCCGTGTTTTAGAATATTCCATATTGTTGGTACAAGAACCGTACGCAATAAGACAACTTCGTACGTAGAAATAAGAAATCACATTTCTTGCAAGACTACTTTCAAGATCAAATCGAAGAACAACAAGAGAGTTCAATGTTCAATTCGTTGGGGGTCAAAAATGTGCGACCACGTGATGTAGTCGGATCCAGTTTTCCACACACTCGCCCCCGTTGATTGATGACATCAATCAATCAAAGTTCAGAATTAAGAAAATCTCATGACAAACAAACTCATTACAAACGTACTCGCACACATCGCTTTAGAAAGGTTTCTTAGCTAGAATTTACAACAACTGCTGAGACATCTTCATCCCTCACAACTGTAATAGAACAGCGTTATCCGGTTCGGTATTCAGCTTCATTTCCAAAGGGTAGAGTCTCTGCAGTGGGCGTTTCCATTCTCACGAAGGCAAGTTGCCGGACTTAACTTTCACTACTGCACTTCGAACTTCGCCATCTTGACCAGGAAGTAAGCTTTGAACCCTTCCACCTCGCCACAGTTGTCTTGGGGTCGTGTTCTCATGTATGCACACCACATCTCCCACTTGAACCTTACGCAGTGAGCTAACTCTCTTAGAACAGCGATGTAGTCGTGTTCCGGGACTCCCTCTTACCCCGCCCTGAAAATGGGCCTGGAACCCAGGCGGGAAAAGAGAGAGTCCTGTATTACTTGCAGGCGCATGCTCAGAATGAGCCAATCATATTGCATTAGATGCCAGGCTTGATATGTAAATAAAGGGAACCTTGAAACTCCGACAAAAAATCGTATATGAAAATTACTGTGTGATTTGCAGTGTCAGGAAAGAGAACATCTAAATTATGCCTGGTCGTGACCAAACGAGGAGAAAAAAACCCGATCGCAGTGATGTTGGAAAATTATTGCCCAATAAATGTAACGACTGAGAGAAGATCGCAATAAATCAATGCAAAGGCTGAACTAGTAAATAAAGCATAGGATTTCACTAAGCGACAAAACAGCTCGGAGTCAGAATTTCATATTATCTGCAGTACTTTACCTCTAACAATGAGTTTCAGAAGGAAAGTGCTTTTAAGTAGCAGCAATAAAAGCAAGGTGACACACGCTTTTAAGTAGCATTTTTCATCCTCATTAATTAATATTCACGAACAAATTTTGACCAGAAAAAAAAATGGAGACAATTAACGTCCGAATAATCGATGTTTGACTGTGCATATATATGTATAAATTTAATAGAAACATTATTGCTTCATCATTGCGTTATCAACACAAACTGGTATGTAAAGAAACAAATAGTCCAGGTCCAGTGCTTTAAAAACAGTATTCTAAGGGAAAATTAATAGTCTGAGTAAATTACTCTACTCTAATTACTCCAAAAAACAAATACTGTGTTTGTCACCGGTGTTTGTGTATTATTCCTGATAAAACTGAGAGTATTTACGACATTTTTTACCTGACTTATATTGGGTATCCATACAATTTTGTCCCCGATTTTGAAAAAAAATTGGTAGGTCTAAACTCCTGAAACAATCACAGTTTCAATAATTACTGTGCAATTCAAATATATGTTCACTGGATCTGTGCAATTATCACATAACTAGATCGACAAAAGTAATGAACAAGAAATAATAAACAATAAACAAGAGTTCCAGCAGGAGATTTATTAGTCTTCGTTGAGCGATTTACAGCCACAACCTACAGTGTATTTGTAAGTTTCAAGGAGTCTCGGGAGAGCAATTAAATCGAAATTTCAT
>OX421447.1:52149762-52152262 GCA_949126865.1 Montipora capitata | reverse complement strand
TCTCGTAGTATTTGACATGTGGCTTCCATTTGTTATTCTGGACACGTTCTTATAATGTACTTTCCAATGCATAAATAAAATCTCACAATACTGAAATTTGGTTCAAATCATAGTTTTATGATTTGGAATTCAGACTTGCGTGACGCTTCACAACGTTACTCCAAAATCCGTTCTGTTGGGGAAGTGTTTACTAAGAATGCCATAAAAAATACATTTTTGTTGTTTGATGTTTCATATTCGTTAAAAGATAGCTTTCTCTTTGGAGGACGCTGGAAGAATTCCAAAAACTGTTTTATTTCGATCGATTTAGCAAGAAGTGGTGCGAGCAGTGCGAGAGCACTTACATTACTCCCGACATCACTCCCAACATTACTCCATTTTCGAAGCCTAAAATAATGAATTTACAGCACAGCTACAGATAAATTATTGAAACTGGAGTGTAAAGGGTTTCAAAGGAAATAGTAGTAGGACTTTGCATGGTCATTTCAGCTTTATTTTAGGTAAACTGCAACATTACTCCATAAAGAGAGCTTAAACTGAAATAATGCATCTAATTAACCTTTGTGTATACATGGTTTCAATGGAGTAATGTTGAAAATAAGTAGATACAATAACTTTTGTCCATAATCAGAACTACAGGGTACGTATTCCAGTATGATTTACATATAACTACGTTATTGTTGCAAAATATCACATTCATTGGGCATATATTTCGCATTTTCTTATGGAGTAATGTCATGGAGTAATGTTCGCATATATGTTTACTGTTCCCAAAATAAATCAATGATTGACAGGCCATCCTACTCACGCTACTGGTGCAAAAAAAGTAATCACTGTTAATTTACTTATTTAATGTGACTCTGTTTGAAATGCACACATGACGTTTTTAAAAGGCGCTGCTCTCAACTTGGCAAAGTGCAACTGACGTCCGCCATTGTAAGAGTTTAGTCCGTGAACTCGTTTGACCTTTCAAGACCAGCTTTTTGGCTTTAATTAACTATCATTTAGTCTCCTCCCCTTTCTGTTCATTTACGAAGGAATTTTCATCATGTTATTTGCTCTACAATTTAATACCATTGAGACACTAATGCAACAGGACGTCCTAACACATGTATGAAGTTGAAAACTTGCCTTATTTTTAACCAGATCAACGCCTAAAATTCACGATAACATGGCAAAAAGCAGTTAAATGTTAAAGCAAGCGCTAATTGTGTTTGTTTTTCAAAGGCACTGTAAACGCTAAGAAAAAAGTCGTCTTTCCAATTTAAGACCACGCCCAGAATTTTCAGACAATCATAGACAAAAGTAGTTGGGAAGGTTATGTAAATGAACCACACCAGAACTGTATTTCAACCTGCTTCTGTTAAAGCTCAAAAGAAATAGTTTCACTTTCTCTTACGTAGCCCCCCTCCCCCCTATTCAATGTTGGAAGGTAAGTCAATAATTTTCCACTGAAACCATTCAGTTTTGCACAACATTATGTTGGAAGGTAAGTCAACAATTTTCCACTGAAACCATTCAGTTTTGCACAACATTATGTTGGAAGGTAAGTCAACAATTTTCCACTGAAACCATTCAGTTTTGCACAACATTATGTTGGAAGGTAAGTCAACAATTTTCCACTGAAACCATTCAGTTTTGCACAACATTATGTTGGAAGGTAAGTCAACAATTTTCCACTGAAACCATTCAGTTTTGCACAACATTATGTTGGAAGGTAAGTCAACAATTTTCCACTGAGACCATTCAGTTTTGCACAACATTGAAGGGGGGAGGGGAGAGAAGCAATAAAGACTTCAAATGTGCTAACCTTCCTAACAGTTTTGTCTAGGATTGAATGAGAGTAGGAAATCTGCTTTGAACGCTTATAACTCTCGTAGTATTTGACATGTGGCTTCCATTTGTTATTCTGGACACGTTCTTATAATGTACTTTCCAATGCATAAATAAAATCTCACAATACTGAAATTTGGTTCAAATCATAGTTTTATGATTTGGAATTCAGACTTGCGTGACGCTTCACAACGTTACTCCAAAATCCGTTCTGTTGGGGAAGTGTTTACTAAGAATGCCATAAAAAATACATTTTTGTTGTTTGATGTTTCATATTCGTTAAAAGATAGCTTTCTCTTTGGAGGACGCTGGAAGAATTCCAAAAACTGTTTTATTTCGATCGATTTAGCAAGAAGTGGTGCGAGCAGTGCGAGAGCACTTACATTACTCCCGACATCACTCCCAACATTACTCCATTTTCGAAGCCTAAAATAATGAATTTACAGCACAGCTACAGATAAATTATTGAAACTGGAGTGTAAAGGGTTTCAAAGGAAATAGTAGTAGGACTTTGCATGGTCATTTCAGCTTTATTTTAGGTAAACTGCAACATTACTCCATAAAGAGAGCTTAAACTGAAATAATGCATCTAATTAACCTTTGTGTATACATGGTTTCAATGGAGTAATGTTGAAAATAAGTAGATACAATAACTTTTGTCCATAAT
>OX421447.1:52142262-52147262 GCA_949126865.1 Montipora capitata | reverse complement strand
AATTGCATTCTCTTTGGATATGGACCATCAATGTAATGAGTGAAATGCATAGATTAAAACTCACATGGTGAGGTATTTATGGAAAACAAATTAAACCTCAGATAATTAAATTTATCAGTAGTCCTCACTGGTATGTACAAACAGATGATACCTATACACTGACTAAATCACACAAATTGACGAGGTTTCTTAGGTGGAAAGGTTTGCAAAATTTCTGCTGACAATTATATAGACTGCGAGCAAGCTCTCCAGGTTACTAACAATACTGACAACTGCAGATTATGATACAAAAAAATGATCAGAAAAATTTTGTTTGATTTACCACCAAACTATAAGAAACAGTGTGAGAGCACTCAAAAATATACTCAATTAGGAATAATCTTGATTCAGAAGTTCCTAAAAACCACATGAGTACAGAATCTATACATTCATTTGCAAGAACTGCAAATCCCATACAACCCTGATCAATACAAATTGTTACAGTTAAAAGAATGTGAAATTCAGAATCCAGGGCAGTACTATACGTTATAGCCCATAATGATATCTTCTCCAATTCTTAATGGAAGCACCAAGAATAATCACAAAGAGCTGTTAAGTCATCTACTTAGAGTGTTGCTGATGAGGATTTTAGTTTATCAGTCACCTCTAAAGGTGCATTTGCACTATCCAACTGGCATGCTCTGTTCATGTCATGCAAAAAATTGCACGGGCTCTTTTACTTGTCAACAACCGTTTCCCTTCTAGGAGGTGTCTAACACCAGTCGATTTTTATCATCAGATGCTAGTCCCCTTTGGAGCAAAAGTGTTAAACAAAGACTCTGGTCAACCCTAACAGAAATTCTATATTGCCAAAACTTGTTTACACTGCAACGCACCTTACCATGGCCACCTGACAGAGTTGTTTAAAACTACTACGCCAATCAGGGTGTGCGAATTTGATTGACAGTTGACAGTCACCCCTCCTTGCAAAGTTTGCACAGTTGTAAGTTGAACACTGTTGCATAGGTTGTTGACTTGACGTATTTACACACAGTTGTTAAATGTGAAAGTTTGTTGCGTGGCCACAGTAAGGCATGTTGCACTGTAATGGAGACATACTCTTTCAGTGAGTGACTAACCCATTGACTCCTGGGGGTTCCCCTTGACGAGTTCTGGGGTGAAAGTGTTAAAGGATGTGTTCTTCAGGAATTAGATAACAAAATTAATGCTTGGAGCCAGTGTAAGCATCCTGTAAAAAATTATCGAAATATGAAAAAAATATCGCTATTTGACAAAACTACATTTTTGTCAAAAATGGCTAATGCACCCAAGGTGTCCAAACATTTCCATAAAGCTCTGGTTTGGACAGAGGATCTGGATCAGGATAACGCACTGGTACAGCAGTGGCATTATATTTTTCCAATTTCTTCATCAAAAATGACACCATTTCTGGATAAGCTGATGATAGTTCATTTCTCTCTTCAGGATCTATACGGATATTAAAAAGAAAGGTACTGTTGATACTGTCAAAAAGGTTCACTACTACAGGCTTATTACGAAGGACACTTTCTGGAGGAGGAACCCAACTCCCATTTCCTGGGCAGCCAGTGAGAAGTTTCCAGTCACCTACACGTATGGCAGCTTGTCGGCAGTACTTGTATCCTGAAGGAAAATTCCAGTAAGTGTCTATAGGGTCAATATTATGCAAAATCTCCTTCCTTGGTGATGCTTTCCCTCTGCTTAATGTGTCCCATACATCGTAACCATCCAACGGCAATCCAGCCAAAGACCCTCCAGCCAGATTCACAATTGTCGGAAACCAATCAGTGACGTGGATCATTTCTGAGCTTATCTGCCCACGATTTTCCAACAGTTCACTGTACACGAGGCCCACGCCCCTCATTCCACCTTCCCAAAGTGAACCTTTCCAGCCTCTCAAAGGCCAGTTACTTCCTCCAGAATGGATTTGCCCGCCGTTGTCTGTACTGAAAAAGAGCACTGTGTCGTTCCACAAGCCATATTCTTGCAGAGCTTGCGTGATGTTACCAATTCCTTCGTCCATACAAGAAACCATGCCAGCGTAAGTCCGACGAGCCCAATCTTTTATATCTTTGTACTGTTCGGTGTACTGTTCAGGTACTTCCAATGGGGAATGCACTGCTTGGTACGCTACGAATAAAAATAGGGGACGATCTGCTTCATGAGACGAAATAATCTTCACTGCTTCGTTAGTGAACAAGAAAGTGGAATAATTCCCAGCATCGTCGCGAGCGATCTCTTCATTTCTTCGCAAGTCGTAACCATCTAGTCTGTCGAATCCGCGACCTGGATATCCAAGACTGTTCTTGTGAGTATAATAATCTTCACCGCCAGTCAAATAACCATAGAAGGAATCGAACCCTCGCTGAGTAGGAATAAACTCGCGTTTGTAGAATCCTATGTGCCACTTTCCAACCATATGAGTACTATATCCACTCTCTTTCAATTTGCTGGCGATCGTGGTTTCATTTTTGGGCAGTGCATTTGCTTGAGATGGCCAGATAATTCCGTGTTGTAAGCCCGTGTGGATCTGATATCTCCCGGAAAACAGCTGGCTTCTTGTTGGGGTGCAAATTGGTTGCACATAATAATTTTCCAGTCGCACTCCAGCGGAAGCCAAACTATTCAGGTTTGGTGTTTTTATGCGAGGATTGTGATAACCAACGTCGTTAAAACCGTAATCATCAGCTAAAATAAAAACAATGTGCGGAGGTTTACTGAGAGCCGCACGAAAGCAGCAAAAAATAACAATCACTCCAAGTTTTGCGAAAGCAGCCATCACAATTATATTAGACTCATGACAATCTCGTGACTGAACGTGATATTTACATCGAACACGGTACACTCTAATAAGGGATACATGAAGTTTCTTTACTATTTACAAAAAAAATCTGGAATTATTTCGGTGAGACCTTTCAAAACTTGTAAACGGAACACACATTTCCATCGGAACGTTTCCAGCGGGAAAACAGGACTACTTTTTCAGACGTCCCGCTGCTCCCGGAAACGGTAATCATCAGCTAAAATAAGAACAATGTGCGGAGGTTTGCTGAGAGCCGCACGAAAGTAGCAACGAAGAAAAAAAACTCCAAGTTTTGGGAAGGGAGGCATCTCGAGCAACTCTTTCTGAAACGAGAAATTACAACCTCGTGATTGAACGAATGACTGCACTCACAATAATATTGAATACACTCTAATTAACAAATAAAGAAGCCTTGACTGTGCTCTGTTCTGTTGTTTATCAATAAAGGGCAAAATTACTGAGCGCTGATTGGCTGAGACGGAGGGCATTTTTTCTTAATCGAGGGCATTTTTGGTAATCAAGAGAGGGCTTGATTACTTGATCCTGATTGGTTAATTTTGCCCTTTATTGATAAACAAGTAGTCGCATGAGTCCTCGTAGTATTAAGGATTAACTGCACTTGTGTTTTGGAAATTTTCCAAAATTGCCCGAGTCGCGAAAAAGCGACTCGGGCAATTTTGGAAAATTTCCAAAACACTCGTGCAATTAATCCTTAATAGTAATCGGCCTCGTGTGATTACCTATACAAAGCACGCAGGAAGCTGCTAGAGCACGAAAGAATATATGGAATATATGAAATATTAAAAAAACACGGAATATACGGAATATTCAAAAATGCGGGATGACAGGAAAGTTTTTAAAATAAGGATATAAATGATAAAATTTTTTGCCCGTGAGTAGTCTGGGTAGGATAACATTGCGAGTACGCATTCCTTTATTCAACCTTTCAATTTCTTGTCCGACCCAACAATTTAAAGTGCTCGGTGTTACCATAAGTGATGATTTCAAATGGAACGATCACATCTTTAATGTAACCTCAAAGGCTGCCAAAAGATTGTGCCTCCTGAGACAACTTAATTGAGGTGGTATCTGTGCGAGTGATCTTGTCTTATTTTACTGTGGTACCATAAGATCAGTTTTAGAATACGCATGTCAAGTATTTCACTTCAGCCTTCCGTCCTATTTATCCAAAGAGCTGGAACGTATTCAGAAGCGCGCCTTGCGCATTATTTTTCCTTATGCAAGCTACAACAGCGCGCTCAAAGAGGCAGGCATTCCCTCTCTTTACGATAGGCGAGCGTCACTATCGTTTGATCTTTTTAATGACATTTAGGCCCGTAGGAGGGGGGGTTTGAGGGGCTCGAACGAACCCCCCTTGAGGCCCAAGATTTTTTTTTTTCTTGCTGTTGCCGACCTAACCGAGCGCCGTCTCTTGGATTGTCAGGATTGAGCTTGCGCTAACCTATTCAAAATAAAGTATTTGTTGTTTTCACTGTTATGTTTTCGGTTTTGGGAGCCATCGTGGTCAAAACGCTGCCGCAAAGGACGCTTTGTGACTGCTGTCTAACTATATAACAAACTAGAAATCCCAGGAGCCCGCGAAAAAAAAAAAACACGAAAAACACAGCGAGGTCCGTATCGGCCCAGGGAAATTAGGACAAATTCGCCTCCGCTAGATATGATTACTACCGTTTGCAAGCTTGCGTGAAGCGTGACGAAATAACTTTGTTTTGAAAAGTTATAACTTAGTCGTTTAGGGGTCAAAACGTATTAGTTATACAGGTGAAACTTGTGCCCGAGCCTGACAAAACTTTTAGTTTCCTGAAAATCCAAGGAAAAAGCCTCCTATTACCAATGATCGATTACAATACGCCAAAATCGAGGACAAATTTTTTGCCGGTACGGTCCGAAATTTCAACCGGCGCGCTGTGAACACTTTGACCGTCTAAATTTTTGCGTTCTATACTTTTCTCGTCAAGGTGACTCTAATTTTTTAGCTTTCAAAAGTGCTCATGAATTCCGAATTCGTTCCTTGGCACTGGCACTGAACTTCGGCCAATGTTCAATCTGTTCGTGTGCGACCAATTTTCTTGTTTCCTCAGGACTTTCACCCGTTAATATAGGCCGATGTGTTAGCTAGCCTAGTGCTGATCATAATAACATGGGATCTGTGAGCAAG
>OX421447.1:52129762-52137262 GCA_949126865.1 Montipora capitata | reverse complement strand
AACACGGCGCAAAAACCTTCTAACCCAAGCCAACTATATCATCAGTTGTCGACCTTGAAGCGCAAAATTCATCTACCTTTCGGCAGAATCTTCAAAACTTACTTGTTTACTCATTCAATGCTAGTGGGACGTCTCGAAAGAACTTACCTTTGATAAACAACGTGGATTTTTCATATTCACTTTATGTTCTTCCTTAACCTCTAATCGACACCTTCGGCCGCGCTCCATCACTTACGCAACACATTCTCTGGCCGCCTTTTTCCTTTTAAAGAGGCATTTTTGTACCAGGGCAGGTGAAAAAATAAGGAAAATAAATTAAAGAAGTTTTAATTTTTCCTTTATTGTAATATTCACTGCCTTAGCTTGATGATGCCATCACCAGGCTTAAGTTTAAATATTCAGAATAACAAGGTTAGATGTTTTTTACAGTTTACATTTCCTCACTCCAGAAACCAGAAACCAGAAACCAGAAACCAGTATTTAAAAATACTCGAGTGTGGGGATTATAGCAGAGCGTACTAGGTGTGGGTAAGTTGTTGTAGTTCTCGCGAATTGTGGATAATTCTGGTTTCTGGTTTCCCGATTCCGTATTCTGGATTCCGGCTTTTAGTGCTGCCCCGTCTTACGATCCTGTCTCGGTAAAGAACCTTGAGCAACTAACCCCAATTTTTTTATTTGCTAAAAATAATCTCGCTATTCGTGTAAGCATTTCTGCGAAAAAATTTTTGTCCTAGCTTTTTTTGTTCATTTTCACTAGCTTGCGAAAGTTTCAAATTTGGCGCTTTTTTCGGCCACCGCCGAGCACTTGGAAGAATGGGCCCTCGTTGTACTGTGACGTCATCGAAGGACATCAAACATTTGCGTGATTCAGAGGAAGCAAAGAATCGTAGGCCACCACAATCATCGATTTGAGCCGAAACTTTTGGTTATGCCTGACCGCTGTGTGGCGTACGGCTGTAACAATAAAGCAGACCCCGAAAATAGAAATGGCCTGCAAAAAATTCCGTTTTTTGGAGACGATAGTAAGGAATGCCGCAGAAGACGGAAGAAATGGATCGACTTTGTACTTCGCAGACGAGCCCATTGGAAACCATCGAAGCATTCTAAGATCTGCTCCCTGCATTTTAGAAGAGAGGATTTCTCTTGGATGTTCACTACTCTTCCCGGGCAAGAAAAGCTATCTTCACCAAAGTTTATAGCAGACGATCTTGGGCCGTGTGTCTTGCCATCAATTCAGACAAATGACCCTGAATTCGGGCAGATTGACCGTTCGCCTCCGTTGTCAGAAAGAACCTGGAGAATTGTGAACACCTATAATACAACTACAGAGAATCAGGCAAACATACTGCTTCTAATATACAGCGAATAAGATTGTAATAAACTCATACAGACGCTCAAGCTTGCTGACGAAAAAAAACACACGGCGGTTCGTTTACATAGTTTACAGTAGACTGTACTCCCGCGAAATGATTTTCGGAAACTCATCAGGACTCCGCTTGAACTGCACCGTCTAGTGAGTAGTCTGGCCTGA
This sequence comes from Montipora capitata, assembly GCA_949126865.1. Lineage (NCBI taxonomy): Eukaryota > Metazoa > Cnidaria > Anthozoa > Scleractinia > Acroporidae > Montipora > Montipora capitata. The sequence goes on along the minus strand of OX421447.1, from coordinate 52,135,731 downwards.
AATTCTTGCTCTAACCGTTTATTTTCCTCGTTTTCTGCTTCATATTTCTTCAGCCATTCCTCGTCAGCCAAACGCTCATCAGCATAGGCCATTATGTCGTCTGAGCTTTCACAACGTGAAGCATACAAGGCGCGTTCGTCTTCGTTATCTTCGTCTTCTCATTTCAATGTCGAATCATCCTCAAAACTTGCCACTGAGTCTCCTGATTCGTTAATACTCTCTGAATCTGGGACGCTAGATTCCATATCTCGTGTTTGTTCGACTTTGAGCGCGTTTAAGTACACTACGTCGTTAAAATAACGTAAAGAAACATGTCCGAAAAGAGCTTCTCGGTCGTAAGCTTTGTAAGACGCGGCAAAGCGACTCCTTCGAAGACGTCAAAAGTGTCACGGAAATTAGAAGTTTTTGTTTAGCGAAAAAAAAAATTTGGGGTTAGTTGCACTTCAACGAAATGTGGAAACGCCTCGATGCTAAGTACGGAGACCCCGCCAAGGTTGCAGATGTGATCATCGACAGCATTCGACGAACCAAAATCATCAGAGAAGAAGAAGATAAACGACTCTTCGAATTTGTAAACATGCTGGAAGACGGATACATAGAGAACCTTGAAACTCCGACAAAAAATCGTATATGAAAATTACTGTGTGATTTGCAGTGTCAGGAAAGAGAACATCTAAATTATGCCTCGTCGTGACCAAACGAGGAGAAAAAAACCCGATCGCAGTGATGTTGGAAAATTATTGCCCAATAAATGTAACGACTGAGAGAAGATCGCAATAAATCGATGCAAAGGCTGAACTAGTAAATATAGCATAGGATTTCACTAAGCGACAAAACAGCTCGGAGTCAGATTTCATATTATCTGCAGTACTTTACCTCTAACAATGAGTTTCAGAAGGAAAGTGCTTTTAAGTAGCAGCAATAAAAGCAAGGTGGCACACGCTTTTAAGTAGCATTTTTCATCCTTATTAATTAATATTAACGAACAAATTTTGACCAGAAAAAAAAAATGGAGACAATTAACGTCCGAATAATCGATGTTTGAATGTGCATATATATGAATAAATTTATATATTATATAGAAACATTATCGCTTCATCATTGAGTTATCAACACAAACTGGTATGTAAAGAAACAAATAGTCCAGGTCCAGTGCTTTGAAAAATTATTCTAAGGAAAAATTAATAGTCTGAGTAAATTACTCTACTCTAATTACTCCAAAAAACAAATACTGTGTTTGTCACCGGTGTTTGTGTATTATTCCTGATAAAACTGAGAGTATTTACGACATTTTTTTACCTGACTGTTTTATATTGGGTATCCATACAATTTGTCCCCGATTTTGAAAAAAATTGGTAGGCCTAAACTCCTGAAACAATCACAGTTTCAATAATTACTGTGCAACTCAAATATGTTCACTGGATCTGTGCAATTATCACATAACTAGTAGATCGACAGAAGTAATGAACAATAAATAACTAGACCCTCCGTGAGGGTACACTGGGTTGCCTGTGGTACGTGCACCGTTCCAGAAAAGATTTTTCAAGTTGGGGGGTCATTAAGACCATTTAATGGGTCACCCAGAAGTCTTACCAGCAGAGGCCCTTTGGCTCACAGGTCCTCACACGTTCGTATGACGAAACAGATCCTTTTCTGAGGTTAACAACCTGGCTACCGGCCAATTAATTAATCATTTGTAGAAAGAAGAAATTCCTGTCCTCTTGAGGAAAAATAGACACGCATTGCTTACGTGTGGTAGTGAAGTAACACACCGATTTATTCCATATAAAATGTCAACTGAGCTGTGTGTTGTCTTCCAGGAGATTCAAGTTGTCCTTGCATAATATGTAGCTGTAACAGTGCACGATCTTGTTTTGGTATTGTCTATCATTGTAGTGCCATGGTAGAAGTCTTGGGTAAATAGCCTGAGAAGACATGTGGTTACTAGCAAAGTACTGAACCCAGAAAGATTGAAGAAAATAAATGGGAAAAGAGAAACATATGCTTCTGGGCTGACGTGTTGACAATTTTCAAGCTCTCTCACAGCTTCTTTCACCACTAGCTTAAGCGTGCCCTCTGAGCATCTGACAGCTTTGGTTTACTTAAATAAATAAATAAAATAAATATTGCTAGTGCTAATCACCCTTACTTGCAGTCGAGGACTGAATTGCGAAGGGCGCGGCTCACGACATCGGGCTGAAAGCATACAAAGGCGCCTCTGGCTGCCGCTATACAGTCCATGTTTGATGTCGGAGCACAGCACCACAGCTAGATGTCAATTAGCTGTGAGTCGATTTTGATGAGGGAGGAAAACCGGAGTACCCGGAGAAAAACCCTCGAGTTAGGTTGAGATCGACTGAAACTCAGCCCACATGCAGGCCGAGGCCAGAATTGAACCCCGGCTCGCAGTGGTGGGAGGCCCGATAGATAACCACTAAGCCACCCTGAGAGACCAAAACAATATACCCCTCATAAAACAGAAGCATTGGACCGAAAATACTATTAACGCTAACAAATGCGAACTGAGCAAGGTACAGATTTTGTTAGCTTGCTTTATGGAAAAACAAATATTGATGCAAAAGTAAATAACTATTGATACACAGTTTTTAGGCAGAGCAGAAGGAAGTTTCCGGGACGGTCGATCGAGAATAAAATATTTACGACATGAAAAAAACATTAATTTTGAACCGTGAATATAGAATATAAAAGTTACGATCAGCGACAAACATTTTGGGAGATTTTTGCTACGTTCAAATAAATCGCAAAATCGAAAGTGACATGGCCGGAATTCAGCGGGCGCCGTGATTAAGTTACCGCGACATGTTTACTCGCCAAACAGTGAAGCATATGTGTCAAATGATGGCAAGATACCGGGTTTTTGTAAGTTTCTTTTTCTGTCGAGTGTTCGAAAGTTTGACAATAAATGAGCGAAGTCAAAACAAAGATCACAATCGCCCAACTCTTAAAAGGTTAACCATTTGTTTATGCAAAGTCAAAATTTACTCTCCAAGACGCGTACGACGTTATTTATCACCAGGTAATTCAATCATTTTGGAAATAGCAGCTACTTTATTATTCATCGGCGTCACAATTTTTCACTGATTTTGGGCCTCATTTTGTTGAAACTCAAGCACGCTTCCAACAGGCCTGTGAACCCTTCCTGCTTACAGAGCAATACTAAAAAAATTCTCCCATATCACATTTCAACCTTAAGCTCGAAAATTCAATACACAATATGATATTATAATTCACAAAGGCTGAAAATACCACAGAATCCTTTTCCAGCGAAAAATGTATTGAAACAAAAAACATATTTGCTCTTAGAGGCGAAAACCTCTTCCTATTTCATTGCGTGCGTGAAGACAAGAAACTCAATTGTGTCAATATGCGCAATATAACTAATATTACAACAAACAAAATTTCAGGATCAAACCGTTTCCATGAAGAACCTTTGCCTTGAATAATGAAGCACAAAATAGACGACAAGCTTTCTTTCAAATAATTCTTGGCTGTCACATTTCCAATTATGTTTTTACTGAAGACTGTGCAGAGTTGATCACAGATCCACCTAAGGTGTTCGATTCGTTCTTTGTCTTCGTTGAACCCATAAGTTACCAGACAATTTTCCATTGGGTTTCAGTGTTCTACATAACAGCACACTTGGTAAAATATTTGAAAAACAGCTCACTTTGATTTCGGCTCGACGGACGATAGATTGTTGTCGAAGTCCATTACTCATTGCTTTTAAGATTCCAGGAGTTTGTTTTTCGCCGCCTGCCTAGTTTATCCAACTGACTTTCCATTATTGAGCTCCATAAGGGTATATTTTGTTTAAGGATCCACTAAAACGCCATTCGCGTTACATGACTTTCGACGCCATTGCAGGCTAAGTTAATGATTCTACTGTGTCCACCAGAGAAATCTACGCATTTCCACTACCCTCTCGATCCTAAGAAAATGTGCGCAGAGGGCTCTATGCCCAAAGACACCACTTACCAGGGGAGTGACAGGCAAGAATTTTACCGACACGGAAAATAAAAATAAAACGGAAAAATCTACCAAATTTCTGACTGGGATTGCCATACGGCAACCCAGTAACAAGATGAAAGTTGCCAATCATTTATTGACTCTTTATTCTCGACATTCACAACAACAGATACCGATGCGTCTTTCTCAAATTGGCCACAGTCATTGAAAGCATTCAGAATAGCTTCATTCAAGCACAAAACGCTACACCAACTATGGTAAAAAATGCTAACAACAACACTAGTGACGATCTCTGCACACGATACAAATAATTGCACATGAAATAGTGTTACAGCTCCAAATACAAATGAATTCAGTAATAGCAGAAAACAAAAAGCCATGATAATACAAATAGACAGAAAATTCACCTTTTTCAGAAATTTAACTAAATGCATTCGGCTTAATAAAATGCCTGCGAACTATCAGAATCCACATGTTTCAGGATCAAGGAAATTCGTCGAATTCTCTGCTTACCTTGCCTGATGTAAGCTTGAGTCCTATATCATGGATTGAGACAACTACGCAGCCTGTTAAAGACCGTTAAATATTCTCTTAATTATTGTGAGAAGAAAGCGGCTCCTTTGTAAAGTCATTCGATTTTTTAAAGCACTTTTACTTGCTATTTCATCTACGATTTCGTAACGATTTGACCAAAAACATACTGAGGATTATCAAACTAACGAGGAGGTTTGCCTGTAATTTCCAGGAGATTTAGTACGATCCATTTCGTCAACCACTCTGCACCAACAAAATAGCCAGCAAGTCGCACTGAAATCGTCGTTAATTTTAAACTTAAACGTCTTGAATGGTTTCATGGTCAGCTTTGCTGGAGATTTGCATTTAACGACCTTACTTACTACCCATTGAACTCTGTACGAGTTATGTTTCTAAATTTCGTATTTTACGAGCGCACGGATTGCTAACAAGTTCTGAAAATTGGCTGTTGTTTTCGATAACTTCTATTAGCTTCTATTCCAACCGCTATGCAAATATCAGCTAGAATTTGCCCGTAAGTTTCTTTTCGATGGTGTAAACAAATTCTCGGAAGAAACATAACCAGTCGTACCCGGCTTAGAAGCTGCCGTTACAAATTTAACTTTAAAATCAGACTGGCAAATCCTGCGTTGATCGCTCGGTGTTTCCTCGGTGCCTCGGTTTGTTTTGTCGGAAGCCAACTTGTGTTAGCATGGTTATCTGTTATTGGCTAATTTGTTAATAAGACGTCAATCAGCGTGTGTCAAGTCAACCATAAAAAGGTGGGCGTTTTTCAAAAATAGGGGGGGGGGGCGTTTACCATTTGAACGGAAAATCTGGTTGGAATGGAATGCTCGTAATGGTACAGGATTTTCGGGGTGTGGCGTTTCGCCAAGCCCGAGACTCTCGCGGTTAGAAGAAAACAATAACAAATCAAAATGACGGCTGCATCAGCGTCGAATGACGGGAAAAGAGGCCGAAGTGCACCGGGTCGAGTGAGAGTTTACAAATGGTACAGGATTTTTCCGGTCATTTCGGTTGGAACGGGAAAAGAGGAATACCTCTGAGGATTTCCATCTTTTCCAGAAACTTTCCGATGGAGTGAGCTGTACCATTTGAGTTTCCAACCGGAATTTTCGGTTTTTGTTGACAAATGGTAAACGCTCCTGGGGTTATCTTGCAAGCGTTCCCTCAGTGTCTTGCCCCAACTTTCGCGCGGCCAGTTTGCAGAAAATCGTTTCAAAGCTCTTCTGTCAAACAGGAACGCTTGCTACGCAGGCTAAGTAGGGCGCTGTTGCGTAACCTAAAGGCCAACGGGAAATAAGAAAATTAAAAGAAAAACTTATTATAGAAACTAATACATTAAAATGTCTTCTAAGTAGACCTTGTAGGAAAAAAAAAACAAATCTTCTTCTCTGAGATATCACATTAAAATACTTAGAAAATGCTCTACTAGTGTCTTATCTTAT
>OX421447.1:52112262-52114762 GCA_949126865.1 Montipora capitata | reverse complement strand
ACCTTATCTGCATGATTAGTAAAAATCAAATCAATTAGTGTAGATGAGGATTCAGTAACACTAGTTGGTTCATTTGTTAATTGATTGAGCCCATATAAATCCGAAATCTCGAGTAAATGACGAGTGCTTACATCAGGTGTAGGAGAGGCCAAATTACAGTTTAAGTCACCCAACAAATAGTATTCAAGGTTAAGAGAATCAACCTTGTCGATAAATGACTCATAACTTAAAAATAAATCGGTAGGAGAACGGGGAGGTCTGTACCATGTCGCTATCAGAAAAGGCCTAGAGTTCGGTTTACGAATTTCTATGATTAAATTTTCGAGATTAATTACGTTTAGATCTGAGCGCACTACATAAGAATTAGAAGACTTAATATAAAAACCTACTCCTCTACCATTTCTACTTCTGTCACGACGGATAAATTCGTAGCCAGGTATATGGAGCTCGGAACTTTTTATGGATTCGTCAAGTTTTGTTTCGTTAATTGCCAGATTAACGAACTCGGATCGAAGAAAATCGCAAACATATTAAAGGAACAACCATGTAGCAAACAGACATGCCAAATCCTGTTGCAGGTTTAACAAAACCATAATTACCGGTAACGACTGCATGAATAGCTTGCAGTTGTTCCGCCTTAAGCACAAAAATAAAGTAGCATTTCTTAAACGCGAAATCAATTTCCTCCAGAAACTTGGCGTTATAATTTCCTTTCACATTATCCCCATGAATCCAGTGTAAAAGCACTCGGAATAAACTATGCCGAAATAAGGACTCTTTTTCCAAATATGGTTTTTTCCCCCAGTTTTGGGGGGAAAAATGGCGTCATCCCGAGCATGCGCCTGCAAGTAATTCATGACTCTCTCTTTTCCCGCCTGGGTTCCAGGCCCATTTTCAGGGCGGGGTAAGAGGGAGTTCTCTAAGTTGTGTGAGATATTCTGCTCGCCAACGGTTAAAGAAATGATCGAGGGTGCGCTGTAAGAACCTTGCTCTCCTTGAAAGCGCTTTCTGGGTATGTGCAACATCACTGGAATAGTTCTTTGATGGTATTGACAGAATTCTTCGGCCTATGACTAGGTGAGACGGCGCCAGAACTCATCATAAACGTAAGTCAACGGACGTGAATTCAAGACTGCTTCAACTTCTACAAGGGTTGTAGACAGTTGTAATTCAATCGCGCATTGCGTAAACACTTCTTTAACTTAACTTGACAGAATGTGTCATTTATTCTTTCAAAGAATGATAAAGCACCAAAAATCGGCGTTAAATCCACGGTCTGTTAAAAGAGTGTCCTGAAGGTGGGGTTCCAATCCCATTTCCCAGCCCATATTTTTTCAAAATCCCACTTCCCAGTGCTCAAATCCCATTCCTGGTCACGGTTAAAAGGCTTTAAAAATATTTATCCCATTCCCATTTTGACATTTTTTCCCATTCCCAGTGCCCTAAATCTCATTTTCCCAGGGCAAATAAAAGGCCAATCCCAGCTCCCATTTTACCCCTTTCATGACCCTCTTAAAAAGCTCTTCTCAAATGAATTCCTGTCTTAGTTCCTTGCCGTTAAATCACCTTTACTTCAGTCGAATCCAATCATTTTCGAATCATTTGCAGTGGTAAGAAAAAGTTCTATTTTTTCGTTTAGAAAGACTTTGGGTGTGAAAAAAGGGATTCTGTTCAATAATTTTATAAACTCGTTTGCGCTTGTAGTTGCACCGTCGAATATATGCAATTTTCCTCTATTGTTGCCACTTCCATTGAAACTCTCTAAACCCGTTCACCTTTTGAATTCGCTCAGATAATGACCGTCCAAAGAAGTGAACACGTGGCTGACTACTTTCAGAATGTACCTTCAATTAGCATAACCCTATCATCACCAGAATTGTATTTCCTCTGAATAAAACCTAGGACAAATGGTTTGCTAGGGTAAATAGACACCAAAGAGGTAAAAACAAACCAGAAAGGATAGGATGGTTAAAAGTGGCTAAGATTTAAATGACGAAATTGGGTTTAGTTTTTCAAGATGCAAAGGCGATGACGCTGTCCTCTAAATATAGAACTACAACTGCGTTCAAAACATTACTAAATTTACGGTACCTATGCCGAACTTTGAGTTTGTGATTAGGATTGAAATTCGCTTCTGCTTCAGTGCACTATCTTCCAATATTGGCATCACTGACGACAGTATTGATGATGCTCAAAGCGGAAAATTGATTGCCCTAAGTCGCTGTGAAAATGCGCGGCATGTCAAGATACTCTTAAAAGCCTTGCGGAAATTTTCTAATCTCCATGCATATACAAATGGATTTACGCCTGAATTGGCTATCACGAGAATGAACTGGATGTCTCTTACCCAGTGAATAAAGATACAATCACAAGTGGCGCAAAAGTTAATGATGTAAACACATACCCACGAAGGGACATAGAAAGCTGAAAATAATGCCAGTATGATCACTAATGTCTTTGTAATCTTTTTCTCTCTCTTTACTGCTTGCTTCTTGACAGC
>OX421447.1:52102262-52107262 GCA_949126865.1 Montipora capitata | reverse complement strand
ACTTGTCAAACTAAAAGTGTGATTATTCTGAAAGTGCTTTAACCCTTCCACCACGGAAAATGTTGATGCCTTTTAGCTTCCCTGAAGAAATCACAGTAATGATCATTGTGGAGTCTTTGAACTCCTCAAAACCATCCTGTTGTTTAATTTGAATGTCAGCTGTACAGGGGCACCCAACGACCAATTTGTTGTAAAATGTATTATTATTCCCCAGTTAATGAAAATAAATGTTATTAAGGCATTTTCAGGTCTTTTCAGTGTTGCTGGAAAAACATTATTTGTTCCTTTTTCCCAGCAAGACACACAAGAAATTTCCCAGCCAGCTAGATAAAATTGGTTGTTTCCCAGCCAGCTGATCAAATTTATTTCCCAGCCAGGAATTCCGCGCGCTTTCAAATCCCTCGATCCAAAACGACCGAACAAAAGCGACAAAACCGGGACAAAACAGGTTTTTTCCGCAAGCGCAATCACTCTGACGTCGTATGTTTGTGACTACTCTCTGGGAGAGGGAAGTTTTTTTTTTTTGTTTGTTTTTTTTTTAGTCGTCCTCAGTCTTCAGAGTTTCTACAGCCACCTCGGGTTGAAATGCTAGAAAAAGTCAGTAATTCCCAGGCAAAACCTCTATCAATAACAAAATTTCCCAGCCAGCTCATCGAAACACCTGTATTATTGCCAGCCAGCAAGATTCCTCTGGGGAACAGATAATGTGAGGAACAGATTCGTTGGGTGCCACTGGCTGTATTCCCTACATCGACACAGTTGGTTTATAACAACTTTTTATGTAAAGAAAACGACAAAACTTTTGAAATTACAAGACATGTTTCGACAGAAACTTCTGTCATCTTCAGTTGATTAATGTACAAAGCATTAAGTTGAATTTATAAGTCGGAAAAAGTGCTATTTATGCCAGTAACAACGGAATGTACATAAAACGTGACAATGTGAGAATTAAAAGGGTAGTTTTAAATTTACGTTATGCAGTTGTTGATTAAGAGAAGGTTGTTCTCTTTGAATATGAAAAGCCTCTTTTATCTTGAGTTGAAAAGTCGTAGAGGCATGATCTAAAATATGGAAACAGTCCTCGTAAGACAGGGCGCGACACTGTTCGGAATTCTGTAGGTGTTTGAAAATGTGAGAGGCCCTATCACTGACTGAGTGCTCACGCACGCGTGTGGCAACCCGCGCACATGCAAACTTATAAACCACACGTGAACGAAGCCCGCCAGGCGATTTTCAAACACCTACAGAATTCCGAACAATGTCGCGCCCTGTCTTCAGGGGACTGTTTCCATATTTTAGATCACGCCTCTACGACTTTTCAATTCAAGATAAAAGAGGCTTTTCATATTCAAAGAGAACAACCTTCTGTTAATCAACAACTGCATCACGTAAATCCAAAACTACCCTTTTAATTCTCACATTGTCACTTTTTATGTACATTCCGTTGTTACTGGCATAATTAGCACTTTTTCCGACTTATAAATTAAGCTTAACGCTTTGTACATTAATCAACTGAAGATGACAGAAGTTTCTGTCGAAACATGTCTTGTAATTTCAAAAGTTTTGTTGTTTTCTTTAAATTTCTGACTTGCCTGCTGATATCAAGAACTTTTTATGTATAAGCATAGCGAACATATGCAGACACAATAAGTAAACTTGTTGCTGATTATAAGTGTCTTGCTCCAGTAAATAGTATTAATGACTGAAATGTGTAACGTTTTAGTATAATTTGGACAGCGATTATCGAAGAGAGAGTGAGACGTAGTGGTCAACTCCAATTTTTAATGAAATAATGAGTCCCGAGATACAGAGGAAATCCCAACAACCTACCATTGTACTCACAAAATAACTAGATCAACTAAACGTATCAATGTGGTCAATTACAAAAGTCACATCCTGTTGGTATTACAAACATCACACAAGTTGATTTTGCAACAAAATGATGAGTGTCTCAAAAACGAAGACCCTAAGACCCCTATGATCCTAAAACCCTGCAAACTCTAAAACTCGGAAACGAATAAAGTACCCCAAAACCATAAATTTGGTTAACCCTAGGCCTAAAGTTGGTTTTTAGGCCTAGGGTTAGCCAATTGAGGGTTTTGGGATACTTTATTCGTTTCCGAGTTTTAGGGGTCTTAGGGTCTTTGTTTTCGAGACACCCCAAAATGATTCTGAGTTTGCACAACTTGCTTGTGTTTATGCTTGTACTGCAAATGTAAACCAACTCTCAATTGCATTCTCTTTGGATATGGACCATCAATGCAATGAGTGAAATACATAGATTAAAATTCACATGGTGAGGTATTTATGGAAAACAAATTAAACCTCAGATAATAAAATTTATCAGTAGTCCTCACTGGTACGTACAAACAGATGATACCTATACACTGACTGAATCAATCAAATTGACGAGGTTTCTCAGGTGGAAAGGTTTGCAAAATTTCTGCTGACAATTATATAGACTGCGAGCAAGCTCTCCAGGTTACTAACAATACTGACAACTACAGATTATGATACAAAGAAATGATCAGAAGAATTTTGTTTGATTTACCACCAAACTATAAGAAACAGTGTGAGAGCACCCAAAAATATACTCAATTAGGAATAATTTTGATTCAGAAGTTCCTAAAAACAACATGAGTACAGAATCTATACATTCATTTGCAAGAACAGTTTCTTGTCACTGCAAATCCCATACAACCCTGATCAATACAAATTGTTACAGTTAAAAGAATGTGAAATTCAGAATCCAGGGCAGTACTGTAAGTTATAGCCCATAATGATATCTTCTCCAATTCTTAATGGAAGCACCAAGAATAATCACAAAGAGCTGTTAAGTCATCTACTTAGAGTGTTGCTGATGAGGATTTTAGTTTATCAGCCACCTCTAAAGGTGCATTTGCACTATCCAACTGGCATGCTCTTTTCATGCCATGCAAAAAATTGCATGGGCTCATTTACTTGTCAACAACCGTTTCCCTTCTAGTAGGTGTCTAACACCAGTCGATTTTTATCACCAGATGCTAGTCCCCTTTGAAGCAAAAGTGTTAAACAAGGACTCTGGTCAACCCTAACAGAAATTCAATATTGTCGAAACTTGTTTACACTGCGACGCTCCTTACCATGGCCACCTGACAGAGTCTTTTAAAACTACTACGCCAATCAGGGTGTGCGAATTTGATTGACAGTTGACAGTCACCCCTCCTTGCAAAGTTTGCACAGTTGTAAGTTGAACACTGTTGCATAGGTTGTTGAATTGACGTATTTACACACAGTTGTTAAATGTGAAAGTCTGTTGCGTGGCCACAGTAAGGCATGTTGCACTGTAATGGAGACATACTCTTTCAGTGAGTGACTAACCCATTGACTCCTGGGGGTTCCTCATTGACGAGTTCTGGGGTGAACGTGTTAAAGGATGTGTTCTTCAGGAATTAAATAACAAAATTAATGCTTGGAGCCAATGTAAGTATCCTGCAAAAAATGATCGAAATATGAAAAAAATATCACTGTTTGACAAAACTACATTTTTGTCAAAAATGGCTAATGCACCCAAGGTGTCCAAACATTTCCATAAAGCTCTGGTTTGGACAGAGGATCTGGATCAGGATAACGCACTGGTATAGCAGTGGCATTATATTTTTTCAATTTCTTCATCAAAAATGACACCATTTCTGGATAAGCTGATGATAGTTCATTTCTCTCTTCAGGATCTATACGGATGTTAAAAAGAAAGGTACTGTTGATACTGTCAAAAAGGTTCACTACTACAGGCTTATTATGAAGGACACTTTCTGGAGGAGGAACCCAACTCCCATTTCCTGGACAGCCAGTGAGAAGTTTCCAGTCACCTACACGTATGGCAGCTTGTCGGCAGTGTTTGTATTTCCCTGGGGTAGGGTCCCAGTGAGTGTCCATAGGATCAATATTATGCAAAATTTCCTTCCTTGGTGATGGTTTCCCTCTGCTTAATGTGTCCCATACATCGTAACCATCCAATGGCAATCCAGCCACAGACCCTCCAGCCAGATTCACAATTGTCGGAAACCAATCAGTGACATGGATCATTTCTGAGCTTATCTGTCCACGATTTTCCAACAGTTCACTGTACACGAGGCCCACGCCCCTCATTCCACCTTCCCAAAGTGTACCTTTCCAGCCTTTCAAAGGCCAGTTATTTCCTCCAGAATGGATTTGCCCGCCGTTGTCTGTACTGAAAAAGAGCACTGTGTCGTTCCACAAGCCATATTCTTGCAGAGCTTGCGTGATGTTACCAATTCCTTCGTCCATACAAGAAACCATGCCGACGTAAGTCCGACGAGCCAAATTTTTTATATCTTTGTACTGTTCGGTGTACTGTTCAGGTACTTCCAATGGGGCATGCACTGCTTGGTACGCTATGAATAAAAATAGGGGACGATCTGCTTCATGAGACGAAATAATGTTCACTGCTTCGTTAGTGAACAAGAAAGTGGAATAATTCCCAGCATCGTCGCGAGCGATCTCTTCATTTCTTCGCAAGTCGTAACCATCTAATGTGTCAAATCCGCGACCGGGATATCCAAGACTGTTCTTGTGAGTATAATAATCTTCACCGCCAGTCAAATAACCATAGAAGGAATCGAACCCTCGCTGAGTTGGAATAAACTCGCGTTTGTAGAATCCTATGTGCCACTTTCCAACCATATGAGTACTATATCCACTCTCTTTCAATTTGCTGGGGATCGTGGTTTCATTTTTGGGCAGTGCATTTGCTTGAGATGGCCAGATAATTCCGTGTTGTAAGCCCGTGTGGATCTGATATCTCCCGGAAAACAGCTGTCTTCTTGTTGGGGTGCAAATTGGTTGCACATAATAATTTTCCAGTCGCAATCCAGCGGAGGCCAAACTATTCAGGTTTGGTGTTTTTATGCGAGGATTGTGATAACCAACGTCGTTAAAACCGTAATCATCAGCTAAAATAAAAACAATGTGCGGAGGTTTACTGAGAGCCGCACGAAAGC
>OX421447.1:52074762-52092262 GCA_949126865.1 Montipora capitata | reverse complement strand
TAAATGAAAATTCTAAATTTGTCTCCGTGCTACGCAATTTGGGTATTTAATCGATGGTTTGATAATTTGTATTCGTTTTTGCATCCAGCCAAGCATGGTTTTCTTTTTATTTTGAAAAATGTTCTTTTTAAAGACATAAATGATACTGAAATACTCATAACTTTTTCAAAGAAGATGATTTTAAAAAATCAATGCTTAGCTATATTCTGTATTTGGGGGTGAAACGTGCCATGTAAAAAAAGATTTAATTCAATTTAAAACCGCCGGAAATTTAGCTTTTTTTCTAAACCGGAAGTCAGTTCGTTTACGCATGCGCAGTTGATCTGAGAACGAGCACTAGGAAGGGCGAGGAAAAACCTTCGATGGAAACAACAGTTTGTGCGGTGACTTTTGCTTGTGAGTGGGTTTTCTTGTCAGCTCATGATATGATGACGTCGTTTACCGGAAGTAACATTTCACTTCCTTAGCAACGAGCGAAAAATCCGTCTGTGGGCCCTTAAGACTGTCATCACTTGAGAATTACGTAGCTAAATGACCCAGATGTGTTTTGAGTCTCCTAATTTATAGGGGATGGGAGCAGGACTGAAATGGGAAGGAGCCGGGAGATAAAGGTACGGGAAGTGGGAGAGCAAGGTATGGGAAGCGGGAGGTTTTGACCCCCCTGTTCCCCCTCCTCCCGCCCCACTTTCTCCTATGCACTGTAGATGACATCTGTTACATTGAATCATGTAGACAATGTTTTTAGTTTCACATCGTTAACAAATTTTGGAAAAAATGGACAAGAGGTTACTTTCCCAGCCTTATTATTAGACAATAATGGCACACTGCACAACGAAATATGATTCTTGGTGGAAACTTGGTAGAGTGTCAAAAATTTACCCAGGGAAAGACGAAAAAGTTCGTAAGGCAGAACATACATGTTTTTCGAGGCAATGAAAGTTTCAAAACTTGTTTAAAAGATGTGGTCTGAATTAGCGTATAGATTACAAAATTAATGCTTGGTGCCAGTGTAAGTTTTAAGTATGCTGTAAGAAATGATCAAAACATGAAAAAAATTGTGCTGTTTAACAAAACTATATTGTTGTAAAAAATGGCTAATGCACCCAAGGTGTCCACGCTTGTGTTTACGCTTGCACTTCAAATGAAAACCAGCTCACAGTAACATATTCTCTTTGGTTATAGGCATAGTAAATAGAGGGGACTGGTTTGGAAGCTCGGCAAACATCAAAGGAGCAAGCAAAGATGCCAATATTTAGGTTGGAAAGTCCACGACCGTGCACAATCTTTTGTTTTGCGCTCATACACTATTCATGAATTACGTAACCAACACGTTTCTATTGGTTACTTCCTCAGTATGGAGTAAACAACTATTGTGTTTTGTGCACGGTCAAGGCCAAAAAACAGAACAAAAACCTACAACAAAGAAATTTGTCAGGTTTCATAACCATTCCCCTCTATTAACTATGTTAACTATGCGAGATGCTTTCATTAAGAGCATCTGACTTAGATTGCAACATTCAAGCTTGGTGTGGGTGTAAATGTGTTGTCACATTTATGATCAAAAATTGAAAAATTATTGCACTGTTTTACAAAAATATTATTGTCAAAAATGCTCAATGAACCCAAGGTGTCCAAACATTTCCATAAAGCTCTGGTTTGGAGAGAGGATCTGGATCCGGATAACGTACTGGTACAGCAGTGGCATTATACTCTTTCAATTTCTTCATCAAAAGTGACACCATTTCTGGATAAGCTGATGACAGTTCATTTCTCTCTTCAGGATCTTCACGGATATTGAAAAGGAAGGTACTGTTGATACTGTCAAAAAGGTTCACTACTACAGGCTTATTACGAAGGGCACTTTCTGGAGGAGGAACCCAACTCCCATTTCCTGGACAGCCAGTGAGAAGTTTCCAGTCACCTACACGTATGGCAGCTTGTCGGCAGTGTTTGTATTTCCCTGGGGTAGGGTCCCAGTGAGTGTCCATAGGATCAATATTATGCAAAATTTCCTTCCTTGGTGATGGTTTCCCTCTGCTTAATGTGTCCCATACATCGTAACCATCCAATGGCAATCCAGCCACAGACCCTCCAGCCAGATTCACAATTGTCGGAAACCAATCAGTGACATGGATCATTTCTGAGCTTATCTGTCCACGATTTTCCAACAGTTCACTGTACACGAGGCCCACGCCCCTCATTCCACCTTCCCAAAGTGTACCTTTCCAGCCTTTCAAAGGCCAGTTATTTCCTCCAGAATGGATTTGCCCGCCGTTGTCTGTACTGAAAAAGAGCACTGTGTCGTTCCACAAGCCATATTCTTGCAGAGCTTGCGTGATGTTACCAATTCCTTCGTCCATACAAGAAACCATGCCAGCGTAAGTCCGACGAGCCCAATCTTTTATATCTTTGTACTGTTCGGTGTACTGTTCAGGTACTTCCAATGGGGCATGCACTGCTTGGTACGCTACGAATAAAAATAGGGGACGATCTGCTTCATGAGACGAAATAATCTTCACTGCTTCGTTAGTGAACAAGAAAGTGGAATAATTCCCAGCATCGTCGCGAGCGATCTCTTCATTTCTTCGCAAGTCGTAACCATCTAGTCTGTCGAATCCGCGACCTGGAAATCCAAGACCGTCCTTGTGATTATAATAATCTTCGCCGCCAGTCAAATAACCATAGAAGGAATCGAACCCTCGCTGAGTTGGAATAAACTCGCGTTTGTAGAATCCTATGTGCCACTTTCCAACCATATGAGTACTATATCCACTCTCTTTCAATTTGCTGGCGATCGTGGTTTCATTTTTGGGCAGTGCATTTGCTTGAGATGGCCAGATAATTCCGTGTTGTAAGCCCGTGTGGATCTGATATCTCCCGGAAAACAGCTGGCTTCTTGTTGGGGTGCAAATTGGTTGCACATAATAATTTTCCAGTCTCACTCCAGCGGAAGCCAAACTATTCAGGTTTGGTGTTTTTATGCGAGGATTGTGATAACCAACGTCGTTAAAACCGTAATCATCAGCTAAAATAAAAACAATGTGCGGAGGTTTACTGAGAGCCGCACGAAAGCTGCAAAAAATAACAATCACTCCAAGTTTTGCGAAAGCAGCCATCATAGACTCGTGACAATCTCGTGACTGAACACGCTTTGTGATATTTACATTGAATACGGTAAACCCTAAGGGACCGACCATTTAACTCTTGAGGGGGTGGGGAGGGGGGGTGAAAATTTTTTTTTTCTAGGGCCCTGGGCCCGGTTGTTCGAAAGAGAGTTAAGTCTAAACCCAGGGTTAAATCGGCCTAACCCAGGATAGCATCCTGATAGCATATTTATTCATTTATTTTATTTATTTATTTAATCTTTATTTAACCACGGTGCAATTCATCAGCAATATAAAAAACCATATGTACAATTAAAAATTTAAAACCAAGTATAGATAAAACTATGTAAAGTACATTAACTATCTTACTCAATATCATACAATAAAAGCTGCTTTCCATGAATGCCGTGTTTAGAATAATGGCTTAGATAACCTCTTTAATCAGTCGTTTGAATTGATCGAGGGACTCTGCTTTCCTTAGTTCTAATGGCAAACTGTTCCACAAAACTGCGCCACTATAGCTAAAGCTGTTTTGTAGTAGTTTGTGCGTGGTTGCGGAACATTTACCTTATTCACAGAGTCTCTCAAACAAAAACCAGAGTCGCAATGGACAAATTTCGAGCAGAGATAATCATAACAGAACCAATAAGCTTTGAAAGAACAAACCAGCAATGAATGACCGACAATGTCTGTCTTACATTATCAGCAATATACTTGAACACCATTTGAGAAAAAAATGCTCTATTAACGGACCGAAACAGATTTCCTTTCTGTAGGCCATACATATGAAAGATTTTGCATCATGACAGGAAGAAAAGGAAGAGATTGTGACTCGTCTGTTTATAATACTAACACATACGAACCAATGGAGTATTTTCAAACACGTGACTTTTGTATAGGCTAATTTAATGAAACAAAATAAACTATTTGCGTACAAATAGAATTCAAGTCCCCGCAAATGAGTTTGGACCACCAATATGGCCGTGGGTTTAAAGTGCAGGTTGCAGGTTGTTGTTATTAAGCATAGGCTTAAACATTATTAAACATTGTTTTTATGCCTAATTTTAGCATTAGTAAAGGTTTGGGTTGTAGCATCCCTAACCTCCACCAACAAGGCCGCCTTTTCCATCGCCAACATGTCTGCCGCAAGGTCATGTGAAAACGCCCTATAGAGGTTTTTCACGTCAGCCATGTTACATGGCAGGAACAATGAAAATGTTTTGCATTAGAAAGAACATTTGTTCCCATAGGAAAAAGAATCCATTGTTCCTGCCATGCAATCCTCTATTTTGTATGCACGTTTTTGTTGAAAATATTTCTTAGTTCTTACCATTAATAATTTTTTTAGTATCATGGTTAATTTCATTATTGCATTTAATCCTTGATATGATAATTAAATGAAGTGACTCAAAATATCCAAAGAATTATTTGGGAATCTTATAATGAAGAGACAGTAAACATAAAACCTTTGAGCGGATACCCTACTGGACACGACTAAATCGCCCTTTTAATTAGTCCTTCAGCGGATGACAAATTACCGTATCCACCATCATGAATGAGCTTAAACAGGCAAGGAAGACGTCACCACAAATTGTTATATTTACCGATTAAAACAACAGTGTATCAGGGACTGCAAGTGCGATTCTTAATTTTGAAAAAAAGTCTGTTGTTCTCAGCCTCTTTCTAACTGCTATACACGATATATGAAATTTGGGGTTGTGTGGAAGACGTGAGGACTCGACGACAATTTTTCATTTTCCTATCCAAATCTTTACAGCGCTCAAACCAATTTATTTGCTGAATATTTGGTACACATTTTGCGAGCTTAATGACTTGTAATACTCGCAAAGAGATTACAGGAACGCGAGGTCACATTTTCAAGTGACAGTAACGTTCATGAGGGGGACATTGGGATTTTCGTTTTTGCGGTTTTGGCTATTTTTTTAGATCGGTTTTTCGGTTTTTGTACCGAAAGACTTCGGTTTTTCGGTTTTGGTGTTCATTGCGGTTTGCGGGTTTTTCGTTTTTTAGCATCTGGTTTTCGGTTTTCGTAAATAATACGAGCGGTTTTTCGGTTTTGTTATCCGATGTGCTTTTTGGGTTTTTCTATTTTGTCCTATTTGGGTTCCGGTTTTTCCTAGATTTGAGCGGCAATTGATCTCGAATAGAGTGTTATCTATTTATTTAATCTTTATTCAACCACGGTGCAATTCATCAGCAATATAAAAAAATATATGAACAATTAAAAATTTATAGATAGAAATATGTAAACTACATTAACTATCCTACTCAATATCATACAATAAAAGCTGCTTTCCATGAATGCCGTGTTTAGAATAATGGCTTAGATAACCTCTTTAATCAGTCGTTTGAATTGATTGAGGGACTCTGCTTTCCTTAGTTCTAATGGCAAACTCTTCCACAAAACTGCGCCACTAAATAGCTAAAGCTGTTTTTTTGTAGTAGTTTGTGCGCGGTTGCGGAACATTTACCTTATTCACAGAGTCTCTCAAACAATAACCAGAATCGCGATGGACAATTTTCGAGCAGAGATACTCAGGTGCTAGTCCCTCTAGGGACTTAAATACCATTGTTGCTCTTTCAAGTTGCCTTTGAGAGACTAGGGATTTCCATCTTAAGAGTTCAAATAAATTGTTGACATGAGCGTCATAGTAAGAGTAGGTCAAGACACGGGCTGCTCTGTTTTGTAGTTTTTGCAGTTTTTCCTGCAAAGTTACTCCACAGTTTCCCCAACCAATATTGCAGTAGTTGAAATGAGGTTGTACTAGGGCCTGATAAATAGAATGTAAGTTCGCATAGGGTACAAGATGCCTGTTTTCACTCACGTGATCAGTAACCTTGTTTTTTCCTCCGAAACAAAAGAAAACGTTTGAGTGATAATAGAGCTCAATTCCCGGAGACGTCACATGAAAAAACACTATAGCCCCGAAACGCCAAAGTTATTGAGAGAAATGCGTGACAAACTAATTAAATGTCACGGTAGAGGATCACGCGTGTCGAATGACGCCCGAGTTGGTGCGGAGTGGATGAAGATGAAGGACCCCATGAAGATCTGAACGACGAGTATGAAATGAGTGAGAAGCTAGTGACTCTGATAAAGACAAGCAAGAATTTGATGAAAGTAGTAACGAAGTCAGTGCAGATGACATTAATTCCCAGGGCCAGCAAGATGAATTAGGGACATCGACGAATTTTCTCTTTGGTGCAACGTCGCGATATGGAAAGGCGGTGCCCGGGGTGGGGGGGGGGGGGGACTCCCATACAAAAAGGGGGAGGGATGCTCGTCGTCTCGCTTAGGGGTGTAAATTTCGGATTTTGGCCTCACTTAGGGTGTTTTGGGCAAAACGCAATCATATGTAGCCGTGAAAATCTCCTTTAGGGTTGCGCGCGAAGAAATACAAAAGTATACATTTACACTTTTGAGCAAGTTCCTGCTGCTATGTAAAACAAGGAACAAACAGTACCGGTTAGCTTCCTCCATGCAATCGCATGTCAGTAGACCAAGATTAAACATTCCATTCGAAATTCCAAACTGTCAGGTCTTAGTTATCAAATAAAAATGTTCAATAGAGAGTTGAAGTTTCCAGAGCTATAGCTTTTTGCGATTGCAAAATTGCAATTTTAGAGAGGACTTGTGTGCAAATTCTCCTAAGTTAACATGGCTCCGTTACCAGCTGCTTTACGGAAAATGAGCCCACAAAGTCCGGGCTCGAGAGAGCGGCAGAAATAAAGGCTATGATTTTAGCAGGTACTAAAAGATATGAACTGGCTTTAGACAAGTCCATGACATTCACAAATACTTTGATGAAATAAAGTGTTAGTGTAGTTTGCTCTGTACGCCGCACTTGTCACCATTGTATCGGTTTTCTGACGGTTTTGTACGCGGTTTTCGGTTTTGGCCGAATTTTTTTCCGGTTTTGCGGTTTTTGATGATTTTTTCTTCGGTTTTTCGGTTTCTAATACACCCCAATGTCCCCCTCGTTCATGGTACGTTGTACGTCTTCGTTGATCCGTGAACAGTACGGTATACCAACGGTATAAAACGAAGCACAAGAGTGCGTGACAAATTCAACTCACTTGTTTACGCAAATCTGAATGCTTGAAGATAATCTTTTTCCCAATGCACGAGCGGGCGGAATTCTACGAATCCTACAATTTGATTGGCTCTGCGAGCGGAAGGAATTTTTCTATCTTCCCCGCCAACCCGGTGGGAATCGTAGCCCTGGTTGCGCGAGCTTGTGTGATGACCGCCGCAAGGTTACATGGCTACATTAAAATCTTTTGGACCACGAATACATTTTTTTGAATCCTTTTAAATGTTTTCACAAGTAAACAGTGTTGCTTTACCATTTCATAAATATTGAGAATAGAATCAACCGATCATTGCGGCATTGCCTGATATTTCTCTTTTGACAATCAGCATCGCAAGCCAGCCTTAAGCAATGGTTCCCAGCCAGCACACCGTTTCAGTAAAAAATAATAAACAGGTTATTCACCGCATTTGGTCTGTGATTGGCTTAATTAACGGCGCGTATTCTACACAGCGAGCCACTGTACCGCCCGCTAAATTCGAAATTTCGATAAAACATTCTCTAGCAAGGTTTACAGTTAGTTTCTGTTACATAAACTTGTAGAACTGTTTGAATCTTGCAAGCAACTACTTCAAACAACCAAGAAGGTTTCGTATTTAAACCTTCCGTTTGACTTCAACTAGCTTTCTTTCCCGCGCGGCTGATTACCACAGAAATGTAATGAACATCTTAGGGCCGATGACACGGTGCGATTTTGCTGCATGCGACAAGCTTAAGACAGGCCTACGACATGAATTACGATTGTCGCAGCGTTTTAAAACATACTTCGACATTTTCTCTGACGTATACGACAATCGTAAATGAGGTGTAAGCATGTCGTAAGGTTGTCGCAAAGGACAAAAATCTTACTGTGTAAATCGGCCCTTACTAACCGCACTGTAAAATTACGGATTCTCGTTTTCCCCGTTGATTTGTTGCCCGCCGGAGCAGGCCCCAGCCCCTAACGCTCTTTGAGTGTCACGCAACGTTCTTTGTTACATCCCATCGTCACAATGACGATCTTGATGGCTGCTTTAAGGAGACGAATGGGCGGCATATCTGAAATGACGAACTCACAAAGCAGTAGCCATCACCAGATACCATCATCTTCCGGATATTAAAATTTTTGCAACCCCCGAAAAAAAAAGTTATTGTTAATAAATGTCTGGGTTGCACATCAATGACGGTTAGTGACGTAACGAGAAATATCGCTATTTGATGTGTTTCTTGACGTTGAAAGGCCCAAAACAACAACGACCAGCAGGTGTAAGGTACAGGTCACAGGTCACTGTTATTATATTTCTATGCAGAAACCACCCAAAACCTACACCAAAACCAAAGTTCATGCCAAACACCGTTTTTAGGACTAGGTTAGGCAGTAATAAAGGGTTTGGGTGGTTTCCGTATTGGTAGAGCAATGACCTATATGACCTGTACTTTCGACCTGCCTTGATTACAAAACAAACTATATGAGTAAAATCTCGATAGACAAATAACTAATTACTTTCGTAAACACTTTAAACCATAATTTGAATTATATTTAACATAAAAAAACAAACATATATAAGACGAATAGTTTAAGTGCATACCAAAAGCAACTAGTTTAAATGAAAAAAACATAGTTAATTCATTGATTAATTATTTAATATTAATAGACTCTTATAAAGGCTTTTAAAGTCGCGATAGCCTAAGGTCTATCATTCGAAAGTTTAGGACCTGATAATACAATATTAAATTTGCCGACACGGAAAAAAATTACGCAAGGTATAACATCTTGCAAGGAATTCCTCTCTACATCCAAGTTCGATAAGTTAGGGGATATTGTCCAGCCTAGATATTATTTCAAAACGCGGCAAGTGACGGTTAAACTTCTACTCATTGAAAACAAAATAATAGTAACTTATACAAAACCTAACTTCAGTTTCCAGCGAAAGAATAGACGATAAGGGATGCTCAACTACGGTTATGCATGATGACGGATGCTTAAATACGGCTAGGGATAATTATGGATGCTTAAGTAAGGCTAGAAATGATAAAGTATGCTTAAATACTTTTAGGGATGATTGATAACCCTTTAGTACGGTTAGGGATAATGGTTGACGCTTAAGTACGGCTAAGGATGATCAGGGATGCTTAGGTATGCGTAGGGATGACCAAGAATGCTTAAGTACGGCTAGGGGCGATTGAGGATCCTTAAGAACGCCGGCTAAGGATGATTAAGAAAGCTTAAGTACGTTTGGGAATGCTTAGGCACAGCTAAGGATGATTAAGGATGTTTAAGTATGCATAGGGATAACAATGGATGCTTAGGTACGTATAGGGATGAAGAAGGATCCTTAAATACGCTTAGGGATGCTTAAGTACAATTAGGGATGCTTAACTACAATTAAGGATCTTTAAGTACGCTTACAGATGATTAAAGATGTTTAAGTACGCTTAGGGATGCTTAAGTACAATTAGGGATGCTTACTACAATTAAGGATCTTTAAGTACGCTTACAGATGATTAAAGATGTTTAAGTACGGTTAGGGATGATTAAGGATGTTTAAGTACGGTTAGGGATACTAAAGTACGGTTAGGGATGCTTAAACACGTTTGAGTACGGCTAGGGATGCATAAGTGAGGTTAGGGATGCTTAGGTATGGTTAGGGATGCTTAAGTACGGCTAGGAATGCTTAAGTACGGTTAGGGATGCTTAAGTATGGTTAGGGATGCTTAAGTACGGTTAGGGATGCTTAAGTACGGTTAGGGATGCTTAAGTATGGTTAGGGATGCTTAAGTACGGTTAGGGATGCTTAAGTACGGTTATGGATGCTTAAGTACCGTTAGGGATGCTTAAGTACGGTTAGGGATGCTTAAGTATGGTTAGGGATGATTAAGTACGGTTAAGGATGATTAAGTACGGCTAGGGATGCTTAAGTACGGTAAGGGATGCTTAAGTACGGTTAGGGATGCCTAAGTATGGTTAGGGATGATTAAGTACGGTTAGGGGTGATTAAGTATGGTTAGGGATGCTTACGTTAGGCTAGGGATGCTTAAGTACGGATAGGGATGCTTAAGTACGGTTAGGGATGCTTAAGTACGGCTAGGGATGCTTATGTACGGCTAGGGATGCTTAAGTACGGTTAGGGATGCCTAAGTACGGCTAGGGATGATTAAGGATGCTTAAGTACGGTTAGGGATGCTTAAGTATGGTTAGGGATGCTTAAGTACGGCTAGGGATGCTTATGTACGGCTAGGGATGCTTAAGTACGGTTAGGGATGCTTAAGTACGGCTAGGGATGATTAAGGATGCTTAAGTACGGTTAGGGATGCCTAAGTATGGTTAGGGATGATTAAGGAAGTTTAAGTACGGCTAGGGATGCTTAAAGTATGGTTAGGGATGCTTAAGTACGGCTAGGGATGCTTAAGTACGGCAAGGGATGCTTATGTTCGGCTAGGGATGATTAAGGATGCTTAAGTACGGTTAGTGATGTTTAAGTACATTTAGGGATGCTTAAGTACGGCTAGGGATGATTAAGGATGCTTAAGTACGGTTAGGGATGCTTAAGTACGGCTAGGGATGATAAAGGATGCTTAAGTACGGTTAGGGATGCTTAAGTACGTTTAGGGATGCTTAAGTAGGGCTGGGGATGATAAAGGATGCTTAAGTACCGTTAGGGATGCTTAAGTACGGCTAGGGATGATTAAGGATGTTTAAGTAAGGTTAGGGATGTTTAAGTACGTTTAGGGATGCTTAAGTACGGCTAGTGTTGATTAAGGATGCTTAAGTACGGTTAGGGATGCGTAAGTGCGGCTAGGGATGATAAAGGATGCTTAAGTACGGTTAGGGATGCTTAAGTACAGCTAGGGATGATAAAGGATGCTTAAGTACGGTTAGGGATGCTTAAGTACGTTTAGGGATGCTTAAGTACGGCTAGGGATGATAAAGGACGCTTAAGTACGGTTAGGGATGCTTAAGTACGGCTAGGGATGCTTAAGTACGGTTAGGGATGCTTAAGTACGGCTAGGGATGATTAAGGATGTTTAAGTAAGGTTAGGGATGTTTAAGTACGTTTAGGGATGCTTAAGTACGGCTAGTGTTGATTAAGGATGCTTAAGTACGGTTAGGGATGGTTAAGTGCGGCTAGGGATGATAAAGGATGCTTAAGTACGGTTAGGGATGCTTAAGTACGGCTGGGGATGATAAAGGATGCTTAAGTACGGTTAGGGATGCTTAAGTACGTTTAGGGATGCTTAAGTACGGCTAGGGATGATAAAGGACGCTTAAGTACGGTTAGGGATGCTTAAGTACGGCTAGGGATGATTAAGGACGTTTACGTACGGCTAGGGATGCTTAAGTACTGTTAGGGATGCTTAAGTATGGTTAGGGATGCTTAAGTACGGTAAGGGATGCTAAAGTACGGCTAGGGATGATTAGGGATGTTTAAGTACGTTAAGGGATTCTTAAGTACGGCTAGGGATGCTTAAGTACCTTTAGGGATGCCTAAGTATGGTTAGGGATGATTAAGTACGGTTAGGGATGATTAAGGACGTTTAAGTACGGCTAGGGATGCTTAAGTACGGTTAGGGATGCTTAAGTATGGTTAGGGATGGTTAAGTACGGCTAGGGATGCTTAGGTACGGCTAGGGATGATTAAGGATGCTCAAGTACGGCTAGGGATGAAGAAGGATGCTTAAGTACGTTTAGGGATGCTTAAGTACGGCTAGGGATGATAAAGGACGCTCAAGTACGGTTAGGGATGCTTAGGTACGGCTAGGGATGCTTAGGTACGGCTAGGGATGATTAAGCATAGTTAAGTACGCCACCTGGGACCACTATATGAGTGACTACACCGGACCACTATATGAGTGCCTACACCAAGTAGTTACCATTTTTTTTCTCTCCTCATTTCTCCGCAGGATATTTTTTTCCTCAAAAAAGTGTCGTGTTTACATTTACAGAATGTACTTACATTTACATTTTGGTTATTGCAGTAATAGTTCTAATATGGAGCTGCAAAGCCTTAAAATGTTGTAAGCTGTACAAAATCATTCTTGTATAGCTACATGTTTTCGGAATGTCATTCTTCAGAATCATTTAATATTACTTCAAACCAATATTCAATAGAAAGTAATTGCATGAAAATGCTTCAGTTGAAAAGATTAAAAATGAACAAATTATTTTTCTTTGTCTAATAAAACTTGATTCTTCAAATAGAAAAATTTACCTCCATTACTGCTTGTGATAAGCTAACGAGTTTGGATACAGTGCGAGCCAGCAAGCCAGAAATCCCTGATCCCAATAACCACAAGCTACCTAAGGAACTGTAGGCAAACTGCAGTGCTAACAAGGCTAGCCAATGTGTAATTTAGGCTAACCGTAATGGCTTGCATGACTCCTGACTTGGAGCCATGTGAACCGAGCAAGCAAGAAAAATCACCCACCCCACCTCAAGAGTTAAATGGTCGGTCCCTAATAAGGGATACAGAGTTTGTTTACTATTTACAATGATAGGTAGATTGCCAATGGAGCACACATTTCCATCGGAAAGTTTCCAACGGGAAAACAGGACTACCTTTTCAGACGTCCCGCTGCTCCCGGAAATTTTCCAGTGGAACGAACCAAAGGGTCGTGTACCATTTACAAACCAATCGGAATTTCCGGTAACTTTCCCTCGATAAACCACAGGAAACCCAGGTTTTATACTTTCGACAAGGGGAAATAACAGTCACAAATATGGAGGGAAGTTTATGTCTAGAAATTTGTAAAAAATTGCAAATGAAAATAAATGAAACTTACTTACCATGTGGCTTGTTGTGGTTTAATTAATACTCACACGGAGTTTCAGAAAGTAAGCTAACACCACCATCTTAGCTCCAATCGACCCAAATCCAGCACGATTTTTTCACGAAAACTGAACCAATCGGTAAATAAACACATCTGGCTCGTGGAATAAGAGATGTTTGAAACCCTCTCCAGCTGGCTGAGTAAAGACAGCAGGTTCCGTGAAACTCCAAAATGACTGCCGGTATGCGTGAGGCCCGGGGAAAAGGAATACTTCCTATTAATTGGCTAATGGGGGATGTACCGCTGGATGGGGTCGCAGTTTCACGACTGGATTGACTATAAGGGGGGTTACATTTTCAAAAGAGTTCCCGACAGAGTTACTAGAATGGGGTCGCAAATTGTCGGGATTTTGAGGGTAAGAAAATTTCTGGCTAGTGGGATTAAGGACGGTCGCGCGAAAGGAAAAAAGGAAAGGAAAGGAACTTTATTTAAGTGTATAATAGATTTAGCGCTGGAGCACTAATTGGCGACACTGTAAAATTAAATTAACAATCAACGCAAATCAAGTCAAATGTTGGTTTTTGAGGTAAACACGATGCTGAAGGCGCAAACATTTTCCACAAGAATGGAACGCGAAAGCGTGTGGTATCATGGGATAGCTTCATCTTCATCATCTCTCGCCTGAAGTTCGGTCATAAGTTGTTTATTCCAAAAATGAAAAAAATTGGGAGGTCACTGACTTTGTTTCGGAGACAAAAGCAAGGGAAAAATGCCCTAACGAGATGTAGCCTCATCTTCTCATCTGTCGAAAATCATAAATAAAATACGTTAGAGTGAAGGTTTTCTTTGCATAGAAATTTTAGGAGTGGGGTTTTAGATAATTGCATGCCGCTAGGGATGTCTAAAGAGTAGAGTTGATCCTCAACGAGCGTTTTCGCAAGCGCTACCGTTGTCATGCGTTGTAACCACTTCAGTAATTCAGGACACGGGGGAAGAAAAATTTAAAAAACGATAACTTCTTGCATTGTGATTATTTTGCTTTCATCAAACTTTGTGGTTCATGTCTTTAAAAATAGGGTCTCCGATGATATAAACGAGTAAAATCGATGTGATGTTGCGAAGCTCTTGGAAAATTTAGTTTGTCACGTTTTTGCGTGACCTGTAGAGGAAGGACTGGAACCCAAGACATGATCGATCGTTGAAAGGTTTTTGTAACTAGACCCTCCGTGAGGGTACACTGGGTTGCCTGTGGTACGTGCAGCGTTCCAGGCAAATTGTGACTGGCCCACGGGCCGATTACGGGCTTGCAAAAACAAAGCAAAAGGTAATTAAAAAACCATATAATAAACTACTTACTAACCGAGCTAGCTCGAGCCGTACTGGGGAATATTGGCCCTGGGTCGTTTTTGTACGGACCTCGCTGCGCTCGGTCCGTACTGCCACGACCTCGGGCCAATATTTCCCTGGCAGTACGGCCCTTGGGCTCGGTTAGTAAGAAGTTATTAAGGGGTCACCCAGAAGTCATACCAGCAGAGGCCCTTTGGCTCACAGGTCCTCACACGTTCATACGACGAAACAGATCCTTTTCTGAGGTTAAAAACCTGGCTACTGGCCTAACTCTTTTTCCTACTTTCCCAACCGCGAGAAAACCGCGGTAAATCAGCCATCGCCAAAAAATGTTTTTTTTTCTCAAAAAATATTTAAAGTTAGGGGGAAAAATACATAATTTTAAAGCTAAGAAAATAACCTTTCCAACAGCATACAACTTATTTACAGACAACTGAAACATTTTATAAAAGCGAAAGTCGACCGAAAAAATTTAAGAAAAATAACAGTAAAATATGTTTTCTAGGCAAAATTTGGTCATTTTAGCGTTGATTACGAATTTTTGGATGCAAAACTAATATTTTCTGCAATTTATCTGCTTTCTTGGACATAAATTCGACGGAAAAGTGATAAGGCATGAATATTTTTAGATTTTTAGGAATAATAGATAACGTGGTTCAATGCGTAATGTGATAATGCGATAAAAGTGTCAAATTTGCGACCCATTGCTAACGGCAACGGAAGCGATCGCATTACGAATAATTAACCTCTGTTGCCAAAAACCACCCAAATAACCGGTCAGTGTAAAACGCAGACTGCAGACTGAAGACCAGGGATAAAATGCAGTCTGAGGGTAAAATGCAGACTGCAGACTGCAGGTTAATAAAATAATAATGAAAAAAGAGTTATAAGAGTGTTAGTAGCCATTTGTACTTTCACACTGAAACCCCAACACAGCTCCCATCGCTTTGGTTGTCCCACCGCATGTTTTAAATCCGGATTTTTATCGAACTCTGTAACAATTGAAGCTGTTTGAATCCTTGTTGTTTGAAAAAGGACAGTTTCGTTAAGTGAGTTGCTTTTAGGCAAAGAAGTCACCACCCCGTAATTCAACTGTCCATTTTGCTGCACTGAACAAAGTAATCGAGTAATTACCCAATAACTCAATTTATTTTGACACGCATGGCTACAGTACCAATTAACAAAGACAGAGATAACATGGATTTTGCAACCATTTAACGTTTCAATTCAGTCGGCTTAAGCCAGTATGACTGGTGTAAAAATTTCTTATTAGGATCCTTTCATTCGCTTTCGTGTACGTTATGTTTATCCTTTAGTTCACAAGCTCGTTTGTTTTGCATCTGGAAGATGTAATTTTCAATTATAACCTCTCCCTAGGGGTTATCACGCATAGCTTAACCAATGAAATCCCCGCGTCCTAATTGCTCGGAATACGTGAAATTCTTTGTGCATTTCGTTGCACCGAAAAAAGACAACCGAGATTATTCAGGTATTCGAAGGAATAATTGTTGGTTTTTCGATCGATTTCCCTCGATGTACCGGTGTGACAAATAATTTGGAACATTGCAATGCATTTGGAAGCGCAAAAACAAAGCACAGATGATTTCAACGCGTACGATCGCATCCCCAAAAGGTGCAGCGACCTGCAGTCATAATAATGTGAGTTGTTGACAGATGTAAAACAGGATTGTCTTTCAAACAATCTTTATTTTATCCTTATGACTCGTTTTTTTATTATTAATATTTATTTTACCCTCAGTCTGCATTTTACCCCCGGTCTGCAGTCTGCAGTCTGCGTTTTATACTGACCGCCCAAATAACCGATTTTTCGACGGAAAATTCATCCCAGAGGATAAAACTATTCACTGGACATGTAATAAAGGTAGATATGTTCGAGCGAAAGCGAAAACAAGCGAATATTTTGACGGAAAACACAATAATGTGAGATCAAAGGAACATGTGGTGAAGACACGCAATTGTGGCATCGCTTCGACAATAATCTTACCTTTTCAGCGATTTTGACGCTTGAAATTCCATTCAATCCACCTTGTCTAGTCTTTGAATTCACTATTATCGCTGCCCTGCGAATCTTCACTGTTCTACATAACAGCACACTTGGTAAAAGACGGCTCGACGGGCGACAGATTGTTGTCGATGTTGTCGCCTGTCTTGTTCAGTATCCAATTGATTTGCCATTTTTGAGCTTCATAAGGGTATATTTTGTTCAAAGATCCACTAAAACGCCATTTGCGTTACATGACTTTTGACGCCATTACAGGTTAAGTTAATGATTCTACTGTGTCCACCAGAGAAATGTACGCATTTCCACTACCCTCTCGATCCTAAGAAAATACGCGCAGAAGGCTCTATGCACAAAGACACCACTTACCGGGGGAGTGACAGGCAAGACTTTTACCGACACGGAAAAAAATAAAACGGAGAAATTCTACCCATTTTCCAACTGGGATTGCCGTATACGGCAACCCAGTAAAAAGAACTTTCTCGAGCATAGCAACGAAGTTTCAAGCAGGCGTCATCTTTATTTGGTTAGTGTTTTGTATCATATCTCTCCATTGCCGACATGCTCATCTCCTGAAGTGTGGTTTTTGTGAAATGTAATCTCTGGCGGTTTCCTCGTAGGTCCGCACTATTCAAGTGGATGAGGAAAACAATTTAAGTCTGCTCTATTTTCATGAAAGTAAAGGAAAATAACTTCAAGAACAAGCATTCATTTTGAACTAAAAAATTCTTAGCGTAATAAAAACATTTAAAAAACCAACCCCACGAAATTTAAGCAACGTCGCTGACTAAAACTAACCTTCCTCGAGTTTTCAAAACTTTCAGCCACTGCTCGATTAGCGACCTTTTCTCTTTAACGTTTGTCCTTTCTCTTTAACGTTTCATGATGAATTGGAAATAAATGTGCCAAATTTCCCCGGCGTTTTTGCTGCCATAAGATCTTAAGGACATTCGCGCCCAAAATGTTCCCACGTACAGATTTTTTTAAAACTTGCCACGCGGAAAGGTAATGATCTACTTTTGCCAAAAAGGCAAAAAAATGGGGGGTCACCGTGCTCGTTTTCGAGATCATGAGGTGCACTTTTAGAGGATTGCGTTATTTTAAGACGATCTTAGCTTACAACTGTCAGCAATAAAAAAAGCTACATTAGTGAAATTTAGATCTGGTA
>OX421447.1:52064762-52069762 GCA_949126865.1 Montipora capitata | reverse complement strand
GGCTAATACGTTTTTATTCCGCGATATCACTTTTGTACCAGGGAGCAAGAGGGCGAACAGAAACATACCTTCCGTAGCAGGCGGCGCAGGCCTGAACCGTAGTAGATTACAAAATGGTCAGATATTGCAGGATCGTCAGTACGGACACATTCTCATTTGGTAATACACTCCTCGTCACTTCTCGTAATTATCAAATCCAAAATATGATTATCCTTGTGCATAGGTGAACAAATATGCTGTGTGAGGTTAAACGCTTCAGGAAGGTCATTTAAAACTTTGGTGTTGCCCTCGTGATGTCGTGAGGCAATATGAACGTTGAAGTCACCAAATTGCCTGGGCTATGCAAAGAGTTGCAAGCAGTGCCGAGAATTAATCAAAAAATAATGCACACGATAAACCATTCGATATTAACGAAGGAGGTCGATAAATAAGAACAAATCTTAATATTGAAGATTTGTCTCGAAGGAGTACTTCCAAAAGTTCAAAACGGATGTGAATGATGTTGCTTCTTGCCTCTCTGAAGAGAGATCATACAAAATACCAACGCTACCACCTTAACCCATCATGACTGATGAATAAACGCAAGGCCATTTGGATAAACATCTCGAGTAGTAAAGTCAGATTCGTTACCCAATTTAAGCCACATCTCCGTAAGCTAGGGCCATTATCGACAACATATAATCTCTTATAGCCAGCGACTTGTTCAGTTCAGTGATAGATCTAGCGTTCAAATGGCAAAAATTACGAAGACCATTTGAACAGGTCCCATCAGATTTCAAACTGCCATCCAAAAATTCAACTCCCAAGTCAAGAATTTGACCGCATTCGGGAGAAGATGCCAACTTTGAGGTGCGAACTTGAATATTAATTAATATAATATTAGTAAGTTACGTCTTTTAACGACGATTTTTAGTCTCATTGAAGGAGAAATCAATTTTAAAGCATGACCATTAGAATGGCGTAAGTGATAGCCGCCTCGCTGTCCTCTTCTACGAGCAAGTAAATTGAGATCAATGAATTTTTTTCAAACCTGACTTGTCAATGGCTGCTGAACTGGAAAGTGTCTTGACCTCGAACAGAAAAATCTCCACGAATTGCGGCGCAGGGGCACAAGCAGAATTCTTGATCAGTAATTCAGCATCATCGTGTTGGCGTATATTAATTTGTTAAAATAATATATTACACAAACACTAAATAGCAACAATATGAAAAAAAACTCAGAGGTTGGGAGCTCAAAAATTTGCAGCCAACTAGGGGGCAATCAGATATAGTACTCATATGGTTGGAAAGTGGTACCGTCATAGGATTCTACAAACGCGAGTTTATTCCTATTCAGCGAGGGTTCGATTCCTTCTATGGTTATTTGACTGGTAGCGAAGGCTATTATACTCACAATCACCGTAAGGGATTTCCAGGTCCTGGATTTTACAGACTAGATGGTTGCGACTTACGAAGAAATGAAGAGATGGCTAGCGACGCTGTTGGGAATTATTCCACTTTCTTGTTCACTGACGAGACAGTGAAGATTATTTCGTCTCATGAAGCAGATCGTCCCCTATTTTTGTTCGTAGCATACCAAGCAGTGCATTCCCCATTGCAAGTACTTGAACAACAAACCGAACAGTACAAAGATGTAAAAAATTTGGTTCGTCAGACTTACGCCGGCATGGTTTCTTGTATGGACGAAGGAATTGGTAACATCACTCAAGCTCTGCAAGAATATGGCTTGTGGAACGACACAGTGCTCTTTTTCAGTGCAGACAACAGCGGGCAAATCCATGCTGGAGGAAATAACTGGCCTTTGAGAGGCTGGAAAGGTTCAATTTGGGAAGGTGGAATGAGAGGCGTGGGTCTCGTGTACAGTGAACTGTTGGAAAATCGTGGGCAGATAAGCTCAGAAATGATCCATATCACTGACTGGTTTCCGACAATTGTGAATCTGGCTGGAGAGTCTGTGGCTGCATTGCCCTTGGATGGTTACGATATATGGCACACATCAAGCAGTGGAAGGAAATTTTGCATAATATTGATCCTATGGACACTCACTGGGACCCTACCCCAGGGAAATACAAACACTGCAGACAAGCTGCCATACGAATAGGTGACTGGAAACTTCTCACTGGCTGTCCAGGAAATGGGAGTTGGGTTCCTCCTCCAGAAAGTGTCCTTCGTAATAAGCCTGGAATAGTGAACCTTTTTGACAGTATCAACAGTACCTTTCTTTTCAATATCCGTGAAGATCATGAAAAGAGAAATGAACTATCATCAGCTTTTTCAGAAATGGTGTCATTTTTTATGAAGAAATTGAAAGAATATAATGCCACTGCTGTACCAGTGCGTTATCCCAATCAAGATCCTCTGTCCACATGAAACCAGGGCTTTATGGAAATGTTTGGACACCTTGGGTTCATTGAGCATTTTTGACAATAATATTTTTGTAAAACAGAGCAATAATTTTTCAATTTTTGATCATAAATCTGACAACACATTTACACCCACACCAAGCTTGAATTTTGTAATCTAAGTCAGACGTCCCTTAATCAAAGCATCTCGCCTAGAACCAGAGAGAATATGTTATTGTGAGCTGGTTTTCATTTGCAGTGGAAGCGTAAACGCAAGCGTCTTGTGCAAACTCAGTGGCATCTCAGTCATTAACTTTTTGTTTGAACAGGACACTTGAGATTAATAAGAAGCAGGAGTCCATCACCCAAGAGTAAAATTTACCCAAATTGGCCTAGTCCCCATCAGTGTCAAAAAAGTGTCTACATTTGCAATTTTTGCGGGAAAATAAACAATAGACCAAAGCAGCGGGTCGTGTCCTACCTCATTGAACGGGCTTCAGGACTGGCTAAAGAACAATAGAACGAACAAAGATAACAATGTATTTAGCACAGAAAACAATAGCAAGTACGACACCATACAGCCAATGAAATATAGCGTTCAAGAAGAGGTACGACCCTACCCAAATCAGCTAACTCAATGTTATACCCAATTCAAACCCTTTGGGAACAAAACATTTTATTCTAGGTATTTCCATATAATTTAAATGTTTTTGCTATATTATAACAAACATCCGTAAGTAGTGTTAAGTGTTTTGTGTATTCTGTGTATTGTGTACTGTAAGTAGTAGAAATACTGTTTTGTAAATAAATAAATAAATAAATAAATAAATTTGAATTGGGTACAACGTTGAGTTAGCTTATGTTGTTCCCTGCTAGCAGAGGTCTCTATTCTTTTTGCGTTCGCTGGGTTGACGAGCACGGTAAAATTAAAAAGACCTCTGCCATGGGTCATTGTGTGGAGAGCATGCGTGGCGGTTACAACAAGACCGAATCCTCACGTGATACTTTATGTTGTGTGGGCTCAATTAACAACAGCGGGATTACTGTAAAGTAATGCGCGAGACAAACGGGCTCAAGTAACAGTTAGCAAACATATCATGGGGCATGCAGTTTGAAGAGTGTCGTTCTAGGTTGTGGACAGCGGTTGGATCAAAGTGTATTTTGATCCGCGGAAGAAGTTTCTTTTCCCGTACTCGTTAGCCCAGCGAACGCAAAAAGAAACTGCCATAAAACAAAAATTCAAGGTTTGATTAAGAAACCAAAACCACCCGTCAATGAAACAAACGTAACCATTTCAATTATGTGCTCAATCATGATGTTGTTCAAAGAATAGCAGCAAACTATTGTTTTCACGGTTCGCCTTGAATGGTAGGAGTTGCTATGGTCTGTGATGACGTAGTTCGCTGGAGGTTGCCATGGTAGTGATCACGTCAGGCGGGTCATTCTATGCTGACCGCGAGTGCGAATATTTTTTATTCATCGACGTTCTATAAGCTGTGTATTATCATAGGCAGCCCAAGCTCGTGTCCCTACAGACAGCCGTTGAGAATTCAAACGCGTTATAATAAGACTTTGTATGGGAAATAAAATACAATCGATTGTGAAGCCTAAAAAATGCTCA
Source organism: Montipora capitata (assembly GCA_949126865.1). NCBI lineage: Eukaryota > Metazoa > Cnidaria > Anthozoa > Scleractinia > Acroporidae > Montipora > Montipora capitata. The sequence goes on along the minus strand of OX421447.1, from coordinate 52,065,799 downwards.
ATTTAACTTTCATTCAATAAAATGAATCAAAATGACTCACCTCTGGTGTATTCTTGTGCCTTTTGGAGTTTATTTTACAGTTTCAGGAAGTCCGTGTTTTCAATGTTCTAAGACGAAGTTAACCTGCCTATGGTTGTGATACAACGTAGATCAAGTTGATTTTAGTGGTGTGGTGTAATGGTGTATATTTCGGCTGGCCAAATCAGCCTTCTTCAGGTACAATGAGAGTTAACATTGAATTGCTTCTATGTACATATATATATATATAGTAAATCGATGCTGATATAAAACATGGCAGTTACAACGAATTTGAATTCAAATACTAAGAGTCACGGAAAAATAACGGAAATCACTCAAAATAATAAACTGAAATCTAATACGTTTCTTCGCGGATATTAAGACCGTTGGGATCAATTGCCCTGCCTTTTAAAATTAAAAAAGCTTCCCTGGCATTACGGATTGACTCTGTTAGAAAATATTTTTCGCACCCTCTCCCAAGAGTAAATTGCATCCCACACTCCCACCCTCTATTTGTTATTCTAATGATCCTAAAAGGATCATGGGTAATGGTACTCGATTTAGCGTTCATCCATGGCTACATTGTGTTATGGCAAAATATCTATTAATATACCTCCTTGAAAATGAGCTCTTATATTCAAATGAAACAACAGGATGATTTTGAGGAGTTCAAAGACTCTCCAATGATGTCCACTGTGATTTCTTCGGGGAAGGCATCCTCGCTTTCCGTGGCCGAAGTATTAAAACAGTTTCATAGTGATGCCACTCTTGGTTTGACGAATGATGAAGCTGGGAGACGGCGTAAGCTTCATGGTTTTAACGAGTTTGACGTTGTCGAAGACATGCCTCTATGGAGAAAGTACATTGAACAGGTAGGACGTTTAGAACCGGCTGAAATTTTGTTTACAGTTGATCTTGCTTAATAATTAGTTCATGATATATCATGATCAGCTGCGTTTATTTTAACAAGATTTGCTTATTTCCTGTTTGTGGTCATGTTTTTTGGACTAAAACCCTTT
>OX421447.1:52039762-52059762 GCA_949126865.1 Montipora capitata | reverse complement strand
AAAACGAAAGCATTGGGCTTTGAAGGATGGCAAGATTATAACAAGAGACAACAAGATAGTAGTACCAAAGAGTGAGCTGCACAAAGTTCTTTGTCAATGCCACTCCTCCACAGCACACAGAGGAAGAGATAAAACCAACAACTACATCAAAGGTATTTACTCTGAAATCCCGTAGCAAGTCGTGTCTTTGTTTACCAGTTTGTGTCCACTCCATGCCCAGCAGAAGAGCATTACAGACCACAAGAAGCGACCGATAACAAACCCAATACATGCTGAAACGTTTCTATCACATTTAGAAGTTGATCTTATTGACTTCCGAAATCTCAAATGTTCATGTGATAACAAAAGCCATCAATGGGTACTTCACATAACTGACCACCACACAAAATACTCATGGTTATATGCTTTACACAACAAAACGGCTGAAGAAGTGTTAGAGAAATTGGAAGCGTTATTCTGGGTTTTTGGGTTTCCTCAGACCCTCCACACTGATAATGGCAAGGAATTCAAAAACAAAATCATGCAGGAATTCTGCCAAAAGCATGGAATAAAACAAGTACATGGAGCACCACGTATGCCCCGAACACAGGGATTAGTAGAAAGAAATAACAGGACTGTCAAAGAAAACTTAACCAACATTCTGAAGGAGATTCAAGCCAAGCTCAGTTCATGGTGTTCAAAACTTGGAGAAGCCGCATATAAAAAAAATATAACCATCCACAGAGCTGTCAGAGAAACACCCTACCGACTTGTGTTTGGAATTGATCCTAAGAAAGAAAGCCAGATGAAAGTTACAGAAGATGCTCAAAGTAAACTTTGTGAACAAGAACAAGAAAGAGATCAGCAAACAGAGACAGCAAATGAAAGAGAAGGAAAGAAACGAAAATCTTCTCCCACTTGTGAAGCTAAAAGCAGGAAAAAATTGAGAAGTGAAGCCAGTTCCCATCAAACGGATTACAATGAAAGAATGAAAAAGTGTAGGCCAAAGGCTAAGACTCTAAATATTGGAGATTATGTTTGCATCAAAATTGACAAAGTAGATAAGACGCCACTTCATCCAAATGTACTAATAGGAGAAATTCTAGCATTTGAAAACGATTATGCCAAAGTTGCCTGCAAATTTGGAATCATTTCCACCCTCATTTCACCAGCTAGACTGGTTAAATGTCAAGCAACAAACATAGTTATAAGTAAAGATAAGAGTATAACCTTCACCAAAGCATGCAAACTGGCAATCAACCAGTAGGACTGTAAACTTTTATTTGCTTTAAAGTTTGTATTACTTAAAGTGTGAAATAATGTACAATGCAACACAAACGGTTTATTAAAGCATGTTGTATTATTTGTTGCAGTTGTCATGGGAAGTCACCCTAACCCCCTAACCCCCTAACCCTCAGAGTGATTGAAAGTTAACCATTTTAAAATGGGTGATTAGACTTAAATACTGCTTATCAGCACTAACCTTAATGGGTGCTTAGACTTAAATACTATTTATCAGCAATATTTGTAGACAGTATGCAGTATGCGGTCCGCAGTTGTTATGCACCTCCTGGAATGCTAACTGTTTCAAATAAGACAGTGCATAACCCAAATCACTAAATTCAAAGCTTTACCCTACTTCCTAAAATGTGGGCAATGTTCCTAACCTTACAAGAAAGCTAACCATTCAAAATGAGTGCTCAGTAACCCAAATCACTAAGCCAAGCATTTGACCCTAATCACTAAAATCTTTTGGTGTTTGATAGCACCAGAGAGAAAGATTTTACCCAGTTTTTGAAAAAGTTACCTAGTCAAAAAAAAAGTTACCTAGTTAAAAAAATATTACCTAGTTAAAAATAAAATCACCTAGTTAGGAAAAAACTAACTAGTTGAAAAAAAATCACCTAGTTAAAAAAAAACTAACTAGTTGAAAAACAAAATTAACTGAAAACAAAAATTAACTGCAACATATACATTATCCCAACATTGAGATAGAATATCATAACGAAAATTTTGGGGATCGAAATTTCTGAAATTTCTATATGTAATAGAATTATGTCCATTAGACATCCCGTTCAGAGCAAGTTTTCTATACACATACACCATGCTATGATCACTTATCCCGATATGACAAACTCCCGAACAAGCAATCTTATCCGAGCAGTTGGTATAAATTAAATCAATTAGAGTTTATGAGGTGGGTGTTATCCTCGTCGGTTCAGAGATGAGCTGCTCGAGTCCGTAGACATCAGCAATACTCCTTAATTTGGATGTGTCATTATCATATCGAGTAGTGATCATGTCACAGTTCATGTCTCCCAGTACAAAAAATTCTACATTTTCACTATCCAATTTCCCGATTAGGGATTCAAATGGAGAAAAAATGCCAATGGGAGAGTCAGGTGGTCTGTATCAAGTAACAATCACAAAAGATTTTGAATTTGGCTTATGGATTTCCAAGCAAAGATTTTCTAATGCGTCCATATGTAGGTCATTTCGTACTGTAAAATTGATTGAATTTTTTACATAGAAGCATACCCCTCCGCCGCATTTTGTAAGTCTATCGCGGCGAATTATTTCGTATCCCGGAATATGAACATCATGATCTCGAATACTCTCGTTCAGTTTCGTTTCATTTGTCGTCCACAACAAGTAGACCAAAGTGACATGTATTGAAGTTGCTCTGTGATTCTTATGCAGTGAATAGGTTACATTTTAACATGAAGAATATGTGTTTTGTCACTTTTTTCTTAAAGTTATTGACATTTTGAGTTTTTTGTTTTTTTCTTAAGTTTTGTTTGTTAACTGCGCTAGGAACTGGATTAAACTGGATTTCCAAAGATTACAAGGTGAATTTTCTGTTTTTTTTATCACAGTTCAAAGAGCCTATGATAGTGCTACTACTTGCTTCTGGCTTGGTCAGTATATGCATGGGTCAGTATGACGATGCTGTAAGCATAACAGTGGTAAGTAGGAATTTAATTTCCCTACTAAGAGTTGAGGGTCTCCATTTCTGCTCTGGCCTGCTACTAATAAGGTATCCGATTTATAGCCATGCATGAGGACATGTGACCAGAAGGCTTTTGCATGTGGTCATATGATTGAACTCACATGTATGATGTAACAGCTGAAAGAAGGAAAGAGAGAGATATCAGAGGCTGTCTTTTTTTAGGGTATCCTCCTGGATCTTATTAACGTATTTGATGAGGGAAAAAAACTGGAGTACCCGGGGTATAACCCTTGGAGGCAGATTGAGATAGACTGAAACTCTACCCACATACACAGTGTTCAACACTAACGCTTGCCCCATTGCCCTGGGCAAGCGAAATATATCCATGGGCAAGTAAAACAACTCTAAGACTTGCCCAATCGGGCAATCAGAATTCTTGTTCCACTAATATTTTGCGGAACGATTTGATTTGCAACGAAGAAAGTGACTAGTAATATGACATAGTCACCGCAAACATGATAAAAAATAATGTTACATCTCTTTGCTGTCATTTATTTTTCTGTTAAAAATATAATGGTACGAACATGAAAACAGATTAGAAGGAGGAACATGTTTGCAGCTGCCATCTTTGTCTGTGCGAAAAGAATGTTGGTTACAGTCAAACCCAGTTTTTGCATGGCCAAATATGCCTCGATACCTTGATATCGAACAGTTTTACCTTTTGTCACGCAATCTTAACCAGCTTTGAAAGGCTTAAAGAACATGCTATTCAGGACAAATTGCATTTAATTCAAACTACCCAGGTGGAAATCTTATTAAGATCTTACCAAGATTCTTAATAAGTTTCTTATTAAGATCTTACTTTGTTTCTTAATTAAGATTCTTACAAGATCTTGTAAGATTCTTGTTAAGATCTTACAAGATCTTGTAAGATTCTTACAAGATCTTGTAAGATTCTTAACAAGATTCTTACAAGATCTTGTAAGAATCTTGCAAGAATCTTATAAGATCTTAGTCAAGATCTTAGATAAGATCTTTTAAGAATCTTGTAAGAATCTTACAAGATCTTGTAAGAATTGTGTAAGATCTTAGTCAAGATCTTAGATAAGATCTTGCAAGAATCTTGTAAGAATCTTATAAGATCTTAGACAAGGATCTTGTAAGAATCTTGTAAGATTATACCCAAGATCTTATCTAAGATCTTGTAAGGTGTTGAAGTATCTTGGCTAACATCTTCCAAGATCTTGTTCCAGAATCTTACAAGATTACCAATGATAAACTTACAAATATAGGGGTTTTATTCGGGTACAACAAAACATTGTATTTTTGGAGTTGTTTTGTTTTATTTTGTTTTACATAATCTGCACTCCAGTACTAAACTGCAGAAAGAACCAAGTATTGTATATGTAACTTTCTACAAAAAGATCCAAATCTTGCACTGGCTTCTTATTAGTAAATTGGTAAAAAATCTAGCAATATTTTTACAAATCAAACACTGCTGCTTTCCTGGCGTCATTATTGCAAATTACAGTCAACTCCAATAACTTGAACCCCTGTTCACAAAAAGTAATCACTTTCATTTCCCTTGAGGTAATTGCCAGTCTTAACTCAAAATAATTATTTTCCCCTTTAATGCTACCTTACAAAGTGATGCTGAACAATACTATTCTTTTGTATACTTTATTGAAAAGCTTAACGATTCCAACAGAAAAGAAATAACCATATGACTATTGTTAAGTCTCAAAATTAATTCATAACCAAATTGTCATAGAGCTAAAGCACTAAGTTGCCATGAAAAGTTAAGTTAATACATGGGTGCACAAAGATTGCTGTACGTCTGTCAAATGTGTAACAATATTACTGTCCAGACTTGTTGAAACTACAGTACTGAACCTGAAAATCAAACAACTATTACACTGACAATACATTTGTTGAACTTTTTCTTTAAAAAAAAAAAAAATCAGTTTCAAACCCATAATTGGCAGTCTGTCTTCATTTAGTTATAACTCTATTGTCTTAAACTATGGGATTGCTACGTATTTGGTACATTGTAGCACTCCATAGATACCCCATATGATCTAGTATAGGAATGATATGGCTCAGCCCCATACCAATACCACACGATCTCTGACCCCTCACTTTGTGAATGCTACATATTTGGCAGCACTCCATCCAATTCCCATATTATCCAGGCACACTGGTATATGGTATGGGAATGCTATGGGGATTTGGTAAAGTCCCTTACAATCCCCATATCATGCTGGCCCATATGATACGGCAATCAATGAAATGATAAACTTCCATGCATACAATCTCCACATTATTGTCTAGGTACATGTACAGCTGTATGCTGCATCTGGTATGGGAATGAAATGACTTTTCACACAATTCCCGTCCTGTCCCATATATTCAGTGAACAGCTGTGATTCTTCCTAGTGTTGGACTACAATCAATCAATTCACTGGTCAGTTTTCTGAAGTAATAAGGTCCTTTAATCAACATACAAACAAGTAGCACAGTTTCAGATTCAGCTTCAATGGGTATTAATTACTTTATGTACAGATCATTACATTTCAGCAACTGCAAAAACTAAAAATATATAATATATATATCCTGCTCCTGTAAAATAATATTCCAGCAAATCAGAGATGTGGTGGAAACTACAAAAAATCCATTACAGTCAAGCTATTAACAGTAACAGTTACTACCATAGCTCACAGGCAAAAAATAGAATACAGAGTTCAAAGCAGTAGCTAAACATTTAATTCATGTCAAAATATTTGGATTGGGTTCCTGTTTTAAAATTAAATACGAAAAAAGCTGTTAAACATTTCAGATAAACTACAGAACTCTAACAAGTCTGCAAAGAGAGATCCTTAAATACATCAAACCATAACTGGTGGAGGAGACAGAATTGGTTGCTAAGCATTTTTGTCTGCTGTAAAGGACCTTTCCCTGCTGTCCCATCAAAGATTTTTTTCAGGACGTGTCTCTTTCTGCTCTTTCATGGCAACTTAAAAAAATACAGCATATAGAGTATTATTATACTTCAATGGAATTGCGGTCGTTTCGCCAACGAGTCGTTTCGCCAACGACTCGTTCGCCAACGTCTCAGGTCGATTCGCCAACGTCGTAAGTCGCTTGGCCAACGTCCTACTGGTCAATTCGCCAACGATGAAAACCGATGCAATTTGAAAACATATCAACAAATATCGTTGGGAATCAAAATCGCTTATCACGCGTGTGATATTACTTTCTTACTTTGCTAATTTCAAAGCAGCGAGCTTCTTTCTTTGTTTAGTTGAAAATAAAATATTATTCACTAACTGGAATAATAAACTCAAATCAAAAGAATAAAAATGTGAAATAGCAGACTTTAAAGTAATTCACACACAAAGACTGATACCGACATGTTCATTTCATGGCGCCGCTGCCGCCGCATAATTAATATAAGAGGTTGTCGGCACGAGTGTAAACAGACATTCACGGACAAAATCTTAAAATTACAGAACATTCGGCGCATCAGTAAAATATTCCTTGCAAGCACTGCCTTGAGGTAGAGAATATTTTCGCGTTTCAAGCGATTTCTTTGAGTCAGTAGATCCTGAGATATCGATTTTTTTAGAACGGATTTTTACGAGCGGTATCATTCCATGGAAGATCCATAACAATAGGTGTGAAAACGTACCAATTTCACGCTAAAGAATATTTTGTTAACAATATTTTTTTCCCGTATTATCGAGTTAGAATTAAAATGGAACGCAGTCAAGTAAATAACAACAGCAATTTTATTACAATATAGTATCAAATATTTAGAAGCACAAAAAACCTATGAAACCTATTTACAAAACCTGATTGAAACCTATATATTATCTCAGTGAAATCAATTTATCATATTTACAGACACTGTACAGAGAAGTTCTAATTCGCACGAGCTGGTCCGTTAAGCCGTGAACAAGTCTTCAGTAGTTGGGCGGCAGTCTTTTCGTTGTTCTCATACTTTTCCCAGCTTGCGAATAGCTTAGCCTGGATATTCCTAGTGACACTACGTTGAATTCGTTTAAGTTTATTGTCTGATACAAGCCTGATTGTCACGGCTGTAAGTTTTGCCTCCCTATCAAGCAACTCAATTAATAAATATAACGGCAAACCGCATTGTCCCCCCGCTCGGCGATTGAGTGCGTTATGCCAACCTTCTAGATCATTATTAGTTCGGATCGGCTGTTTGTAGACGCACCAGTTTCTCGGAGTAAACACCTGGCTTTCGATCCACTGCCGCCTGACATACTCGACGAGACTCCTCAGCTGCTCTGTTTGGGCCTGGGCCTCGAGGCGGACGAACATCGGCAAGATCTCTAGGTACGGAAGGAATGGTAAATCACTGATTATTTCTATTACAACTAAATTGTGTAAGAGTAAACTCATAAATTTGGATCCCTTTACTTACAAACGTCAATAATAGCTTTGTCAGGCATTTTTTGCATTGATTACAATAGTTAAAGTGACAGCATTTAGCATTTTTACGAGAAGGAATCATTTATCAATCGTATACATATAACTTGCGGTATGAGCACTTGTTTTCCAAATCATTTGCTTCACCATTTGTTCTAAAACTTCATTATTCTTCATTACAGGTTTACGAATTTTTTTACAGGGCTATAGCATTTAAGCCAAATTGACTATCCTTGCTTCACAAATTGACTCGAAGGTGTGAAAATGTGAATTCTAAATACAGGTAAACCGTTCCTCATTTTCAAGACAATAAGGCATCAAATCAAGCGCTATTCGCTTAACGTTAACGCTTACCTTTTTACTTGAGTTGTTGTAAGCATTTCCTTGCCTGGATCAGGATTTAAAGAGTAAACCTAACCAAAAAATCGTCACCGTGCAAAAAGTGTGATCGTAGATACATTAACGTTCGAATAAAACCGCCCAAAATCTGTAAGAGCTGGACGTTGAGCTGGACTGGTTACCACTGACTGCTGACCAAAACGAAAAGGGCTCACTAGTTTCCAGTCCGGTCTCTCATATGTTATTCAAGATGGCGGAGGATGACAATCTTTCCACCGATTCATTATAAATGGGCAAGATTTGAAAGATACTGGAGTTCATTGAAAGGATTAAGTACTGACTTGGAGTGTGTAATTTTCAAGAGTAATGCATCATGTTCCTTTTGGAATAAGGCCGATTATGAGAGCATCAAACAAGGTAATCCGTTGATGATATTTGTCACAATCTATACAATACATCAGAATAAAAGCTTTCTTTTTCATTTCTCCGTGTACAGAGTGATTTTATGTTCAAAGTTTGGGGCCTTTAAAGGACATTGTTTAAGCAAAGTACATATATTACGGGTAGTGAAGTAACTCGAAAAATATCTGCCTGTGTGAATACGAAAAATATCGTATTCACACAGGCATGCTTTTGAATAAGACCAAACCTTGTTATACATGTATTGAAGGTTGAAGTTAAAGCTCATTTTTCCAGGGGAACAGATGAAATCAAATCCTAAAATTGCACTTAAAATTTGGTTATTGTCTCACTGGCACATTTAGTACTATTGCACAAAATTCTCAAGAATCTCAACTCACTCAAGTGACCCTCAAATTGAATCATTGAGTGGAATTCTTAAAGATTCCCATAAAATCCTAGTCCACATTGCCCTTTTAGCTAGTTCAATTCCCAAAAATTAGGCCTGAAAATCCGGAAAAGCGTGGCAAAGCCTGGCTTAAAAATCTTGGAAGGCCGGGAAGGCCAGGCTTTTTGGCCGAACAGTGTGACAGTTTAAATTGCTTTAAAACATGAAATTTTAAGTACTACAGCTGTACTTTAGCATGATAGAATGAGAAGGACTTAAAATAATCATTTACATAGCTCTTTTATCAGAGACTGTACATCTAAGAATAATCATGCAAAGGTTTAGTCTCAGGTGTCAAATTTAGGAACAGTCAATATAATGTTCATGTTCAAGTGTGAGATATAATATAATGTTTACGTCGCTACATTAAAGATAATTGGCCGTTAAACCAAAACATTATCGTATTTTGGAAGACATCATCAAGGCCATTTTATTAAAGATTGTTACTTCAAAGACACTTCAATTTAGCCCACAGAGTTTGGTTAAGGTCACTGGTCACTATGAAATTGCAGTCAATGTCTGTAATCTTGAAGACTTAAACATTTTTGGCCTGGAAATTCAAAAAAGCCTGGTCAAGCCTGCTGTATGGTGGCTCATCAATTTCAGCCAAAAACTTCAAGGTTTGAAGCAAAAACACAACCTGTATTCCCGAGCAGTGCATAGTGTACTTAAGCTTATTAAGTCATGCCTTCCATAAGAAAACAAGTGCCCTTCATCAGGATACCTTATTTGAAAAATAACTCTAGCATGTAGGATTTCATTTCAAAAAGCATGTCAGCTGTTTCAGTTGTCAGTATCCTGTGGAGGATGAAATTTGCCTGTCAGTGAATGACCAGTGCGCAAGGCCTGCAATGCAAGCTAAACCTTTTTGGCTCCCTCTCTCCCTAGTCTTCCCATGCAGTCGTTTTCTTCCCGAATTCTTTCCCTGTCCCCTCCCCTTAAGCGCCTGCTACGCAGGCTAAAAGGAAATTAACTTCAACACTTGTTTAATATGACTTAAAAAATGAAAAGCCCCCCAGTCCAGCCCAAATGAATGCTGATCATTATAAGTATACTAAGATCTTGTAATGTCTTTCTTAAGATTAGTTTGCAACATTTTTCACAAAAATCTCACAAGACCAGGAGCCCATTACCCGGAGCTTCCATCTGCATTGTACCCTTGAGTCAACCCTGTCCCGTATCTTTCTATTTTTAGAACTACTACATTTTGACGTATGTGACTTATGTGACGTATGTGACTGAGAACATAAGTGAAGTGGGTCACATACGTATGTGACGTAATAAATGGCTGACCATAGGTCTGTTATGATCAGCTATTGTGAAAACACCCAGTAAAGCCCCCCTGGGAGGTGCTTCTAAAAATAGAAAGATACGGGACAGGGTTGACTCAGAGGGTTAATATGGAAGATGGAGGCTCCGGGTAATGGGCTCCTGACAAGATGTTACACGAGATCTTCTAGGATGTGTACTAAGGTCTTAAGATCTTCACCAAGATCTTAAGTAAGATCTTTACTTAGATCTTTTTTAAGATCTTATTTAAGATTCTTACTATATCTTGTAAGATCTTTGCTAAGATCTTGTAAGACTTTTACTAAGATCTTATGTAAGATGTTTGCAAGATCTTGTAAGATTTTTACTTAGATCTTGTAAGATTCTTACTACATCTTGTTGGATCTTTGCTAAGATCTTGTAAGATTTTTACTAAGATCTTATGTAAGATGTTTGCTAGATCTTTTAAGATTTTTACTAAGATCTTGTAAGATTTTTATTAAGATCTTGTAAGATCTTTTTCAGTAAGATCATGTAAGGTAGTCCTAAGATCTTGTTAAGATCTGGTAAGATTCTTTTAAGATCTTACAAGATCGAAAACATAGCAACCTTAAATTTTTTTATCAAAATTTGTTAAGCAAATGTATTAAGATCTTATTAAGATCAAAGATCTTAAATAAGATCTTATTAAGATTTTCATCTTAATGCCCATCTTACAAGATTCTTACAAGATCTTGTAAGATCTTACAAGATCTTAATAAGATTTCCACCTGGGCAGCCTAATCCTAGAGAGATATTTAAGGAATAAGAAATTTCCCTTGATCTCGCGTAGAAAAGGAAAATCGCTTAAAGATATGCTTGTCAAGCAAAACTGTGAAAGCTACTAGGACACCATATCAAAAATTCCTCACACAGCATTTGAGTGCATTTATCTCTGACTAAGATGCGACAAAGTGCAGTTGTTTCGCAATAAAGTGAAGGGGCAGGAACTTCTGTAGCAGACTCGGTCATTCTGAGTTTGAGGTGTCAAAACTGAAAGGCAATATTAAATACCAAAAAACTAGAACTTTATTCAAATAATTCAATCTATTTGCTTTAATATGATATATACATGTAGTTTGACCCTATACAAAAATAGTGTTGCGACAATTTGATTCTTCCACAGGCGCATTATTTTCCTTTACCGAGACCTTAAGCTTGCTGTGAAAAAGAAGTTGAAGCAAACTTCTTATCTATCTTGCAGCCAATATTTCTGTTCTATTTTCTTTAATCTTTCTGGGTTTAGTATTTTACTAGTAATTGTTTACCTCTACAATAGCACTATAATGATTTACAACACCAAAACAATATTGGGTACGATTAGAGCTACATCTTGCGCAAAGACAACTTGAATCTCCTGGAAAACAAAACGCAGCTCAGTTGACAGTTATGGGATAAAGCACACTGTCTAGTTACTGCACTACCACACAAACGCAATGCGTGTCTATTGTTTTGTGCAAACTCTGTTAGGAGGAAGTTTTTTTTTGAGTCTGAAGATTTTCTGTACTTTGATTTTGGAAATGTTTTGTAGAACATTGATGGTGGTAATGGTGTAGTGTGTTTGTCAGATAGATGATATGTGAGATGCTCGGTAACCAGGGAAGGGAAAACTGGAAAAGAAAACAGACAAGGCCATATGTTTCATTTTTCCATTTCTATTTTTCCTGCGCCTGTGGCCAAGCAATACTACATGTAGCATGTCAGCATTATAATAATTACTGACATTTTAAAAAAGTCACTCAATAAATTTAGTGTGATCAGGATTATAAGCTCATAATAATACCCAGGTAATAAATTGTAAATTTAGAGCTTGGTGTTTAAAATAGGTACCTGGAACTTCATATAGTACTATTAACATACAGTTGAGTACCAAAAATATCAAGTAAATTGCATCCTCCTGAAAAGTAGTAATGCAATTCCACTGCATGATTTATCTAACATTCTTTTTCAGGCAATCTTAATTGTTGTCACGGTAGCTTTCATCCAGGTATGTGGATTCTTAATTTCCTTTTCTTGGTGAGAGCCAATATACCATTAATTTTAATGATCCTTTTTATTGCATGTACTCTGATAACTTGGCCTTTATTTTGTCTTGAAGGAATATCGTTCAGATAAGTCTGTGGAAGCTATTAAGAAACTTGTCCCTCCTAGCTGTCACTGGTAATTAAAATATTTTTAAAATTGTCTGTGCTTTGTCAAATGAATTTGACTTTAATATAACTAAGGTCGCTTTCTTTTTGTCAGAACTGGCCGGCCAGACCCGTCAGTTTGAAAAACAAAATGCAACAATTTGAAGGGACACTTGCATGATAATCCCTCACATTCTTCTGGAGGAGTATATTTTATCATGCTCGAAGTGTGTTAATTTGCAGGCGTTGTAGAGTTAGTCCTTCCAGATGCCCGGTCTGGCCGGCCAGTTCTATCAAATGGAAAGCATCCTAACATTAACATGGAACATGGAAGAAAACTTCTTATCATTTTTAGGAAACTATCCTTAATAAAAATCAATTATGTTTCTCCAGAAGCACATGATCTTGAAGCTTAAATTGTAACTTGGAACTCTTTTCCTTAGAACAAAGCTGGGGATTTTAGGAAACCAATTTTTATTACCAAATATGGACAAAAATAAGATCAAAGCTGCACATGTGGGAAATGCGCCAGCTACATTACATCCAAATAAGGACATTTTTAAACTCGAAAAACCCCAGCTCTGAACCAGAGTCAAACACCTCAAGGTCATGAGCTTTATGATTTATGTACATTTATTAAAAACTGGATTATTGGATAATGCAATTCAAGAGCTTTGATTGGCTAAGCCATCATGGGTTATGAGCCATTATACCATGATCCACAAACACGGCAAGCATATGTGTGAATTTTTGGGCCTTTTTACTTTTATTGTAATCTAGTTTTCTATATTTTGGGGGTGTTTTCAATAAAACGATAATTTATTCCACTCGCGCTTGTTGGATATGAGATGATTATAGCCAACTCGGAGCTACGCGGCTCGTTGGCTATCTATCATCTCATATCCAACGCGCGCTCATGGAATAATAATAAATTATTATTGTTAAGTCTACCCAAGGATAATCAAATTACATCCAGACACTTGATGTGGTCATGCTTCATCCTACTAGAAAGTCATGAACTACTACTGATTGTTACTTGGTCATACAGTATCTCCTTTATTGGTGCAATTAACATAAATATTATTTTAATTACACCACTAAAAGGGCGATACTGTAGTTGGCACTGTCATGGACATATCTTACTGTAGCAGTCATCAACTACCATTGGTAGAATGGTATTACAGCTGTAGAAAAATCCTTGGTGCAGGGTACCAGCCAATATAAACTCAGCCCATTTAGGAAAAAGAAAGGAAAGGAACTTTATTTAAGTGTCTTGTTGTTCTAGCACTGGAGCACTAATTGAGGACACTGTAAACTGAAATTAGCAATTAATGCAAATCAAGTCAAATGTTGGTTTTTGAGGTGAGGGGAAAACCAGAGTACCCAGAGAAAAACCTCTCGGTGCAGAATAGAGAACCAACAAACTCAACCCACATACGATGCCGAGTCTCGGAATCGAACCCGGGCCACATTGGAACTCAATTCCATCATTTCAACCTTAGTCATGTTGGTGGAAACTTGTATGCAAGTATGCTCACCACTGAACCATCCCTGCTTCTTTTATTCTTTTCCCCCAGTAGTGTCTTCTTTGGCAATATTTTTCTCCCAGGAGGTAGGAATCTGAAGTAGATGGGGATCACATTAACACAGAAATCATTACATTTTATAAAGGAAAAAATATAGAAAATGCTTTTTTGAAATTTCAGTGCATCCAGTGGTGCAGAGCAGCTACTTGTACAGTACTTAATATCAGTTTCAATTATAAAATAAAGCAAAACTTGGTGTAGTGAGTAAATAATAATTATGGCAGCTGCTATATACATGTAGAATGTTGGAATAATTAACCAAAGCAGGAGACTGAAGATGATTTTACAACATCTGGGAGACGTTTTTCTCTCAATTGTGTGTGGCAAAAACAAAGAACTAACCATTCTTGCTTCAATAACTGGAATAATTAATAATTATTATTGTGGAATTGAACCATGGAAAAAAATTGGGGGACTTGGTAGTCAGTTTTTGGATAAATGATTGCAGGAGTGGCTTGAGAATAGCATAACAGGAGTCGCCCAGTGATTGCGATTTCACGCGCCAGAATTAAAAATATGGCCGTGAATAGCCTGGAACTGGTAAGACCTTTCAAAACTTGTAAGTGGAACACACATTTCCATTGGAAAGCTTTCAACGGGAAAACAGGTCTACCTTTTCAGGCATCCTGCTGCTCCCGGAAATTTTCCAGTGGAAGGAACCAAAGAGTCGAGTACAAACCAACTGGAATTTCCGGAATTTTTTTCTAAATGGTAAACAACCCATGACTCCTGAATGGCCCCTCCCCTCCCCTCCCCCTTCTCCCCCCCCCCCCCCCCTTCCCCCCATTAACAAATAAAATTTATTAGGCCTTTCTCCTAAGAGTCAATGGATTCACAGAGTGCTTTTTGGTTGTGGTTTAATTAAATTTTAGATTGTTAATATTCTGTAATCCTTACTGTAGATACATGCATAGTAATAAGGGCAAGCTCATATTGAAGTTTTATATAAATAATATTATTTTTATTTGCTACTCTTGTCTTTACAAAACCATTTTTGCGGGGGCAAGATTGGGACCCACCAAAAAAAATTGGTTCATGTGAGCCCAAGCCCAGAGTGAAAAAATAAAATTTAAGTGCCATCCCAGTACATGTAGTTGTTATTAAGGTTGCGTAGGGTGAACAAAGGGGTTTCATGTTGTAGTACCTCTGGCATGGATCAAGGTTGTCAGGACTTCCCATTTCAGATGATGTTCTCAGCAAGTGAGAATTTCAGTCTTGCGTTGATATGTTTTGCAGTGTACGTGAAGGGAAAGTAGCAGACTTTTTAGCCCGCAATCTGGTCCCAGGAGATCTGGTTGTCATATCTGTGGGAGATAGAGTTCCAGCAGATTTAAGGCTTATCGAGGTACTTTAAATTACTTTTAGTTTAGATCTAGGAATGATGACATCTAACAGACTTTTGCTCACTGTTCTGCAAGGAAGTCTGTGCCATATTATGGCACATATACATGTATGGCACATGATCCTTCATTACAATCTGACTTTTTGGTGATGGAGAGGTTTTTTCCTATGTCTTTGTGAATTTATCTAGTAGGGTTTGCAAAAGCCAGGAGTCCTTAGTATAGTTCTGAAACAACCCTACGGTACAGTAATATCTATTAATTTTTGTCCTGTCTCTGGATATGATGATAACTATTGTGAGTCATTCCATTTCTTTTACCATCGTTGTTATTCAATAAGCTTCCTTTGCCTGATGTTTAATGGTGTGTTTGCAATTTGGTTTTGCAGGCTGTGGATTTGAAAATAGATGAATCAAGTTTTACTGGTGAGACAGAGCCAGCAAGTAAAATGATTGAGGTTATTTCTCCTTCAAAAACAAGTGGTGGTGTATCACAGAGGACAAATATTGCATTCATGGGTACTTTAGTACGCTGTGGCCGTGGCAAGGTAGGTTCACCTATTTCAAAATGGGAATTTTAAAATTAATTTAAAGCCCTTCATATGTGCCATAACCTACATGTATGGAGTGATATTGTTCCTAAACCATGGTCACAGCTAGAGAGGAATCCATGTGTACTTGCTACTTCAACAATAACTTGTTAAATTCTGTTGTTTATTTCAGCATAGCATTGGGCTAAGCTATTCTTTTCTTTGGAAGTGTAGCTCTGTATTTTACAATTCGTATCACTCGTGGGTGATAAGGTTCCTTGTAGTCATTCCAGCTACCTATCTTTGTAACCCAAGTCTGTCTTTGACATCTTACTAAGTAGCATGCTAATATGCAAGCATGAACATGTTGATTTAGAGTAATTAATGTAAGACAGATACAATACTTCAAAATAAAGATCAGCAACACCAAATGTCATTGTTTTGGAAGCTTGGTGGTTCACACGTGTCTTATTAACGTTGTTACTAAAACAAGTTTGTGGTAAAATTATTTGTAAACACATAATTTGATAGTGTAATTTTTTTTATTTGTTTTATTAATTTTATAACAATGAATTGCACAAGGCAATAAAAATTTGAAAGCAAGGCAGCGTCAGTAGAAATAGTTTCGACTAAGCTTCATCTTAACCTGTAGCATCAATATCACTTGTTCACAGGGTATTGTTACTGGTGTTGGTGAGAATTCAGAGTTTGGGGAAGTATTTAAAATGATGAAAGCAGAGGAAGTGAGTAGAGTATTTATTAATAAGCACACAAATTATCTGGACCTTGCCATTCTTGTGATTTTTTAATTGGTCCTCCTTTCCCTTAAATACCATAAAAGTCCATGTATAAGCTGCACCTGTAGATAAACCGCACCCCCAATTTGGATGCTCAAATTCAAAAAAAAAAAAAAAAGGAGGTATTGAAGGTCCATTTAAGTTCTCTTAGTGAACAAACAAGGACAAATACATGTAAGTACTGTCTCAAAACACTAACATGTCAATTTACCGGTAGTCCTTAGATAGTGAAATTTTTACTTGTCATTCCGTGAATTTACTATAAAAAAAACTTTAGATGCTATCACAATGTGATTTTTTTTTCGAGATTATCACTTCAAAATGCTCCATGAAGTTGAAATTCGAAGGCGATTGAAGCGATACACAGGAGGGCTTAGTAGCCAAGCTTCGAAATGTGGAGAAGAGTCTGGGCAATGAAATGGTCTGCCATTTGCCCAATCTCGTACCCAGAGTCCTCAGGCTTTTTGGCCAGCGGGTGAGCGCCCGGAGAGACTCTGGGATAATCGATTTGAACTATATTTTTGATTGGCCGCTTGCGTAACAATGGCAGTCCGACAGGAAGTCGGTAAGTAATTCGGAAGCCCCAGAATTTGGAGGGAGATTCAAAATCTAAAACAAGTTTCAGTGCTGATTGATTTTTTCTACCTCAGAAATATATAAATCACAAAAATAATAAAACGACGAGGTTTGAATTATGTCATATGCCGCACGGGAATTTTCCCACGCTGCTAAAGCTGCTAAAAAGTGATTACTGTTGCTGTTGCAAAAGTACCGTGGGAAAACATTACATCAGTCTCTTTGAGGAGAAATCCGTGGAATAAGGTCTTGTCGAAGCCATTCAGAATTACGGAAACATCAACTTGTAGAAGAAGAGGACATTTGTGTCGTTTCCACAAAAAAAATTTGTCGGTCGTGTTGCTTGCACGATGGCATTCTCATTGCATTCTGTACAGTGGAATGTACGCTGAAACACCAAAAATACACTCACCGAAAGCGTCAGAGGTTTCATCTTCACTTGCTCTTACAGCAATCCAATGATCATTTCTCCAGTTTCTTTGTGTGTAAGGCTAAAATTCTTGTTTCTCAAACACTTTCAACCCGCCATTTCTACTGTTAACGGTTTTCTCTTTTCTGCTTCCGTTTAAACTCAACCATACGTCATAAGACCGGAACCCACGTTTTCTGGGAAAATGGAGTCGATTATCCCAGAGTCTCTCCGGGCGCTCACCCGCTGGCCAAAAAGCCCGAGGACTCTGGGTACGAGATTGCCATTTGCCTCATGAGTACTCGCCTATATTGAATATCTTGGTATTTTCTGGCACTTGGCCGAAAGATGTGTGTAAAAGTGATTGCCCGCAGAAGTCATAGCAAACAGCTTTGTGGAGGAATGGCGATTCCTTGTAGGTTAGTGATCAGTTGTTCGAGTAAAGTGAAAATTAATCCCTTGAGAGAACTCTTGGAGAACAAGAATCGCAAATGAACGCTTCAGGATACAAACCGTCGGATCGATCTTTAAGGAGCCACCACTTATGAAAAAGGCAATGATCAACAACAACATGCTTTCAGTTTGTCATATGTCTATTCAGTGACATTGGGAGAAGTTTTTATAAATATAAATGAGGCCTGGGAAAAGTCCAACCTTGTATGTTTCCGTGGATAAGTCACACCCCCGATTTATGATTTGAATTTTGAGGGAAAAGGTGCTACTTAAACGTGGACTTTTGCAGTACTTAATAGCCAAAAAGCAATAAAAATTGCATCAGAAGTATGGTGTATTATAATTTCTATCTTAACTTGTTGACTCCTGAACTGTTCCTTATCTGGCCCCAGTTGTTCAAAAGGGGGATAACGCTATCCATCAGATAAATCACTATCCATTGGATAGCGCAATAGGCCATTTCCGAGTTCATGTCTGCCTCCTCTTCAAAGCGAGTCTAAGTGTAAGAGTGAAGTTTTTGTGATGCTAATTAGTTCTACTTTACATATGAATGAAAACTAATTTTTATAAGAAATACTTCGCACTTAGACTCGCTTTGAAGAGGAGGCAGACATGAACTCGGAAATAGCCTATTGGTTTTGCAATCATGACTTATCCACTGGATAGTGATTTATCCGGCAGATAGAGCTATCTGTCATACAACAACTGGGGCCTGGCATTTAAGACAGAGTAAAATCTTTTTACTCTCACTCCAACAGTGGGAGTCTGTGGATTAAATGGGACATTTTTGAGTGGATATGGTGGTTGTTAAAAAGAGAAAAACTGTGAACATTTTTATGTGCAGTTTATGGTAAAGTTTTCTCCACTAAATGACCTATTTGGCTTCAAGTTGTTGATATGGGTTTAACATGATTTCTGAAAGACAACTTGTTTCACTTCTGAAAAGGACTTTTACTCAATGCATGAGTAACAATTATTATTATAATTATTATTATTATTATTATTATTATTATTATTATTATTATTAATTATTATTATTATTATTAAAAGAAAAAGGTATCTAGGATTCAGGAGCGTATCTTGGATATACTGTAGGAAAGAATACGATCACTTGCAGTTTCAAGACAAACAGTTGTGTGTGTATTGCAAACATCAGATAAAGTTAGGTGTCAACAGCAATGTTGCAAACAGTTACCAAGTGTGAACCAAAGAGCATTACCAAAAAATGCAAGGAAATGAGCCTAAATTGGCAAATACAGGCTGCAGGGGGCACCAGTGGCCCTGATACACAAACACCTGAGGTGCACAAGGCATGCACAGTAGATCTGCTATCAAATAGGCAGTAAAAAAATGCCACATAGTTTTCACTTGACAACTTTTAACATGCTTTCATTTGTTTGTTGCAGCCTCCAAAGACACCTCTACAAAAGAGCATGGATATCTTAGGAAAACAGTTATCTTTTTATTCTCTTTGTATAATAGGTGAGGTTTTTTTTACTGTATACTACAGTACCACTACTACTACTACTACTACTACTACTACTACTACTACTACTACTACTACTACTACTACTACTACTACTACTACTACTACAGTAATAATAGTGAACTTAATACTGAACTTTCAGGGTCCGAAATCAACTTTTTTATTGTGGTCACCAAAACTTCGTGCCTTTTCTTTTTTCCTGAAAAATGCATGTTTTGGACATTTTTATGGATACCAGAAAGCAACGAGCGCACAGTCTTGTGCACATGTCAAGCATTGGGCTGGGATTGTTTACCCCCCTGATTTTGGTATGAACAGAAGAATGGGGAAAGAATGCAAACTTTTCCTGAGCAACCTAGGGGACAAACTTTCCCCTAAGAACAGCGAGTCTTATGCCAGTGCCATTAGATCTTGGGTTAGAATGTGCATATCGTTTGAAATTCTAAGATCAGTTCTCACTCATTTGAGGGTCTACAACCCCTTTCAGGAGCAGGCATAGCTCAGTTGGTTAATGTGCAGCTTTCGGAGCAACCTCTTGGAGCAGAGTAGAGAGCCAACAAACGTGACCCATTTGTGACACAGAGTCTGAGAATCGAGCTTGGGCCACATTGGTGGGAGGCAGTTGCTCTCACCACTATGCTATTCCTGCTCCCTGCATGGATGGCTATTAAACCCACATGTTTTATTTTTCTTTGATTAAATTTCTTTGCCTTATTGTTAGGTCTTATTATTCTTTTGGGATGGCTCCAGAAGAGACCAGTTTTACAAATGTTTACTATAGGTGTCAGGTTAGTGTTACATCATATCGAATCTTTATTGT
>OX421447.1:52017262-52034762 GCA_949126865.1 Montipora capitata | reverse complement strand
AGGCAGTACAACATGGGCTATCATTTCTATGCTGATGACACTCAGTTGTATTTGTCTTTCAATTCTCTCAGTGGGGATGATCAAGCTTATTCTGTCGCTGAGGTTGAATCCTGTGTTGGAGATATCGACCGTTGGATGTCTTGTAACAAACTTAAGTTGAATAGGGACAAGATGGAACTGCTCGTGATCAGTTCAAAATAACGGCCACGCCCATCTTTAGATAGTATCCTGGTCGGTGATCATCGTGTAAATCGGTCTGACAAAGCTTGGAACATAGAGGCCTACAAAATTTGAAATTTTGATAAAACATTCTCTAGCAAGTTTCTTATGTTTTTTATCAGGTTACATAAACTTGTAAAACTGTTCGAATTATGCTAGAAACTATTTTAATTAATTTTATTAAAGAAGCCAAGGTGATTTATTAGTTTTTTCGAATTTTGAGGCAGCAATCTTTCTAGCAGTTGAACCTCCCGCAAATGACTTCAACTAGTTTCCTTTCCCACTTGCCTGATTACCGCAGAGATATCAAATATAAAGGACGGAGTCCTCAGTGTTGTGGCTCTCCTGTTCCCTCCAGCAGAAGTGGTGGGCTTGGTTGTGATGTCTCTAAAAGGGCTTGTGGTGTACTAGGGCGCCTAAGCAGAAACAGCCACAAGTCAAAAAGGACTTTGCCGAGTGCAGGGTTTATATGGGAATTTCTGGCTGCACTGGAAACGCTTGCTATGCAGGCTACTTGCAGTCGTTTCTCTCTCGAGGTCAGCTGTTTCTTTCTTTCTTTTTTTTTTTTTAAGTTGACCGCTGACCCAGTGCTAGTTTTCTATTGGATCACAGGCTCAAGTCTGGTTACCTCACCTCAACTTAAAGCCAAGGACTTTCAAAATAATTCCAACTGGATCAGCTGTATTCAGTTGTCAAAAAAGATTTCTTGCTAATTTTTTTTGCAAAGCTTTACAAAAACCATTCAAGAAACCTTTGAGATGCTATTAAATTTAATTCAACCGAGTAAACTGGAAACTGGAAAAATATCCAGTACTTAGTTTTTATCATTACGGTGTCAGTGATGGGTTGATAAGGTTAGATTGGCTCTCCATTGTGTTTCAAACTAAAATAAGACAGTGAGATTAAGGGATATCTCTTAATAAAGGATCATGTTCTTTTTTAGGTGTCTGGAGTAGGCTACAATTCTTCTGGTGAAGTGATCATAGAAGGCCATGCACTAACACCAAGCTGTAACTTTTCCATTGCAACAATTCTGGAGGTTTGTACACTATTGGTATTTTACAAAACCATGTTTTTCTTAAATGAACACTTGATAGCACAAGTGTGATAATAATTATTACTTTTAAAAATATGGTAACCACACTTTTGAATTATAAGGAACATGTTTTGTTGTTTCAAACATCATCAGTCATAGTGATTGTAACAGTAAAATTTTGTAACGGACATCAATCTATAAAGAATCGTTGTATTATGATCCGTTTATATAACTATTATTGGGAAATGTGTTGATGTTGAAAATTTGTTCTTCATTTGAACCCATGTTTACCTTGGTTAAAACCGCCTTTGCCTGACATCAATGAAACTCAGATAATAAAAAATTATTATTCATTAGTGTGCACAGTGTCTGATATAAGATTTCCTTTTTCAGGCTGGATATTTGTGCAACAATGCACACATTGAAGATGGATCGCTGTTTGGTCAACCAACAGAAGGAGCCCTTGTAGCTGTGGCACAAAAGGTACAGGTTTTTTGATGTGGCTTTTAGCATCAGAGGAAGAGATGATCGACAAAAATCTATTTAACTGCTTAATAATGAAGAAGTTAATTATTTAGGTTGTTCAGGTAGTGTTGATATCTGTAGCAGCTCCAAGAGATAGAGATTCAGAAAGTGAGGTCAAAATAAAATCTTGACCTCCTCGGTGATCACTAATTAACGGTTGGGTGACCAGGAATGTGGAGGCTGGAACCACTGACCCCAACACCAAGTAGGCAGAACACCCAGGAGCCTGCCCTACTCACAACCCAGCCACAAGCCCCGCCCACCAAACCCAGCCCGTCACACTGAACTGGAAGAACACTGGAGAACCTACTTTGTAGATAACAATTAATAATACTAAAAGAGGACAGGAGAGAGGGGATAACAGAAAAAGCGAGCTACACAAAACGCCCTGTACGCTGAGCACAGTAAAACTAACTTCTGACCACATCAGAATACCACTGACCCAGTGAATGCTGCAGTGCCTTGGCATCATGCCCAGCAGGCCATTAGCATTCTGACATCCAGAACTTGACCGATGAAAAGTGCTGCATGCATTGTAACAGATCATCAACACGATCTTTGATATACATAGTAAAACCCTCGTCGGATAAAATAGAGTTATTGAACTTCCAGAGACCTGGGCCATGGGTATGCACTCACTAGTGGGCTGGACAGAGAGAACAACAAAATCGTAGTCGGGAAAGCAACAGGGCTGGATTTTTCACGAGCTAATCGAAGGCACTAGGCGCGGAGACACGAAAAACTTATCTATGCGAGACCCAATAGAGAAATCCGAGTTGAACCAAGTGCACTGGCACTGTCTTGGGTGACATTTCCGCCAGGCATCTGATAGGTGAAGGGCGGAACGAAAGTTGGAGATGAATTTGGCAGGGGTAAAGTTGCCACCAAATTTATCGAGCTGATAAACGTAACAGTTAAAATCACCGGCTATAATCTGAAAATCAGAGGGTAAAACAAACTGGTGAAGGTTCTCAAGAAACACTTTTCGATCGGTCAAGGTTCTTCAAACATTTCACTAGCCTTTGTCTACCTGGTCCTACGCTGCAAGCAGAGTCTCTTGATCTTCCTAGATAAGTCAGGAAGAGGAAAAAAGACTCTTCCAGCCGCCTCAACATTTCATATTGAGTATGCGTCAAAATTCAAAAGTTTATTTAGTTATATTAGTTAAGTTGAACTGAGTACGTTTACATGATCTAAATTTCACTAATGTAGCTTTTTGATTGCTGACAGTTGTAAGCTAAGATCGTCTTAAAATAACGCAAGCTTCTAAAAGTGCACCTCATGATCTCGAAAACGAGCACGGTGACCCCTCATGTTTTTTGCCTTTTTGGCAAAAGTTGATCATTACCTTTCTGCGTGGCAAATTTTAAAAAAATCTGTACGTGGAACATTTTGGGCGCGAACGTCCTTAAAAAAATCTCGATGGCGCGTGGCAATTGATCATACACAAAAATTAAAAAAAAAAAACAGGTTTGACAAGTTGAAACTGCACTGACTCATCCATTTCTTTGGATGAGCGGCAAATCAAAGAATGTTGAGGCGACTGGCAGAGTCTTCTTTCCTCTCTTTGACTTATCTAGGAAGATCGAAAGAGACTCTGCGCATAGGGTAACCTGGTCCTTACCATAAGTTAAATGACCTCCTTTTTTCCTCTTCACTGTGTGACATGAGTACATGCTGCAGCTCATTTTTTTAAAAAACCAGTTCAATTGTTTCAAATTATGTTTATGAATATTAGACAAAGAAAAATCAAAATTGAACTGGTTTGAAAAGTTGTAAACCAAGAAAAAGTTCAAAACCATGACAGACACACCAAATAAAGCAAGACAATAATTATTGATTAATTAAATGTAATAAGTATTATCAGAAACCCATAAGGGTTGAAACGTGTAACGCGCGTTTACAGCTTCCGAATATTTAGTGCGAACTGATTGGTTGAATGTTTCAGTGCTAAGTACCATATTTGGAAACCCCTCGCTCTTGTAGTTCCAAATATGGTACTTAGCAAATTGAATATTCAGAAGCTTGTTTCCCAGCACACAAGGGGCCGTTACACGTTTCAACCCTTATGGGTTTCTGGTATTATTCTTGAGAGCTTTTTACTTGTATTGGTAGCTGGGTATTGATGACCCAAGAAGAAGATACACTCGCACAGAAGAAATTTCCTTCACCTCAGAGAAGAAATGGATGGCTGTTAAGTACAGAAAACAGGTTTGTGAAGCATTCATTCGAATATAAAATTAACAGAAAACAGTCAAAACTGTGGAAGGTGTAAATGTGATCTGTCTGTTTCAGGATGCTACAGAGATGTACTACATGAAGGGGGCACCAGAGAGGGTATTACAGCAGTGTACATCATATTGCAAACAAGGTTCAAATGTTCCTCTTGGTCCTAAAGACTTGGAAATATTTACTGATGCTGTTGCAGCCATGTCATCCAAAGGACTGAGAGGTACTGAATGGTGCAAAGCTGTACCTTGATGTAATTTATTGTAATCCTGGAGGGATTGTAGTGCTTTAATTGATTGTGCCAATTAATTTTGGCAAAATAGTTTTCACTAGAAAAATGCCAGAGGAAAAATTCCCCGGAAGAAAATCAAACAAGTTGACATATTCTATGTATACAGCTTCGAGGGTTAAAAGGTGTTTGAGTCTAATTTAGACTGCAAATTTAAGCTAATACGTTCACAGCATGAAGTACCTCAAGTATGAATGTTCTTTTTCAGACAAACATTGTCCCTAGAACTCTACAGCAAGAACGATAGAAGTCCAACAATGAGATCTCGCAGTAGAAACTGAGGTTGTTGGTTCACCAAACTTGAAAGTCCTTCAACCCTAGGGGCTGCGAAGTACATTTGCTGGGGTGGGGGCAAGGTTTTGGTATTGATCACGGAAGTGTGAGGGCCCCCCAGCCCCTCCCTCTCCTCAATCCTCTCCTCCCCCCCTGGACCCGGTTGTTCGAAAGCCAATTAACTTAATCCAGGATTAGCGTAAACTTCCGTTTCAGGTTTTCAACTTTTTGGTACACATTTCTTTTGCTTATTTTTGTTTTTCAAGATTGACGTCTTCTAATGTAAAGGTTTGCCGAATATCAGCATTGAACAGCATTTGGGAGTAGAGAAATAAACTCCTTGGGTAATTTTTAATCTGGGATTAGCGTTAATCGGCTTTTGAACAACCGAGCCTAGAAAGCATAAGAAAATTTAATCTTAAAGAAAATATGATGTGCTATGAGATACCATTACTTTGTACATTCAAGAAAAGACTGGCTGTGCTGTGTAACGTTCGTTCCTTAAGAACATTGCAAGGATCGTTTTGAAGTGCCATATATGTTTGCAGTTGTAGAAGACTTGGTACTGTTGAATGCAATAGTTTTGACGCATATTGTTTCTTGTTTCTGTAGTAATAGCGCTTGCTGAAGGACAACACTTACAGCAGCTAGCCTTCCTAGGCATAATAGGTTTATTGGACCCACCCAGACCAGGGGTGCGAGAAGCTGTTCGTACCTTGTTGGATAGTAAGGTGCAAGTAAAGATGTTGACTGGAGATGCCAAAGAAACTGCTCTTATTATTGGTAACGTTTTTGCAATAAAATTCAGTTCCTACCATGTAATCCTTTCACAAAAGGCAATTTCACAGTTGCATGCTTTGCTACATACCTATTTGATAAAAGTGAGGCTATATGGAGTTGACTGTGTTTTCATAAATCCTCTCAGCTTTTCTTGTGTCAATGCAGTTTAACAAAGTAAGCGTCCACGTCTAATCATTTCGTAGGTCTGCTGACTTTGTACTTTGACGTGTTGGGTGACCAATGGTCTTCCCTCAGTGGTACCTATGGTACTCAAACCTGGGGCCCGTTTCTCGAAAGTCCCGCAACTTTAAGGGCCATTTTCGGGTGTCACAATTCCCGCTGTATCTCAAGAACGGAGAGGATTTGATTGAGTCGTCAAACTTTACAGTCAGTTTGACTTTTGTTACTTTGAAAACATGTTAAAAGATTGGCGTTCCTGAACAAGCGGTTGGCAGGTTCACAAATGGCTTTTCGGGACTTTCGAGAAACGGGCCCCAGACCTTTTAGCGAAAGCAGCTTATCTGTCACCTGAATACAACAAAATGCAAATGCACCTTTCGATTACTCTTTCTCCTTTATCGTGTTTGAATATCCAAAAGCATTATTACCGGTACTTCGGTCGTTGTCCTTAGCTGCTATCGGTTTGTGTACAAATCTCTCTCGCTTATGTTCTTTCCAGCGGAAATTTTGGGTATCCATGCCAAAGGACGTCTAACCTTGTCAGGAGAAGAGTTAGAAACACTAGATAGCTTTCAGTTAGGAGATGCTGTTCACCAGGTATGTTCCACATTAGTTGCCTCAAGCTTAACCACAGCAAAATAAACCTCTCCCTTTTTTCATCCCTTATTTACACTAAGAAGGAACCAAGTCACTTCCAGAACGACTGATACTACCGTGGCGCTATGTTTAATAATTGTTCTGAGGCTTGTCTTGGAGAATTAAGGTAGCTTTCTTTAAGGGTAGTATTCATTGCAGCGTATTTGGCCAAGGCAATGGTCAATATAGACGAATCTATTTATCTTCGAAACGGTTTTACTGTCACGTTTTATTAGACCTACCCCAGACATCGACATTTTAAGCTTGGACAACGGAATAAAGTAGTCCGTTTAGAACAAATGTCAATCCTCTCCTCTGTATGCAAAAACGTAATTGTTGAAGTCGCGAATTATTTGTTGTTTTTCTTAACCAGGCATCGGTATTTTACCGGGTTAGTCCAAGACACAAAGTTGCCATTGTAAAGGTATGGCCATTTTTATCATTTGATGATACCTTGTTCCAGACATTTTCCCTGTCCAAAGTGTAAGCCCAACAAGTAACCCATTACCTGGAGCCTTTACGTTCTATATTAGCCCTCTAAGTCCACCCAGTCGAGCTCGAGTCCCGTATCTTTTTATTTTTAGAAGCGCATCCCAGGGAATTTTTGCGGGTGTTTTCACTATAGCCAATCATAAGAGACTTAATGTCGGGCATTGATTACGTCACAATGCAGCACACCCGAAACACGAAGGTATTTCCAAATGATGAAAAGATATAGCAAGATAAGATAAGATAAGATAAGATAAGATAAGGCCCGTTTTAAACGTCGCATTTTACATGCGCCGAATCTAATGCAAATGAGCGAAAACAATAGGGTTTTCTTATTTGCATTAGATTCGGCACATGTAAAATGCGACGTTTAAAACGGGCCTAAGATAACTTTATTGTATCTAGTGGTGGGCCGATGATCGATTATAATCGAAAGTTGATCGAAAAGTTCAAGCGACGCGACAATCGATTTTGCTTTTTTCATAATCGATTGTCGCCGAAAAATTAAAAATTTATTGGGGACAAATAAAAGTATTAAAATCTATAAAAATGTTCGTTTACAGCGTGTAATATCTTGTGTGAGTTGTCTTTTTTCATGGACTCCTAAATTTTAAGTCACAACAGCAGATATAATCTAAGATTGACTGTGTTTACCTGGCGGTACCCTGTTCGCTGTGTTGTTGTCACTTCAAATACCTCACGCTTATTTGAAAGATGTGGCATGCTAAGCCGCTTTGTATTTCGTAAACAACTGAACCAAAACAAATTACAAGCTCACTGTTTCGCGTTTGTAGTATCACTACCGTCCAAAATAAGTTTTGAAATAGATCTCAAATGTATTTACAAATCACCAGAGGAAGATAATGTCACCTCTGATCCAAGATGAACAATTGTTCGTTTTGGCTTGAAAATGTTTGTTTCGCTCTCCCCGATCTCTCCCCAATTCCCAGTGTCCTCTCTCAGACATGCCTCGCTTACATGTTGCTGACGAGTCCAACATGGCGGCTAAAATGGACGAGTTGGAGATCTTTCGCTATCCTGGAAACGCCAGGTCAAAAGTGTGGGAATATTTTGGTTTTCATCAAGTGAAGGAAGGGCCCACTTTGACTTGCATTTAGATGAAAAATATGTGGAATGCTTATTGGTAGATTTTTCCGATTATAATCGATGATCGATCGGTTGGGGCAATCTGATTATTTCTGATGATCGAATGTGAAATCTCAACCGATTCCCACCACTAATTGTATCACTTCAGGATATCTCTATTTACAAAATCTATTTACAAAATTATTATTAACATGTGATAAAAATCAAAAATATATTATTAAGAATACTAAAATAAAATAAAAAATTCTGAAAACACAGAACAACAAAATCAATTATTAAAACAATATACTTTGCCGCATGGTAACATCGCGATTGGCTAGAAAATAATTGACATGTTCACTTTTATCGCTTATTCTCCTAAAGACTTCTTCCGATAATTTCCAGAATCCATTAGGCAAATCAGGTTTAGATAACTTAAAGAGGTCAAGACCAGCTTTAAAGGCATTGATACTTGTTGAATTTCGCACGCGTATTGGCAGCTGGTTCCATTATTTGATAACTCTATTGCTAAAGAAGTCATGCGCTGATCTTAATGGATAATGAGAAGTGACATTAATTAAGGGCGCTTACCCTTTTGTCAGAACTGGCCGGTCAGGCTCGTCAGTCTTGCAAGGAAATGCAACAATTTGAAGGAACATTTGCATGATAATCCCTCGTATTCTTCTGGAGGAGTATATATCATCCTCGAAGTGTGTTAATTTGAAATCGTTGTAGAGTTAGTCCTTCCAAATGCCCGGTCAGTTCTGTCAAATGGAAAGCGTTCTAAGATTACGAGTTCGATAAGCTGTATTCGTCCCAAACATATTGTGACCATAGTCCACAAAACTGTTGATTATTTTAAAAGTCTCGATTAAGTAACCACGAATTCGACGTCCCAGTGAAGTCGTTAATCTGAGACGCTGTAAACTTTTATCCTCGTAAAGTGACTTTGGCAGTCCTCAATTTTCATTATAATACCCCAGTTTCCGTTTCTTTCGGTTGTGGCCCACACCGGCACTGCGTATTCCAAATAGGGTCTGACAAAAGCTTTGTAAAATGGTATTAGCACTTCTGGTTTCCTAGATACAACATGCCTAATGATCCATGACGTCATTTGTTTTGCTTTTCCAATCATTCCTCGTAATTGTTCCTCTCAACAAAGGGTATCACCAGCTGTTATTCTTTGGGTTGTCTTTACCAATATGCAAAACGTTGCACTTTGATTCATTAAATTTCATTTGCCACACGTCAGCCCAATGGGATAAGCAGTGTAAGTCCGACTGAATGGTTGCAGGTGATCGTGCGTTTCCTATTAACTTCGAGTCGTCAGCAAATAGCGTTGGTTGTATTCGTTGTGATAGCAGCGCATATCGCTAATAAACAAAAGAAACAACAGGGGCTCCAAATGGAACCTTGAGGCACTCCAGATAGTGTGGGTTCCCATGTGGATAATTCGTCGCCTAGCAGTTCTAAAAATAAAAAGAGATGGGACATCCTTGACTCAAGGGTATAATACGTATGGAGGCTCCTGGCCTAACCCTAGGGGCTTGATGAGAAGGACGGACATCAGAATACCCGGCCATCACTCTTTTTATCCAATTACCCCTGAAGGTGCCCCCATTGACAGGTAAAATCGTCTGGCGTTGGACAGACTAAAATCTTGTCAGTCTCACTCTCGGGAAGGAGAAGGTGAAAGGGACCATAGTTTTTGAAGAACGAGGGGTCTCAACTTTTAGCCAGAAGGACTCTCGCTTGCCTGCTTCCTGGTGCGGTGGGGTGAGGAGAAAGTTACAGACTCCGCAGTCTGTGACATTGCTGTGACGTTTCCCTGTAAACTTTGCAGGCTCTACAGCAGCGCAATCACGTGGTAGCTATGACGGGCGATGGCGTTAATGACGCAGTAGCTTTGCGCCGAGCTGATATAGGTGTAGCAATGGGACTCGCGGGCACCGATGTCAGTAAGGAAGCATCAGACATGGTGTTGGTCAATGATGATTTCTCCACTATCTTGGCCGCCATTGAAGAGGGCAAAGGGATATTTTACAACATACGGAACTTTGTCCGCTTTCAGCTGAGCACGTGAGTTCATTTAGTTGCTTTGAGGGCACTGCAACTTGAAGGCATATCGTTTCTTGTCGGACTTTATTGGGGTTTCATATTTCCTTTAGCATTTAGAATTTACAAAATCAGGGTCCGTTTGTTCGAAAGTCGATTAACTTAATCCAGGATTAGCGTAAACCTTTGTTTCATGTTTTCAACTTTTGGTGAAAGTTTCTTTTGCTTACTTTTGTTTTTCAAGATTGACTTCTTCTAATGTAAGGTTTTGCCGAATATCAGCATTGGACAACATTTGGGAGTGGAGAAATAAACTCCTTGGTAAATTTTTAATCTGGGATTAACGTTAATCGGTTTTTGAACAACCGGGCCCTGATGATCAGTAGAGAGATTTAGCATCTCCTCCTCTTCGTGAAACGAGAAACGGCGGCCTTCTACTTGGCATAAAAGTATAAAAAATTCTCCTGTTTTAACTCTTCCCTGTCTTTTTAGCAGTTTTAACCTCTAAAACAATTTTAGACAATTACAATTGTTTTACAATAACTGTCTAAATTCGCGCGCGCTCATTGGCTAATTTTTATCATCAATACGAGTACAGACAAATAAAATTTTAATTTATGCGAAAATCTGTGGAACTGTCAACTTTTTATCCACTGAAATTTTACTGACTGCTGTTTGTCTTTTCCCCTCATTTTAACCCGGCAATTAACCATTTTGGGGTTTTGTTATTGTAAAAAACAAAGTGACGTCAGTTTTTTTTACGTGTCCTCTTATTGATGATTAATTGCGTCATTACATCGTTAAGTTGGCTCACTTTGACAACGAGACAATTTGTTAAATTCATACCTGTAGCTTATGGGCAAGAAATGAGCTAATATGAAAAGAGTTTCTTCGCCAATGTTCGTTGTAAACGCGATGCAAAATCCCCCGGGGGGGGTACTCCCTTATAAGGGCTTAATGGGGACGTGCGGCCAGCCAGGGTATGTTTTTGGGATTTTTGTCTTGAACAGGGTATCGAATTTATCATTTTTGTCTTAATCAGGGTATCGATTTATCAATTTTTGTCTTAAACTGGGTTAAATGTCTTAAACAGGGTATCAAAAATCGGAATTCTGTCTTAAAATGGGTAGGAAAATCAGCGATATTTGTCTTAAACAGGGTCAGGGTATGAGGGGCCGCGCCGTACCTCCCCACCCAGGGATATGTCGAGTAACCGGGGGGGGGGGGGGCAAAATCCCTCTGACGACTCTTTCCGGTGCAGACCTTTACTGAATACCAATGCATTTTGGGAATTTCTAACCCGGCTTGCCGTATAGGGACTTAAAGATCTACGACAGCGACGTCGACAAAAACGTCACCTCAAAAATCTAACTTTGCTCAGTCAAAAGTCAAAAATAAATTGATACGAGTGATTTCAGAATGAAAATAAAAAATGAAAGATTACGCTATGTTGCATGTTTACGTTGTCGGCAAAACCTCAAATTTGGTGATTTCGCGTTGTCGTTATGGAGAGGGCCGCAAACGTATTTGCTAAAATCCATCCTGCATGTGCAGCACGATTATTTATGCTCTTTTAAGCAATGATATCATTGTTTTGTGGCGTTCATGGTGCCGTCGCCGTCATCGTTCCTAAGGGACGTGTTGTTGGGGGTGCGTTGCTAAGGACGTAATGGTTAAGTAATTTGAGAGAATTTGGCACTATTTTGGTCAGTTTCCAACTTCTGTAAACCAATGAATATGACGTCATTATGTCACACCCATGGTCACGTGACCAATGAAAGAAAACTCTAAATTTGTCTACGTGCTACTCAATTTGGGTATTTAATCAGTGGTTTGATAATTTGTATTCGTTTTTGCATCCAGCCAAGCATGGTTTTCTTTTTATTTTGAAAAATGTTCTTTTTAAAGAGAAACGATACTGAAATACCCACAACGTTTTCAAAAAAGATGATTTTAAAAAATCAATGCTTAGCTATATTCTCTATTTGGGGGTGAAACTTGCCATATATAAGAAATTGAATTCAATTTAAAGACCGCCGGAAATTTAGCTTTTTCTCAAACCGGAAGTCAGTTGGTTTACGCATGCGCAGTTGATCTGAGAACGAGTGCGAGGAAGGGAAAGGAAAAACCTTCGACGCAAACAACAGTTTGTGCGGTTACTTTTGCGTCATGTAGCAGGTCGGTGAGTGGGTTTTCTGGTCAGCTGACGATATGATGACGACGTTACCGGAAGTAACATTTCACTTCCTTAGCAACGCGCGAAAAATCCGTCTGTGCGCCCTTAAGGACCCGTTCTTATTTGTGGGCATTGGTGATGAAACGTCATCATTCATTTTCTTAGTCTTTGCGTTCCTATTTTCGGAATATCAAGGTTTTATCTGCAAGAAGTACTATGTTACTTTTGCTCTTTATACATTGATGCCTCTTGGAATCCAAATAAGGCAATAGGGGAATCTTTGATGAAATGATATATATGAAATGGATCATATTTGAACTGCGTATATGAAATCAAGTGAAGCTGTGATCTTCGCAGTTATGAACGCAATTTTTGCAATTGCGTAAAGAAGCCTGAAAAATTCAGGACTTCAACGGGGTTTGAACCCTTGACCTCGCGATACCGGTGCGACGCTCTAACTGACCACTGACGTTGTGAGCTGGTCATTTGTGGGTTCTAATGTTCCCGAGAGGAATGAATCAACGATAAAATTATATATATATGATCATATATGAACTGCGGATATGAAATCAAGTGAAGCCGTGTTCAAACCCCGTTGAAGTCCTGAATTTTAAACGATGTATGGCCTTCTAACTTAAAAGACATTGTGTTGCAGAGTGGATTGGCTCCACGCGTTAAAAAAAAAAATGCAAACTCAAAGTAATGGGTGGCAAGAGCACCCCTGAGTCCATACACGACGTCAGCGATGATTTCCTACAAACTCTTCTTTACCAATCTTGTTCTATTAGGAGTATTGCAGCAATTTCACTCATCACGTTCTCGACGTTTCTTAAGCTTCCCAATCCGCTGAACGCCATGCAAATTTTGTGGATTAATATAATTATGGATGGACCTCCTGCCCAAAGTCTTGGTGTGGAACCCGTGGACCGCGACGTCATGAATAAACCTCCGCGAAATGTGAAAAATCCCATGTTAACGCGAGTCCTGATACTGAATGTGCTCTTGTCTGCGAGTATTATAGTAACTGGTACCATGTGGGTCTTCTGGAGGGAGGTAAGTTCTGTTTCATAACTACTGCTATTCAATGACACTTTAAAGGGGCACAATTCATTTGGTGAGTTCATACTAGGGACATAAGAAGTCTTTCAGCAAGGTTACCCGGGTTCTACTTTGAATCTAAACGGGTCTATTTTCGTCAAAGTACCTTACTTTGTAACCTTAGAACGATTTATCCTCAGATAACGAACGAATGCTTACTGTTGAGCAGAACAAAACACGGTAAAGTTTCAATTAAGTCTCGAGTTGACTGGAGTTTTCGTCGCAATTATGGCGTACTTGGACCCTAGTATGAACTAGCCTAAGGACAGCAAGCAAATCTATGGGTGAAAATTGCAATAAGCACGACGGTGCTTCTTGATCGTGTTGTGTACGTTGATGACGCAAGCTAACTCGGAAACCTTAATCGTTATTCCGAGAAAATGCACTTGTAAGAAAAAAAAAAAAAAAGAAGGGTGAAACGAGGCATGCATGAGCTTGTGGAATGACTTGCATGATTGTGCGTGCAGAAGCAGATGAATTGATTGCTGGCAGTCCCTATTTTAGACGTGTCACGCAATCGAGATTCCCACGGTCGTTTCTCTCGACCGCGCGACAAAATAAGACTTTATCACCACGTGACTGACGAGGAGAGATTTAGGGAGCGATTTTTTTTATATTCTTGTTTCCTTTGCAGATGAGAGACAATATCATCACCCCACGTGACACCACCATGACGTTTACGTGTTTTGTGTTCTTTGACATGTTTAATGCCCTCAGCTGTCGCTCACAGGTAATTTGCTGTTCTAAAAGAGGGGATGAGGAAAAACTTTGAGTCGTACTTTTATCAAATTTGAGCACCACTGCTTCAAACAAAAACATGCACTTTTGAAAATCTGCATTTTTGAAGGCGATGTGCACCTACTCTGTCGTTTATTCCGTTGAAAATATGTC
Source organism: Montipora capitata (assembly GCA_949126865.1). Lineage (NCBI taxonomy): Eukaryota > Metazoa > Cnidaria > Anthozoa > Scleractinia > Acroporidae > Montipora > Montipora capitata. Next base: position 52,020,800 of record OX421447.1, on the reverse strand, counting down.
ATTTTAAACAGTAATTTCACGTTTAACAAACTTATCCCTCATTGGACGTTGAGGCTTGGAAAGAAATTAAAATTGTGGGGTCATTCAGGTCTCTTTGCAGTTTCACGGATAATATGAAGGCAATGTACAACAGCAAGTCACGTGTTTTGCTCATTGGATGACACCGTCTAGGGTCGCTTCACTTTGTGTTGCGCGTTCGACGGACGAATCGAAAAGGGGACTGTTATGGTCTAGTATTGTAAGAAAGATTTGTCAAGTCTTTCCTTGGAGCGGTTTTCAAGAGTCCATTAATGCCTTTCTTTCAGTCCAGTCGTCTACACATTTCATATTCTAAAAAATGCTTGTACACGCTTCAAGTTTAGGGTTAACTTCCGTTCCTTTAGAACATGGGTATTTCTGGTGTGTCCTACAAGGCCAAAGCCACGAAACAGTCATTTTTAATGAAAAAAAAGACGGGTCTACACGTAAATTTTGAAGTTTGCGTTGTCCATTTTTCTCCTTCTTCTGGACTTCGCAACGTGAGCATCTTAAATCCCAGTTCCAGTGAAAGCGTATGAACACAACGGGGAATTTTCAACTTTAATCTGAGCCACTCCGGGTTATTTTGTATGAGCGAAACGTTGTTTTCTCCTTGGGTGGAAGCAAGTTTTGCCTGTTGTAGAATCCTCATAAACATCGACGAAAACTCAGAATGTTTCATCAAACGTTTCATGATGAAATCTAAGGAGCCCTTTGCAACTTAGTTATCACATCATACAAAAACCGCCATACTGGAACGCAAATTATCCACTGGGACATGAATAAATGCTTTGTTTTAGATGTCCCATTGTGCCGGTTTTGGTACCATGTGATCACTACCCTGCAAAGAGCCCATTTACCCAAATGCAGTCGTGCGTACAAGCGAGGGTAACGCGCGAGTTTACAAGCATCGCTGTTTTTCTTCAGTGCCTTGCACACAGGCTGAGAAATTTACGGCTTAACTGTTTCAGCGTAAGATAAGCTTTTTTAAAAAATTTACTCCGTCCTTTTACAGGTCAAGTCTATCTTGCAAGTTGGTCTCTTCACAAACCGCATGTTCTTGTACGCCGTTGGCGCCTCTTTGATGGGACAGATGTTGGTCATTTACTTTCCGCCTCTCCAAGCTGTGTTTCAGACTGAACCCCTGCATGGGACGGACATTTTACTACTAGCATGCGTCGCCTCCTCTGTATTGTTCGTCGATGAAATCAGAAAGTTAGTAATACGAATTTGCTTGAAGCGGAAGAAGCATCAAAAAGACTTCCAGCTTTTGGTTTGACACTCAGGAACCTGTTCTTGAAACTGAAAAGCGGTACCTCTCTCAAACGTGCTTGGAAGTGGCGCTCGGAGCAAAGAGAATACTGTACAACGTGAAAACCCGGCTTTGGTTCATTCTTATGGGCACGTTCATCGTCTGGTGACGCGTTATGGTGTCATTTGGACAAAAGGGATTCGTGCTCGTCATCTCCAAGATATATTACATAGATCCCGACCAAATTTTTTTCGACATTCAACCCGCAACAGTGTATTTCCTTGTGCCACCGTTGATAACCTCGAAAGGTCGTGGATTCTATTTGTCAATGACAGAGGCGGTCTTGGAAACTTTTTCAAACCAAGTACCGTTCCTCCGGAATGAGGACTGGGACTTCATTATCCGTGCATGTCAGTTTCGCATGCTGAACAATACAGGTTTATCGTTATTCGCATCATGTAGTTTAGTACATAACCGTGTTGGGGTTGTATCTGGTAGATAAATAAATAATTACATTTTTACAAAACACAAGACTTGCTTTACTATGTATAAGGTCTTTTAACTGATTAATCTTTTGAGCTCTGCTTTCCCTGTCGATAGTCATGTTTCAGCGAGGTCCTGTTGAATTTCTGTGAAGGCTGAGGTAAGTTTCTTGAGCCGCTGCTCCAAAGTTTTCTTGGTCAGGGCATTTTCTTGTAAAAGTATGCGCATTTCGTCTTCTACTTCCAAAACCTTCAAAATAAAGATGGTTCTTGGTGAATTTGAGTTCTCGCTGCCAATCAGCAGGCTACGACATTTACATTTTTCATTGCTCATCGCAGTTTAGGAGAAAAAAAACACTAGTGAAAATTATACTACCTCTAAGAAGTTATATCCCGAAATCTAAAAGAGTATGAAACAATACTTATGTATTTTCGCGATAGCTTAAGGACGGTGCCTACTATTGTTATTGCGCATACCTTCTGCGCATCTCCAGATACTAGGATTTCCTATCGCTGATGCTTACTAATACAGGGATATTTTTGGGCGGTTTAAATAATGCGGAGAAAGTAGATCTTAGTAAGTACTCTTGTTATCCAAAAAGAAAATTGGGGGTAACCATGCATTTTTGAGAGAATTAAGCTTCAATTTGAGAAAGAACGCCATACATTGCTTTGCATTTTAAAGCTTTTTACGAATATTATTCATGAATTATCTTTGAAAAATGCGTGGTTACCCCCAATTTTCTTTTTGGATTTCAATAACACTTGTTAAGATCTACATTTCGTGCACAGGTGATTATACAAAATCGCGCGCTCTCATTGGTTCGCTATCTCGGATTATCAGCCGATAATCACCTCGACGGACAAAATGGCTGCCAGTAGTCGTTTTGCCACTGTAAGTGAAGATGATTTCGCGTTGAAATGTTTTTTTTTTTCTCTTTTTTGAAATAATCACCTGTGTATTTATACTAAAACAATTATTCGCCTCAGGCTCAGTGATTATCGGTGAATATTCACCTCGACTTCGTCTTGGTGAATATTCACCGATAATCGCTTCGCCTTCGGCGAATAATTGTTAATTAGTAGGCACCGTCCTTAAATTGGTTCGTAAACGCTTTCCATTTGACAGAACTAACCGGCCTGACCGGGAAAAAGGAAGGACTAACTCTACAACGCTTTCAAATTAACTCACTTCGAGGATAATATATACTCCTCCAGAAGAATACGAGGGACTATCATCCAAGTGTTCCTTCCAGTTGACGGGTCTGGCCGGCCAGTTATGACAAAAGGAAATCGCCCTAAGATGATCTTTCTCTTTAGGAAGACCAGGAAGCCATACACAGGAACCTGCAACTCCAATACTTGCTCTATGGAACGGCATTTTCACAGATCAAGCTATTTTTTGACGAGCTCTTACATACGATTTGACTTACATGTGTGACCATTCTCAATCCTATGGATAATAAATTGTCATGCAAGACTTGTGATTAGCTGGAAAGAAGGGGGTAGTTTCTAAAGAAACTGTGGTGCTGCGTCGGTGGGGAAGTAGTATACAAAAGTTTGGTTTTATCAACGGAGTTGATAATGTAAATTGGCCACCGTACAGAGATTCTAAAAGCTTTTAGAATTTTAGCTTTTAGAATCTCTGTACGGTGGCCAATTTACATTATCAACTCCGTTGATAAAACCAAATTTTTGTATATTAGCTGGAAAGGTCTGGTTTCCCGGGAAAATCAATCTAAAAATAACTCCGTCTGTAAAAACGTCGTTCCAAAAACACAATGAA
>OX421447.1:51989762-52012262 GCA_949126865.1 Montipora capitata | reverse complement strand
AAACTGAAATCTAACGTCTTTTATAACTCGAGCCCCTACGGGGCCCGAGTAACTAGCTCTCAGTATCAGCGCACACTTGAAACACAGCCTGCTGACTGCGATGTTGTTCCTTCCGTCACTGGTATTTTTCTCATCGTGCCAGGAGGCGCAAAAAGGCCATATTGCCATTTATCAGATTTGGGACAACTGGAAAATCCTGTCATGGACCTACTATTTGGAAATAGTTGAGGTGAAAATCACTTTGTTTGCCTTATTTTTATGAATATTACAGAAATCGTAAAAAAATATAAGAGTTTATATGGACTTTTAACTCTGTTTTTAAGTCCGTAACTTGGTCTCTGTTTGACCTAAAAGCATCAAACTTGGACAGATGGCCAATCTCAATGTTATCTTTCATGTGACGGTGTCAATTTATCGATTGGTTCAAATTTGAAACTGGGAATGGCCAATAAGGTTTCTCTGTCATACCATTATATGGATGTCCTTGCTGAAGCGGAAAGTTAAACCCTCGTACTTACAATGTTTCTACCGTACAAAAAAAATGTTATGTTATGCTCCCGATGTGTGCTTGCTTTTAATTTCTTCCTGCAAACATTTTATTATTTGACTTGTTCAGTCTTGTTCGCAGCGTATACGTGACACCGATATAGTTGGGTTTTTAAAGTAACGTGAAAACCCCCGAATATTTAACATTATTAAATTCTCAACCTCGGATAATGCAATTCTCGTGCTCTGATTGGTTCACTCAATCTCGGTTATCAGCTCATATACCTTAGTTTGACCTTATGGTAAATGATTGCGCTTAGCGTTGCTAAACTAAAAACGTTTACGCCAGAAAGCGAAATTTCTTTCGGTATAAAGCAAAAGAAAAACGTTTTTGTGGAAAGTTTGGATCACTTTCGAAGCTTAGAGATACGCGAAAAGGTAAGAAATGTTTTTGTGATGAGCCTGCGTCTGTCTGACAACGCGGTATTACACAACATCGCATCTTCATCAACTTTTTTCGATTTCGCTAGGGTTTTCTCGCTTTTTTCGCTCGTATTTCGTACTTCTAAACTTTTGGAGTTAAAGGAATTTAATAAAACAATTATTCCATTCGCGCTTGTTGGATATGAGAGTGGTTACAGCCAACTCGGAGCTACGCGCCTCGTTGGCTATTTACCATCTCATATCCAACGCGCGCTCATGGAATAATTGTTAAATAATTCTACGAGGGCGCGCTGGATATGAAGTGATAGGTTATAATCATTTTATATCCTACAAACCCGAGTAGCAAATTTGTTTTATTAAAACTCCAGAATCAACAACTCTTCCAAAACGGCTTTTGTCGGCCATTTTTTCTCAGAGTTCCTTGACCATATTAGGTACTGCTAGCCTGTGTCCGGCGAGCCAATGAAAATGCTGGGAATCTGATATCCGCACTTCAGTTTCTAATAAAAACCAATTACTACCAGCGAAAGGTAACAAAGAACTTACTCCGCTGCATTAACTGCTTTGTCTCTCTCTTCAGTGAGCGATTTTTCCTTCTCTCTAAAGTTGTTTCGCATATTCACAACTTCCTTCTCCAGTTTTCCGATAAGCTCACTTTTTTCCTGCCACTTTATCTTCAATACCCTTTAAAGAAAGAAATAAAACGGGTAAATAACAAAAACGTATTCCATGGGCGCGCGCATCAGTTGGGAATGTGATAGGTGAATAGCCAATGAGACATACGCACCTCCTAGGAGTAAACAAATATCGTATCCAACAAGCGCAAATGGAGTATTATTTCATTCAATTTCATTTCAAAAAAAGCCATACGGTATAACCACGACGAAGTGAGCCAATCAGAACGTTAGAAACAATATCAAAGATTGAAAATTTAATAATTTACAAAAGCCCTAAAATATTTTGAATAAATTATAGTTGGGTTTTCATTTGATATGATGATTTACGCGAGAAGGGTGTTACGCCTCGGCCTCGTAGAATGACACCCTCGTCCATTTTGCGTTATTCTTTAATTTAAGAGAGAAAAATAGGACAAAAGGGTACCATGCTCACCAAGATGGCGGATATCATATGACGTAACTTGAAAAACCAACTTGTCAATTGCTGTTGGATGGCAAGAACAATAACCTGTCTCTCCGCTGGGAACTAAACTTTATTATTGTGCAAATTGTGCGAAACAAGAATTGGATTGTATTGCGAACCAACCAGGCAGTTGACCTTGTATACAAGGAAGACCAAAGCAGAAGTCGCTGGCAAAACAATAATTTTCCTTTTCTGTGTGTCATGCTTAGGAAGAGTGATTTGCCATCTCAACAACAACAAAAACAACAACAAAGTTTACTGGTAAAAGCAACTGGGTTCTCACCTGTGATTTTCCTTGCTCGTTTCTAGATCTTGTTGGGTTTTATTCAGTTCCTGTTTGAGTGATTCTTTGCGATCTATAAGTGCGTCCACTTGATCCTATTTAGATTTCATACGATTATCAGATTTTGGAGGAAAGATAAGAAAACAAGGTACAATGCAGTCAACGACCTGCACAGGAAAGTGTAAAACAAAAAACAGCAGACGGCGGTCTTGAAATAAACTGAATGTACCCCATTTCGAAAATTCAATTCTTGCAGTATAGCGAACGCTTTTAGAGCGGTTTTCAATTGAGTGTCGAAAGTAATTAGTGCATTACTTGGTTTTGCATTACTTCACTCAATGATTGGCTCAAAGTTCTCGCGTCACTTTTTCAACCTATCAGAAGGGAAACCAAAACCAATCGTGGCTCGCGTGCAGTGTGCACATTTTCCTTCCCGCGCTTTGTGTCGGCTACGTGTAATTACTTCGAGCTTTGATTGGTTTACTGGATTGTCTCCGTACTTTTTGATTGGCCAAAGTAATTACTTTGATTTTGGTTTTACGACACTCATTTGAAAACCGCTCTAAACCGGCGCACATCAATACTTCATCTATCAATCTATAACTAGTAGAGGCACTAACTCCTTCTCTCAGTTAATTTGCCTACCGTACTTCTTCAAGGGTCAACACACTTCTTCACTAATATTACGCTCTCTGACACCTTCTCCTCCTTCAAAAGTTGAGAATGCATTTTTTGTCAAGCCAATAATTTCCTCGCAAACGTCATTTTCCTCATTGCACGCGAGGAGGCCTCCTTCGGTTAAGGCTACTCTTTTCTGGAAATCTCGCCACTTGTGCTGATGTGTGGTAAAGAACTACAATTTTTTATTCTCCGTGTAAAATGTTCTCATGATCACTTGTGCTTATTACGAACGCTTCTTACTTGTTCTGTGTTCGTTATTTCCTTCTCTTTTTGGAAGGCGAGTGGCAATAAATAAATAAAGTTGGATAAAGTAGAGAATCTTTTAAGTCTTCCCCGCGACAAAGAAGTAAAAAAAAAAAATCTTACCTGCAATTCCTGATTAGCGGTGGTCTCCGCAGCAAGTTGTTTTTCCAGGTTTCTTTCACGTGCACTGCTTTCCTCTTTACTTTGAAGCAAGTTGGAATCTTGATCAGCCAGTTTCTAAACAAGATTTATTATATTTTTATTTCATTTTATAAGCTTCACCCCCCACCTTCCCTCCAAAAAAAAAATCAATACATAAGGGCAACAGACTGATATAAGGGCAGGGATACCGCAACAGCACAAGCCAATTTAATTACTGCGGATCCGGGGAGTTAACAAAGTAAAACAATTAGCAGACGTGTATCACATACAACAAGACTGAAATAGGACGGTTAAGAGGTCGAACAGAGTTACATTTGAGGCATATTGTCTTGAATGTCCTTGGGTTGTCAGGGTTGTATGGGGTAGCTAATCCTTCCAGGTAATAATTAAACATTGATATCTTACAAGTACTCAAGTTGACTATTCCCAAGTTCATTTGTTTGGCTACCGTGTTCCATATACGAGAAGTTCTTAAGAAGCATGACTTTTGATATGTGGTAGTTTTGCAACTTCTCGGAAAAAATTGTATTGTACCAACGCCCATACCGACATTTGTTGTTTCGTTAAGTCACGAAAAAAAATATGACAAGTCAGTAAATCGAGGTGCTAAAAATTGGCAGGTATTGTATCAGATACCAATTGTGTAGCGACGTGAAGAGGAAATACCCTCAAGAGGTAATTTATGTAGCAACTACACTGTTAGTTTGAGTCAGAGTTCAAAATACTGACCTGTTTCAGTTTTCTTATGGAGTCTGTCTGATCTTCTATTACTTTCGACTTAATACTGATCGTTTCACTCGCACTCTGCGGAAACAGTAATTGTGACACAACAAAGACATCATAACCAAAAATCATCATTATCATCATCACATACCTTTATTTACCATCGGAATTTAGAGGAGCTTGGTGTAACTAGTATCTCCGAGCGTTTACCCCCCCCCCCCCCCCCCAAAGATATTTATTATTTATTATATAAACACCAATGAAATACCAAGTGAGATTTCGCGCGGAAACATGTTATCTTCACACGTGAAGATAACACGTGAAGATAACATGTTATCATCACTCGTGAAAACATCACTATTGCTATGGTTACATAAAAAAACGCGCCTTTTCGATGCCTTTCGTGAAATGATTTAGTATTTCATTGGGGTTTATATAATAAATAGAATATTACATGGCCGCTTAGAGATACGAAATTTCTCTTTTTCAACACTCGAAGAGAAATTTCGTATCTCCGCGCGGACAGACCAAAACGCCGGGAACTCCATGACCTCCTCTTTGTGAATAGTGTGTGAGGTTTTTTTACGTCAAAGAGGGTTATGAACATTGAAAGGTTGTCAGACGGGGCCTACGGTTTATCCTCCTTATCCGAGAACACTAGCGAGACTAACCATTTGCAGATGTTATCACAAAGGCAGCACTTTCTCCTCAGTTATTTAACGACCCTGAGTGTTTTTATGGCCGGAGATTTGATTCTGCCACTTCTCGCACAGTACTGAGTACGATGCTCAATCAACTAAGACAAAGGGTCGGCGAGAAAACCAGCCTAACAGCCAATGAAAGCGACGTCTTTTTTCAAGGTGCGACATGACCTAAACAATTTCGTTTACTGTGTACCTGGCATTCCTTTTTCAGTTCGCTGACTTCAGCTGTCAGGGCTTCAATCCGCGCCTCCAGTCTTCCGCGATCCTGAGCTAAGGATGCACCTAATGACAAGAAATACATATTTTTAGGAACAGGTTTTTCCCGCGAAAAGTATCATAATTCCCTTGACGCTGAAGCTCTGTTTTGATTGGCTTTTACAACAATGGGCATGCTGAATCCCCCAAGGAAGGCGTACTATAAATAAATCTACTGGGAAGGGGTTGACTCCCATTAATTCCAACATATCAATGTCATTTATGTCATTAATTCCCAAATATATCATTTGCGTTCACGAATTGACCCATACGGTCCTTTGATTCTGATGGTATTTTTTTAACATTTACTTCAGGTCCAAGCTTACCTTGTACAAAAGCACCCTTTCTTATTCATCCTTCTCTGAAGGCTTTTCTTTCCAAAGAGAATTCACATTCGAATCATTTTCCGGTTTAGACTGCTAGTAGTCGAGCTGTGCTCGTGTTTCGTCACGCAATCTAGCGAGAGAGAGGCTTGGGAAGTGCGCTTTATCTCTCCCGCTTCCCCAAGCTTCCCTCAGCCATTTCTCTCGATTGCGTGACAAAACACTATTTGACTCAACAGTCTACTTCCGGTGTAGTTTGGGGTGAACTACCTTGTTGTGCAAGTTCCTCGCTCCATAGTTTCCTCTCACTCCTCAACCCGTCGATCACTGATCCCTGAGCGCGTATTTGAGCCGACAACTTTGCTTTGTCCTGGGAAAAAGAAAGGGAAGATAAATATTTATTCACAAACCTCGAAAAGGAACAGAAATACAATCTTCCTGCTTTGATGCCTGAATTTTTGATCACCTAAGCAATGCTAACAAATGTGCTCTTTGCTGACCTGTTCCAACACTTCCAGCCTGGACAGCTGTTTAGTGGCTTCATTCAGTTGCCTTTCTAAACTCTGGACTCTTTCCTTTAAAAAACAAGTCGTAAGTTTCTTAAGCAAAAGATCATCGCAGTTAAATGGAACAACTTGACCTTTTCACTCCCATGATCATGATTTAAAAGTTCATTCTCCTAACTGGTTCCACAGATTTCTTTGTTGGTTAGTTGAGAGAATTCAGTGGTACATCAACATAATACCCCTGTGTTGATAATCTTCATTATTAATAGTTGTCTGCCTGACAGGGCAGTGAAACTGTGAGGTTCATTTACATACTGATCATTCATGGAAGTCAAAGGGATTAAGGAGTCGTGAATGAGCCCGAAGAATGGTTCAGGCCTGAACGAATCCCATTCAGCAATGTGCAGCGGTGCGTGGTCATGAGTTCGTCTCTCGTTCTCTCCTGGTCTGGATTTTTCAGGTTTCTTTAAAATGGGCCGGTTCTCGTTATTTCATTATCATTTGTGATGATCTTTCGCTGCAGTTCCATCATGGATTTTATGATCCTTCCAAGATGACAACAACATGTTTGAAACAATGCCGGGCAAAAAGTGTTTTTGGTCCTGGGGATGTTTATGCTGTTGGCGATGCATTAAAAACACCAAGCCCATAGAAGTGAAAAGTAATTGAATTAAGACAGCAACACAGAAAGGCAGCAGTCTCCTTGATGGTGAGGAGATCACCATGGGAACTAATCTTCAGCACGTTTTCATGACCTGTCAACACAGCACCGATACAACAAACAGTATGAAGGATGGAGAGAGAGGAAAACAGCAAGTGAGCAAAAGCAAGAAAGCGGTTCCCGTGCAAAACCTCCCTGGGGACCCCACTGTAGTTGCCTTGATTTCAACTGTTATTTAGCTCCATTTAGCTTCACTAACAACTTTATCGATAATGAAATGAAAAGTGATTTGTTTACCCAATTAACGTTATATGTTGATGCAAAAACCTCCGCAAACCTTATAATCACCAACTATATCTTGTTTTCCTCTTGACAGTTCAGCGATTCTTCCGCGCTGCTCCTTCACCATCTACAAGAAAACACGGAAAAGCTCCATTGAAGAACGGAGATGGCTTTACGAATATCTCAGTCATTGCCAGAAAATAAATAATGATGCAACGTTCCCCACAAGTTGTGTCGAATATGGTGCCCACTGCTTCGTCAACAAAAACCCCAGCTCCACAGGCTAAAATTTATCTAAGACGCATTTGAAGGTATGGTAAGATAACGTACACTGGACTTCTCCAGCACAGTTACAACAAAATCAAAGACGGTGGCTTACCGCTGTAAGTTCATTGACCATGTTTGTGGCTTTGCTTTCCTTTTGCTTAACAGCGTGTAAAGCTTCTTTCTGCTGGGCGCACTCCTCACTTACTCGCTCAAACGCTTCTTGCAACTATTAAGAAATGAGATATATGTTATTCACGGTCCGTAAAAGAGACGGGGCACACCTTTTCACAATACGGACAGACTTGAGTTGAAGCTAGAGAGTAGTGATCTTCGCACTTACATGGACAATTCAAGCAATTGTTTCTTATATATAGGGCATTTTTCCCTTGCCTTTTTCTCCGAAACAAAGTCGGTGACCCCCCTTTTTTCTTTTCATTATTGGAATAAGTAATTTATGACCTAACTTCAGGCGAGAAATTAAACAAATTTCAATGTGGGAAGATTTTCGCACGAACATCCTTAATAGATTTTACCCTGTCTAACACCAGACTATAGCTATACAGACCATCACCAGACTATACAGACCATCATTTGCCACCATGGTCAGAGTTTTTCTCTGTCCTTGTGTGGGCCCATTTCCATTAGTAGGGCCAAGGCTCACATGGTTCATATGGGGTACAAAACTAGCACTTCACATTAAACTCTAATCAGTTAAGTCTGTTTCTTATATATAGACACCTGAAAAACTCAGCTGGCTCCAAAGGGATCAGAAGCCATGAACTCTGCGATGCTGGTGCAATGTTCTGTGTCTATAAGAGAAATTTGCCTTAATTGTTCAGATACGTGCGAGGCTCACTACTCTCTTTCGTCTATAGCTCGCAATTCAAATATATACAATTCAGACAAGGCATCCCACTTAATTCAGCATAAACTGGTAGTCCATTTTCCCGCTGGATTCTGTCTTTCCATCTCACTTTTGAGTAAACAAACTACAAAAATTAACGCGACGGCCTTTTTAAAATTCGAACCCTTACTATAAAATGGGAATACTTTTCGAAGTACTTAAAACATAATGATCACAAAGAAAGAAGCATAGATGTGAGAATTGGGTGATTCACCACGAATTGATTCTGCACGACTTCGAGGACAAGATAGAAGAATTCCGCACGTTGCTGGAACCAATTTGGGGATTCCACCCGCGCGCGCTTTGTGGAACATTCAAAGTGGATTCTGCACCGATCTTCTGAACCACAAACACATGTGACATGCGCACACGGGGCTCAACATTATAGCAATAAAAAACATGCCAACAACCTCTCTGAAGCGGTTAGCTTCGATCTGTAGTCCCATTCTAAATTCGTCCTCAAGAGCGGCATATTCTACATCTCGCTTATTCAACCTGTAGTGAAAAATTCAAAAGATCGTCATATAAAAGATCGCCTCATAAATTTACTTATGATAAGTTAGTGAATATCTTATCCTCGATGTCACTATCTTTACTGTGCTACATTCGAAAATAGGGAATAGGGAGTTTTAGCGAGGAAAACACCAATGTCAACTGCAATGTCACTTCAAAATATAACTTGGCGCTATCGTAAGTATTTCGCGATTATTCCATCTTGTTCACCTTGAACAATAGGGGCGAACTATCATATAACTTGATTAACAGGAACTGTTCATCGCGCAGAATTGTGTGACACATCCGGGATATTTACGGGTGCAATGGCGCTAAATTTGAAAGACCGAGGCGACAAATGGCATGACACAACAAAGAAAAATGGCCGCAATAGGCAAAGGTCCTCCCGAGTTTTTCTCTGTCACAGCTTAACTATATAAAATATCGAAAGGGTTGCATATGGCTTTCAAAGAAAAGATTTCATAATAAAATTTAAAATGAAGATAAAAAGGGAACGATTTCCTGTGTTATGCTCACGTTGTCGTCAAAACCTGAAATTTGGTGATTTCACGTTGCTGTTTTGTGGACTACGCAGGGCGCGACGAAAGTGCTGTCCGATAGCCCGGGGCTAGTGGAATGACTTGTCGGGCTAGCGTTTTCTTACCGTAGCTTGCCCGATGGGCAAGCACCGTTGGTTCCCCATTTCTGATGATAAATTGAGCTTTTATACCAAAAAGTGTGTAGCAGAAAGCTCCTGAGAGAAAATGATAATGTTATGAGGCCAAATTATCGTAGCGTGACAACGTTTTGCACCGCGTCCGTAAATAACGTCATGACTTTTTCTGCTTACAAAAGCGACCGAAATATATTTTATAAACAATTTAATTTCGGGCTAGCTCCTCAGACCTTCGGGCTAGTAACCTCAAGTAACAGCTTGCCCGAAGGGCAACCTCATCTTTTCATTTTCGTCTCACCCTGCTACGGCAGAAAATGCACTGAAATGCGTGCTGCACGTGCAGCAGGATTATCTTTCCTTACTTAACCAATGATATTCTTGCTTTGCACCGGCCGTTGTCGTTGCTAAGACTCCCTAATAGGGAGTTTAAGATACCACGACGGCTACGGCGAAGAAAAGGTCACTTCAAAATATAGGTTTGAGCTATTCTAAGTATTTCATGATTATTCTGCATGACGACGACGTGAAATCACTAAATTTTAGGTTTTGACGACAAAGTGAGCGTGCAACAGAGAATCTTTCATTCTCTATTTTCAGTCTGAAACCGCTCGTACTAATTTTTTTTAGGATACTTCGCCCACACTGTACGACGTGAACGAGATGGAATAATCGCGAAAGACTTTTACTGGAGCAAAGTTCTATTTTGAGGTGACGTTTTCGTCGACGTCGCCGTCGTAGATCTTAAGGTCCCTATTTAAGCAACGACGACGACGACTACGACAGCGACAACGCCACAAAACAAGACTATTATTGGTTGAAAGCGGAAACAATCATGCTGCACGTGCGGTAAGCATTTCAGTGCATTTCATTGTCGTACTCAACACAACCATAACGTGAAATCACCAGGCTTTGACGACAACGCGTGCATGTAACAATGAACCATTCATTTCCTATGTTTCCTTTAAAACCTTTCGTACCCAACCAGTCACAGGATAGTTCGCCCTTATTGTACAACGTGCACAAGATGGAATGATCGCGATAGCGCTAAGTTACAGTTTGGAGTGACTTTCTCGTTGACTTCGCCGTTGTCCTTGCTTCAAATAGGGAGCTTAAGGCTTGTTTTCACTAGCGACGGAGTCGGAGTCGAAGTCGTAATCAGTGTGGAAGAATTAAACCAATCACAAAGCTCGATTCCAAGCATTGTGATTGGTTGGATCTTCCGCTTCTGCTTCCGACTCAATCTAGTTTTCACTGGATCATAAGCGACGGAGTCATAAGCGGAGTCGGCAGAAAATGGGAACGTTCTGATTCTTCCGACACCGATTCCGTCGAGCTTATGACTCCGCTTACGACTCCGATCTGTGATTTTCACTAGGTCATAAGCGCTCTTACGACTCCGACTACGACTCCGTCGCTAGTGAAAACCAGCCTTTAAGCAACAACGACGGCGACAGCGACGACAACGAGAACGTCATCTCAAAATATAAATCCACGTTGTTGTAATCACTTCTTGACTATTTCAACCTTTTTAATATGACAAGGGTGTGGTAGTTTCTCAATAGTGACACTGGTCGGAACGGAGCTTAATTTAGGGGAGAAAATGAAAATTTATCCTCAAGTGCTGACGTTCGTCATAAAACCTCAAATTTGGCTATTTCACGTTGTTGTTTTGCTGACGACGGCAAAGAAATGGACAAAAGTGAAAAACGCACGTGTAGGGCGTGCAAAGCTTTTGTTATTGACCACTAAATATGCAAATTTGTGACCTTCTCGTTGCCGTCGCCGTTGTCGTTGCTTAAGCACCCTATTCTCTAATAAGTCAGTAGTGAAGGACATCGTAGAGATCGAAGACAAAATTGGATTCATTTTGAACAAAATTGACCAACAGGTACCCTTGGCAAAAACGCTCGCTAACACATCGGTCAAACGATACGAATGCTGTGATTTGCAGCACAGCCGGCTTGACTTCATGGTCTTCTTTGACTCGACAACCAAGAGAAGAACTATTATTCTCTTTAACTTATGAACTGCTTGCTTCCTATTCGACCAACAAATCGAAGTAGACAAATGCAGTGTCCAACTGGTCTTCGGGCTCAAAAACGTCATTGCGCGATGCCTCAAATTTGTCGGTAAATACCACCATTTTTGATGGTTTAACGCACCCGTGAGAAAGATGGTAAGCTAGTTGATCATTTGAAACGAGAGCAAGGACTAGCACTCTAGAAACTAGCTTATCAACTTAAGTTATCAACAAATCTTTCTAGAATACCGCCTACTGGGTTTCTTACTTGTCGTGATATTCTTTGACGATTTGCTGGTGAACACATTCCTGTTTAGTAACTTCACGATCCACTATCGCACGCACCTCTGGACTGTCAACTCGTACCAGGCCTTCAACGGTTTTCCTGAAAGAAAGTGGCAAATCGATCGTAGGATGAATTCGAAGTATGTCTCGCTAACCGAGTTCGCGGGCGGTACTAGGGAGTTTAAGAAACCACAACGGCTACGGGGACGAAAACGTCACTTCAAAATATCACTTCAAAATATTACTTCTAAAATATCAATTCTAAGCATTTCATGATTATTCCATCTTGTTTAGATTATACAATATGGGCGAAGTGTCCTAAAACTGGATTGGTAGGGACGCATTTGAAGTAAAGAGTGAGACTGAAAGATTCACTGTAGTTTGTCCACGTTATCGTCAAAACCTTAAATTTGGTCATTTCACGTAGTAGTTTTGACGAGTACGGGAGAGAATTGTTAAAAAATGCGTGCCGCACGTGCAGCACGATCATTTTGGTTCGTTTAACCAATAATATTACTGCTTTTTGGCGTTGTCGTTGCCATAGCCGTTGTTGTTTTTTAAACTTCCTACTGTAAGTTACGCCGCGTGTTATTTTCAATTCAATTCGCACTCGGGGAATGAATTGAACTACTAGAAACAAAAACAAGGAGCTTTAGCTTACAGTACAGCCTGATAGAACGTCTTTTATATGTCTATAAATTTAAATCAAGCAGCTAAAACAAACGTTCAAATTAGCGGGCCGCACAGAAGAGTACTGCCCGCTAAAATGGCCCGTCACAGTGTGGGCAATGTCTGAGAGATACGATAAATGCAACCAGTTCCCCACAACAACTACGTCAACTAGTTCTGTCAAGTTGAACTACATCCCAACAAGAGACAAGTGTTCTTGGCTGTAATAATGTGGTCACAAACCACCTCTCAATAATTGTCCCGCGTGGATCTAGGTTTTCCGCCATTAAACTAAGTATTAATCATTGATTGGGGCCCATTAATTAGAGCTTGCAACTCAATATTTCTCGTATAAGTTTTCTAAGACCATCTATATTTAGAATGGATCCAATTCATATGGATTGTAAACGCGCAACGTGCATGAATCAATTTACTCGGGAAAAAGCGATACTGTATCAACTGAGATCAATGGCCGTCGTACATTCAACAGTAGGCAGGACTCTTGAAGTTTCTTACTAAATACTTAAATAGAGGCAGTGTGGCCCAGTGGTTAGGGCGCTTGCCATGAGATTCGGTGATCCCGAGTTAAAGACTCGTTCTGACCACTGGTTGAATTTGTTTCTGGTAGTCCCTGGTTTAACTTCTCAGCTGCACTTGCAAATAGCTCACTGGCTTGCCTCTGGCCAGTTGGGATTCTTAACAGTAAATACTTAATGACTGGTCCCAAGGGAAACAGTTAATTTTGTTTCCCGAGAATCTCAATGTTGAAATTCGAGGGAAACAAAATGAACTATTTCCCAAGGGACCAGTCATTAAGTGGTTTGTTATATAGCACAAGAAAAACGTGCAATGGCAACGACAACGGCGGTCATCGGTCAACATTCGCGGGTAACAGTGCACTGTTACCCTCTGACGTCATAGATTTTGTACTGTTGCCCTTTCAGAGACTTTTGGCAGGAAACACTTTTATTGTCAGATGCCATGAGACCTCGAAGTAAGCAATGAGAGCGCGCGCTGTTGGGGGAAAAATTCAGCTATATAACAATTGCTGTTGTTGAATGTTCTATTCTGTCGTGGTTGTCTTCCATTGTCCCCGAAAAGCCCCTATGGGAAGTGGTCAATTAAGTATGTATCTATGTATACCTATGTTCTTGCTCTCTGTTGGCCAAGAGTTCCTGCAGTTGATGAACCTGTCCCTTCAGTTGCTTCACCGAATGTTTTAAAAGCTCTGATTCCTTTGATAATGCGCCAACCTTCATCTGCTCCTGTTGCAGACGCGACACCTGGAACATTTCACGCATTTGAAATAAACCCACGGTTGATTTCGGCTGCGAAAGTTCAGAAAATAATTAACAAACCGCTTCAGTGTGCTGCTTGATCTTCTCCGTCTCCATTTTCGTAGCTGCTTGCTCCAAGGCTCGTAAGGCTCTCTGCTGATCTTCTTCATTTTCTTGTAAACGTGTCAATTTCTCGTTGAGCTCAACATTTTGCTCCTGAAAATGACAAATCACAATGAATTGCAATTGTAATGTATATGTTATGGTTTAAATTCTATCTTGGTTTTATGTTATTTTAAACAGAATGAGCGTGTTACTTTTTCTTTCTTTACGAAAATAGGTGTTAACGAAAACCGCGCCTCAATTAATAAGGGAGTATGGCACTAGTGGGACGCAGTAGATGGTACAGGATTCCGATCATTTCGGCAAAAAAAGAGAAATGAGGAATACTTCTGAAGGTATTCCATTTTTTCGAAAACTTTCCAGTAGAAAAGTCTGTTCCATGTAATTTACCGCCGGAACAGTCGGGTTTTTCCAGACAAAAGGAAAGTCGTGTTACCCAAACCCAAAGTACTAGCACTTGGTCTCCCGCTCTTTTTCCACGAGTTCAGTTTTGAGGCACTTTTTGCAAACTCAAAGATAGAAAAAAGACATTCTTGTATGAGCCCACTTTACCTGTGCGTCACTCAAATCTTTCTGTAGCGACTCCTTTGCTTCCTTCTCATTAAGCAAAACACGTTTTAACCGACTGCCGGCCGCCAGTGAAGCTTCTCTTAGCTTCTTTTCTTCTGCCCCTGAAAAAAGGACACAAATGTTTGGTTGACGCAAGATAACTAAAATCTGAACTTTTATGAACATACTTACAACCACGGTTAAAAAATAAAAACACTTCAGACAGGTTGGAGAAAGCAAAGCAACAGAGCAGTTTTGCTGTCACGCTATTTAAGTCTCTCCGTAAAAGATGTCTTTAGAGAAGTAAAACGGCAAAAAGAAATGCTACGGTTTGTTATACTTAACAATAAGCTACTACATTGAGCTTATTCGCTAACTTCTGGTATTGCGGATAGCAATAATAAAAACCCTTGAGCTATTTTTCTCGCGTAATTCCCGTACATGGTCAAAAGTTCACTGTGGATGACTCTTTCTATAAAGTATTACTTGATATCTTGTTCCTCAATTTCCTTTCAATTTCCTTTCAATTTCTCGCGTAAGTCCCGTACATGGTCAAAAGTTCACTGTGGATGACTGTTTCTTTAAAGTATCACTTGATATCTTGATCCTCAATTTCCTTTCAATTTCTCGCGGAATTCCCTTTTTTTTGGTGAGGGTAAACGCAACTATCTATCTTTATTTGAGAACCAGAATTTAGGGTACACTTTGTGACGTTAATTGTTTGCATTCTCAGACGCGAGTGATGTTGAAGTTGAGAGGACACTTCGTGACGCTGTTCGAGCACGACACAACGAGAAATTATGTCAATGTTTAGTTTAGTTTATTTCATTTCATTTTCCTTTACGCTAAGGTATATTTATGCCTTGTTCTTAAATGCCGTAATAAAATTTGTTGCACAAAAAAACGACACTCCGGTAGAACATTAGAGAGCCTACAAACAAAACTTGGCGACCAAACCTTTTATTTGCATCTCTTTCATGGCATCAACCATCTTTTTTGCAGCCTCTTCGGCTTTCCATCGTCGCTCACGCTCAGAGTCCAGCTCTTGAATGAGTGACTGAAGAAGAATCACAAAAAATAGGTCATCAGTTTAGTGTACAAGTTGTAGTAAGAGAATGTAGCCTTTCTAACATCTAACGGCTTTAGTACAATTTTAAAAATTTCGTTCAAATTATTGCATACCCTATTACCGGTAAAAACTGGGGTTATTTTAATGGTGAGTTTGTGGTTTTTCCGCAATCTTTCCGTTTAATTTTAGTGGTTCTCCTTTAATTTAATTTCTTTTATCTTGATAGTTCTAATTTCTTCCGACATATGGCCCTATCCCTAGGTGTAAAGATGTGCGTAATGGGTTTAAATAAATAGGAATTTGCAGGAATCCACGCGCTTGTAGGAATTTTCACGAATCCACGCGGGGCTGCAGGAATCCTACAATAATTTCTCTGTTAAAGAGGAATAAGGCTTCTCTTTAGTGAACAAAACAAAGCAAACAATTTACGATACACCAACAATAAAACAATAGTCCATAAGACAAAGAAAAAACCTTGACTATGGAGAAAATACACGAGTGTAAGACATGGCTTCTTGGCATTAACTGCGATGTTCTTTCTTTCACATATCTTTTCAACATCCTTTCAACTCCTTCGGGATATAGAATGAACTCTAGCCTGCCAGCGGGCTCTCATACCGTGTAACATTTTTATTTTGAGTGGCTTAATTTTTCCGGATAGTACTTGAAAACCTCCAGGATGCCACATTTATTCGACCCGTTCTCGATGATTGAGGGGTTATTTACCAAAAAAATAATAAACGTTGAAGAGAAAAGAAACCGCAAAAATTAGTTCCCAGCAGAAATTTCAGTCAATCCCAGCCGTAAATATTTGCAAAATAAAAGTCCCGTAAAAATCTCATGCTACACGTAAGGCGCTGCGGAACTAGTAAGAAGGTACGTTATGTTTATATACAAACCGTACCTACCGCTTCGCCACGAGAAACGAAGAAACGAGCGGGCGAGCGAGAGCTTGCTTCGCTCGGCCGATTTTTTCTTGCGGCTTCGCCATTCGTTCCCGAAGCGCCAATGAAAGCCTGCTCCCAGGCTAAATGAACTCACAAATGGGCAGCTCCAAGATGGCTTGATAGCTGAGGGTCAAACAATGGGCAACTCATCGCACAGTCATGGGTTCTGATCAAGACTGGATTTTTCAGGCTTCTTTTTAACTCATTCCCAGCTTTGTCCTTCCTCTCAGAAAATGAAAACCTTTTACATACTGTTTTGTTATTATACTGGAGATAAGCCTAAATAACTTTACATCCCAAGGAATGCAGAGCTTTCGGATGTCAGTGTTTTTAGTTAGTGAAAATGGGTCTTTGAGGTGTGCATAAAAAAAAGCAAAATTCCAATCAACTTACCAAGAATCTCTCATCCTCTTCAGCGTCTCTAACCGGTCGCCCTTTCACCGCTTTGCCTAGAACTGCAAGTTTTTTCACTTGTTCATCTGTTGGTGATGTTGAACTTGTAGAGCCAACTGTGGCTTGAACTGAGGGTTTCGTTCGCGTCCTGCTTGTGCCCTTCTTCGTCGCTGTTGCTCGAGTAGTTCGTTTACTCTTGGGAGATCGCTGAATTTGTTTTGTTCTTTTATCAATATGTCCATTTGATTCTGAATCATCTGATTCGTTGTTTTCTAAAAAGCAAGGGTAACAGTAGGAGAAAGTAACTAACACAGAACTAGTGACCTCTTTACTAGTGGGAAGTTAGAAGTCGGAAGTCGGAAGTCGAAAGTTGGAAGTCGAAAGTCGAAAGTCGGAAGCTGGAAGTCGGAAGTCGGAAGTCGGAAGTTGGAAGTTGGAAGTCGAAAGTCGAAAGTTGGAAGTTGGAAGTTGGAAGTCGGAAGTTGGAAGTCGGAAGTCGAAAGTTGGAAGTCGAAAGTCGGAAGCTGGAAGTCGGAAGTTGGAAGTCGGAAGTTGGAAGTCGGAAGTCGAAAGTTGGAAGTTGGAAGTCGAAAGTCGAAAGCTGGAAGTCGGAAGTTGGAAGTCGGAAGTCGAAAGTCGAAAGTCGAAAGTTGGAAGTCGAAAGTTGGAAGTCGAAAGTCGAAAGTCGGAAGTCGGAAGTTGGAAGTTGGAAGTCGGAAGTCAGATGTTGGAGGTCGGAAGGCCCTCCTCGGCTTTCGTGCTTTACTGAGCTTTGTTGAAAAAAAGAACACTGAATGAATGCCTTTTAAGAGAAAGAACTAAACAAATTGACCTTCAGGCTAGCTCTCCATGACCATTTCGAGGATTACGAGTGATTGGAAAGTGAATTAAGTGGAGACTTGCGTGACGAGGCTTGCTCGCGCGTGGTATCTAGCAGTTCCAACTCACTCTTAAATAACGAGCTTGCTTGCTGGTTGAAAGAACGATGACGGCTTTTTGGGACCGTTTGCAGCGGGCGTTTGCAGCAATAAGAGATAAAAGACAAGAAGGCATATGCTAGTTTACCTAAAAGGTAGAAATGCTGCCGAAAGGAAGGGAGATATACAATTATGCTTGCGGCAATTTAACGACGGCTCGTGCGTGGAATTGAAGGGAGATTTTAATACGTCTTGAGCAGGGATGGTAGAAAACGTGGACTCCTAAACTGGACCTCCTTCTGGACTCCACGAGAGAACAATGAAAAACAATAGATGGTTTTCACAGTGACGTCATCAAATTCTAAAATCAAAATCGCAAAGTCTTCTGAATTCTTATCTAAAGGAGGTTGAAGATGACCTAGAAATACATTTTTTTTTCAAAATTCCAAATGCGTGACTTCTTTCGTTTCGAAATACAGCATTTTCAATTCCAAATTGTCACCTTGCGTTCGATTGCCTGACGCTATTTGGTTGAGAAAAATTTATATCCCTATGAATGTCAGCAGTTTGAGCATTTCAAGTACATTAAGAGATGTGTTCATAAACATGTATTTTATCTCATGAGCGAAAAGTAAGACTTTCATCGCAAAGTGAACTGCAGATGTTTTCGTTGATTACAGGCCGAATGTGCGGACTACATGTCGTCTCCATACAACAGTTTCGACGGTGTGCCGCAAAGACCTGAGAATTGCAGAGGTGGTTAAAAGATTCCAATTTCTTGGTTTTTTTCATTGCACGATTTCGAATTTATTCTTTGTTTGCGTGACAGTGAAACTATCTATAGTTTGAGGATACGAGGAGCGAAATGAAAAACACAGCGAGTTTTGATCTTCCGTGACAAGTTCTTACCGCGCATTTTAATTCCTTCATTCGCACATAACCACAATTCCTTGCGCCTTTGACCACAATCCCTTGGTTTCGAAGAAAAATGTGTTCTTCCCCAGATTAGAGAGCTGCCTCGTTCGTTCTCTTCAGGCTCACCCACTGCGGCAGCAATAAACTATTTAAAGGCATCGCCAATTGATGAGCTTGGGAACGTTTAACAGCGTGAAGGGGCCTGTTGTGATCCAGGCACCGCAGGGTGATGTCCCTGAAAACCCGCATGCGGGAACCACCCCGCAGAAGCCACTAAGCGGCACCATCACACTGGAAAACGGTCCAGTGGTAAAAAACACTTACCAGACCAGATTCCTAGCTCCACGACAAAGTAGCCTGGGGACGGGAAGGGCGGGGCTCAATGAATCCGCAACGATTCGCAAAAATGGCCCGCAAAGATGTGCAAAGATTGCACCGCCACGTTCAGGCAAGGCCTACTGAATTCCGGGGGCGTCGCCAAAATAAAGGTACGCCCATTTGGCGCAAAAAGGCCGCGTGCCGCACCGGCCCTTGCCTAAAATTAATTTAGCCTCATATAGTTTTAATTAAGGAGTGACTTTCTAAAGAAACTGTGGAACTGTTATATAATTTAAAAGCTTGGGCGGGCCATTAAGCTCCATTAGTACTGAGAGGCCAACGAGCCGCTAGTATTAAATAACATACGCTCTTCTTACAGGAATGACGAGCTGCCAAGCCATTTTCGCATATATGTCAGGAGACGCTGCCTTTATATTTTACAGCTATGCCTACCTCTCGTTGTGTTGGAAGCAAGAGGCAAGGAGGACGGGGAGTCACTCGCCTTAAATTTGCATGAATGTGTACAGATAGACCGCTGGTTTTAATTACATGGGACAGTCTTGTATTTTAAAACCTTACTCTTGACTAAACCTCAAAGATTCCTATCTTGTTTGAAGCCCATTGCTGTTTATTTTGTTTCGGAAAACTCTTTTCAGACTAAACATTAAATTTACTTGTGATAAGTTTGAGAAAAATTATACTGCGTTCACGACCAATTTCCTGTGATTGATACTTTACCTCATCCTAGGTTAAACTGCCTAAACATCACACCCCACAAAAGCGGTCAGCCCCTTGACCCCAATTTGTTAAAGATAATGCCTCCCCAAAACAAGGTTGAAAGTTGTTTCAGAAACTTACCGGCTCTGGTTACTTTCTTCCATGGCTCCTCTGAAACATGACCTTTTTCCTGGAAAGGGAACGATTTAAACTTCTGACCTGCTATTTCCTACTTGACAGAAGATGGTGGATGGGAAATGAAACCCAAAAAAAATGACATCAAGAGCATTGAATACCTGTTAGCTAAAAGAAAGAAATCACTTCTACAGCGAATGGTGGGTGTTTTTCTTATACTGCGATATGTTATTCCACACACTGCCAGAGTAGAGAAATTACTACCGGTATGTCCCATATTCTACAAGCAAACTTAACAATTTTATTATTCCACAAGTTCGAGTTCACGTTGGTAAGAGTTGGTAAAAAGTCAAAAAGGCTCTTCGAACTATGTTGGCCACAACAAATCTCAGCTGTAATGACATATATTTCTGTTCTGTCACTACCCACCCTCGACTAGCCAATGCTATCTTCGCGTAGCAGCCATTTTTGTTCTCCTTTGTCACTTAATAATAAAACTGAATTGAAACATTATTTGAAAAGGGTGAATGGAATATTTTTATTTAATAAGTCAAAATTTACATTCTTAAGGTTTGGATGCTTAGAAATTTGACTGCCTACAATAATAAATTACTATTTTTTACTTCCTGCCAAGTTTTACATCTTGGCAATACTTGGTAATCATTTGGTACATGAATGGAGCCAATCATTACACAAGCAACGCAACATCAATGGTAAAAAATCTAATAAAAGAGATTGTTATACCCTATAAGTCAAAATGTGTTAAAAACAGGCACAACAACATCACAGGTAATAAATCAACTAACACAAGCATTCAGCCGTTTCTTGGTCTTTCAGTGGAGTGTATTTAAACTTACAGTTTCATGGATCAGTCGTGTGAGCTGATGCTCAAGTGTTTCCAAACGAACTTCATGATCAGCAGACATGCTTACTCGGCCAGGCATGCGTTTCTGTACAAAGGAAATACAAACGAAAAAGGAACAATAATAATTATTTTAGTAACTACTAAATCATTTGAAATCACCATTCATACATTTTATATAGCTTAACTTCTTCCAGGTGATCTGGTGACATAATTTGGAGGACTGGGAAGAAAAAGGTTTCGCCGTATCCTACAACCGCACACGGACTTACCGGTAGGTGTTGTTTCCAAACTCCTGGCAGGTGGGTGTTGTTTCCAAACTCCTTGCAGCATTGCCATCGCCAAAACTTAACAGATCATTACGTG
Organism: Montipora capitata; assembly: GCA_949126865.1. Classification (NCBI taxonomy): domain Eukaryota; kingdom Metazoa; phylum Cnidaria; class Anthozoa; order Scleractinia; family Acroporidae; genus Montipora; species Montipora capitata. Next base: position 51,991,468 of record OX421447.1, on the reverse strand, counting down.
TCTACCACATTTCCTGTTAATGAATGAACATTCAAGTAGACCCGACAAGATCTAACCTCGCCGCTGCCATGTTGAATTCGCAAATAAGGCTGCGCACGATTGAGGGATACGGCGTTAAAATTTTTCTCCCCAGTCCTCCGAATTATGTCACCATATCACCTGGTTACCCTTCCACATTCCTTCAAAATGTGACCATGGTCATGCACTGGGTGAAGCTTTGATAAGAAGGAGCAGAGAGAGGAGGAGAGCAAGTGATGGTTGACACTCAAGGGCACACAGGGATCATTAAAAAAAAAGACCCTTTTTGAAATTTTATTTCAGAGGCCAGTTGGCGAGCTGCAAGTTCTTTCACATCTTCTCAAAGTTTCTTCTTGCTTATTAAATTTTGTTTTCTGGTTTTTTTTTTAATTTTTGAGCTTGCTGAAAGAGGCAAAAGACAGTGTTGCCCATGACGTTTCCAGGCTGCAAAACATGCGAGCAACAAATTAGAAACATTCGATAATGCAGTTGCCTGAGGAGGCAGGACAAGGAAGCACTGTTTAGTACACCAATGTGTTTCTGAAGGAGTTGTGAGACACTTTTTGTTAATGCAACAATGTTGCCTCAGGAGGCTACACAGGATAAAATCATTCATGACATGGAGACATGAGCAAGGTCAAATTGTTGCCACTACAACATTGTTGCCTCATTCATCACTACTGGTAGCTTGATCAGCTGGCAGAACTGTTTTGTGCAGCAAAAAAAGTCTGCATTTGGAGTAATTTGCCCCTTCACTTGAGCATTTGTTTTCAAATCCTCTGTAAGCTTTCACCAATCATGCCTTTCGCTCAAACAGTTCTGTTGGCTATGAAAGCTAAAAGTACCTGCTGTTCTGTGGTTTTGTCATCCCCAGCAACATCTGTTTCTGACGATAGTTGCCCTTGCTGACGAAATCTGTCCAACACTGAGTCAATTCTTGGAGTTACAACTTCATACTTAACATGTTTCTGGAAGAGAAAGCAAGCAAATCATCAGGGATTTGGCTAATAGTCGTGACCTTTTTATCAGAGTACAATCACAATAACAATAATAATTATTATTAAAAGCAAAAGCATTTGGACTCTTAAATAAATTGCTGAATGTGAAAAAACAATTCAATGTTCTCCTCTGTTGATAAAAGAGAGAAACTAAAAAAAAAATAAACTTTTTGAGAGTCAAAATATTGTTCGAAAAAAGACGAGCAGCAGCCGAGAGCGTAATTTACTTGTGACGTATCAGTATGAATGTCGTATGTTTAGTGTTAGGTGTAAGCCCCCAGGATGAGCACTATAGTGAGCTCGTGGAGCAAACATGCATTTTATAAAAATATGTTTAAATTTGAAAAAAAATATTATTAAGGCTAATGAAAGTTTCATTCTGAGTTTGCAAAGTTAAAAAACGTTGTCCAAATGTGATGCACAAGTTTATAATGTATTAAACAATAACGATCATGACAATGGTGATGGTGATGAGTGACTGAGTGACCAGTGACACCAATCAGTTGCACTTCAAGAAAGGAAACTGTTCTAAGGACTGCTGATGGCAGCACAAACTCAGTCTTTTAGCTGGGTTAACCCACAAATTGATTTTAGTCTGCCTAACACCAGGTCCCAGTTGTTCAAACGGTGGATAACTCTATCCACCAGAAAAATCACTATCCATTGGATAGCGCAATTAGTTTCACTATG
>OX421447.1:51974762-51987262 GCA_949126865.1 Montipora capitata | reverse complement strand
CAAGCATCCATTGAGAGAATTAATCACATGATCTAAGGAGCTAAGTTGATTTCCTTGGAGATAAAGAGTGCGTAAGCTGAAGCCAGGCCCATGAAGCTTCCTCAAGCCTGAGATATTGTTGATCAAGTTATAGGACAAGTCAAGTTTCATCAAATTCCTGCAGAGTAAGATTCATTCACCAAAATACCATGCTTTAGTAATAATATAATTATCTTTATTCTAGTTCAAGCTTTCTATCCACAATGCTGGGGCACTTACTGGGGACACTGTACGTAGAAATCAACTCAAATTATTGCCGCAGCGATTTTAATAATTCTGCGGAAATTATTCATCTTCAAGTGCCATCGGTCAAACTGTGTTTTGGCTTCCACCAATCAAATTTCTGACACCAACAACAGGTCATGAAATCAATTGATGCATGACATAACCCACCATTAAGTATCTTTGGTTCCCACAGTATATATTCGTACATTCGAACTTTGACGCCGATGGAAAGCGATGGAATCTGTATGAATCACTTTACTGAAGAATTTCTAACAACGTATCATAATGGTGTTTGAGCTGTGAACTAAACGAAAACTCCAATTCACTTTCCAGAGGTAGAACTTAAGATCTCCCTGGCTATGTTCGGAAATTTGATTGATGGAAGCCAATACGTGGTTTGGAGCTTAGCGCTTGAAAGCGAATTTCTGCAGAATTATGAAAATCAAAGTAAATCAAATGTTGGGTCTTGAGGAGAAGAGAAAACCAGACAACCTGGGTAAAAAACCTCTCGGAGCACAGTAGAGAACACACAAACTTGACCCACATGACGCTGGTCTGGGAATACAACCTGGGTCATATTGGTAGGAGAGTGTTCTAACCACTGTGCCACCACTCCCCAAACTTGGTAATCTTGGTGCTGATAAAATCAATGTTCAACAAAAGGGATTCTCATTAGGCTCGTTTGATTTGGTATTACATGTATACAAAGGAGTAACAGGAAGAAGAATTGCATTGTCACTATTACAGGTGACAATTGCTTCAGGTGACAATTTGCTTCACTTGAATAATATCATTGCCCTGGTACACTGCTACTACTGACTGCTAGGATTCAAATTATCAAAATGGACCACATGTTGTACCTCAAATTTTCGAGCCCCTCCACAACTTGAAGTTCATTGCAGGCTAAATTAAGCGTCATCAAGCTCTTGAGACCATCAAGCCCTTGCATTCTTGAGATGTGATTGGACGACAGATCAAGATGTTTAAGATGCTTGAGTTTGTCGAGATTTTCGATCGCTGAAATTTCATTACAGTGCAGATTTACGGAAATTAAGCCAGAGTTCAAGCGAACGTCAAAAAGACTATTAATCTGTGCATCTATAAAGCATATTTCCCTTGGAAATGTACGAGAAACAACATCGAAGCTGTTCTTTGCAGTCGCCATGCTTTAGCATGCACGCCTAAAGTTCGAGGTCAACTTTGAATTTTTCTTCTGTCCTACGAATCATCGCGTTCTTCTAACTTTTTTCTTCATTGTTTCAACAAATAATAAATTGATTTGCCCTTTATTCCCGTCTGTATTGTTCTCGTACACTTTCACTTTACCATACTGACTTCTCATTTCTGCGAAGTTCGCAAACCTGTTTTCAAAATGGCGCCAAATGGTAGGTACGCTATGTATGGGGACATATATTGTACCGTAGACATTTAGACGAGCAAAGGTCTCATGTATATACCCACTACGAGTCCCCAACTAACGTAAGACACGCTAAATTAATTCATATTCCCAATATTCTGTCATTCACATTCATTTACCTATATATATATATTTGTGACCACATTTAATCCAAATCTACCTGATGTAGGTCGCATCATCAGCAAACACCTAGCGATTTTGGAATCCAACCCTAAATTAAAAGAGCTTTTTCCTCCAAATTCCATCATAGCATCCTTTCGAAGATCTAAAAACCTTAAGGAATTGTTGGCGCCATCTCGTTATGGCCCCAACACTGAACGCGGAGAGATTGTTGAGGCTAAGGGTTGTTTTAAGTGTAAAAGGACAAGATGCGATCTCTGTCGCAACTTCTTAGTTGAATCAAATTCTTTCCTAAGTTTTCAAACTGGTAAAAGTTACAAAATACGATCAAAACTTTCTTGTGATTCCAAGAACATTATTCATTTGGCTTCGTGCAAGAAATGTCGCCTGCAATACATTGGTTCTTCAACAACTGACTTCAGAGTTAGATTTCGCAACCATAAGTCTGCTACGGTCACTAAGAAAAAGACTTGTGAGGTAGCGGTACATTTCAACAAAACACCACATGATTTAAGCGACTTCTCATTCCAATGTATTGATCAAGTGCAGGAGACTGTCAACAACTCATGCAGCATCGAGAAACTCCTTATCACTAAAGAGGCATATTGGAGTGCACAGTTGTTTTCTTTGGCACCTTTTGGCTTGAATAGGCGTCAGGAATTTCACTCGAAAAAAAGAATAAACTACAATTAACGTAGAGATCACATGTAAATTGGGCGAGGGCCCCCAGGGGGCTCTGATTAGGAATTATGTTTTATCTCTCGCCATTTCATTTTTAACGCTGGTTCATTTTTAACGCTGGCTCCTTTGCATTCTCAGTGGACTCGACAGCCTTTTCTTTTCTCTTTTCATTTTATTTGTATGTTTGTATTCTTTTATTTTATCTTTCGATTTGGTTTTCCCCGTGGGTTTGTTTCGTATAGTCATCGTTTTCACGCGTAGTAATTACCGATTGTTCATCACTTGTTAATTTTTTGCGAATATATGTTATCACGCCCTGTTATATAATCATCTTTGTAATGTTTTGTCATCTTTTATATTGTAAACTTATTTAAGGAAATTGTAATTTACCGTTCACTTGCACTGCAACTGATGAAGGTCACAGACCGAAACGTTTTTTATTAAATTTTTTATCATTTTTAGAATTTTTACTGTATATATTTTCCTTCGCTCGAAGTTGTCCGTCCTCGTTTTCCATAACAATTTTAAATTATCTTCTCGAGGTTTGGACTGTGAATCCTTTTGGATCCTTCTGGCGCAGCATCTCTGTTGGCTCGAAGCATTTTAACTTATTATATATATATATATATATATATATATATATATATATATATATATATATATATATATAATAGTTCAATGAATGGGACTAGTCGTTTGACATTTGCCTACAGGCCTGTTTCGTGGAGGCTTTGGGCTTCCACTCTTCAGGGCTTTTTAATTAAACTGTGTGTTGCCTGCAGTATTTATAAATGGTCATCTTTCCACATACGTGCGTACAAAAATTCACGAGGTCATTAGTGTAAGTGTCCACAAACTCGCTATCACAAGCATTCACAAGATCGCTATCATAAGCATTTACAAGATCGTTCGTGCGTAGCGTAACTTAAATGCTTGTTATCACACTATCCGTTCTTTATAAGAAATTTTCTTGCGTGCCTACATGTGCTAATCAATTCTGTTCTTTTGTTCAGGGATGCAAGATCGCTGTGACAGATAATAAAGAACTTTTCTAAGTTACACAGATTGCATGTTTTTGTTACGTTCGTGTACGCTCTCGCCTTTCCCAGGATCTTCCATGTTACTTGATAGTTAGCTCCTTCTTCCTTTAAATGCCATATGTGTTTACTCAGCTCGGTTTGATTCCGTTGCTTTTCCTTGATAAATGATTGCTTGTGATTTGCGAGTCTGGCCTTGAAAGTGGTGTCAGTGAGCCCTACGTATGTTTGTACGCTTTCGTTGTTGCCCGATGTGATGGTTGCTTGGTAAACGATACCCTTGGCTAGGCACTGATTATCTAAAGGGCACTCTGCCTTCTTTCTACAATTGCACAGGTTTTGGCTGGGGTCTTCTGTGTTTGGCTTTATCAGATTCTTGTTGTGCGCGCTAATAATTGATTTCACGTTGGGCATGCAGCTGTATGACAGCTTAAGGGTGTTGCGATTGAATATGGCGTGCAGGACGTGGCGCCTATGGAAACATTCCCTCACGATTTTCAGAAACTCTCTTCCTAGGTTGGTTTTTACTCTGGCGTCAAATGGATCAAAAGATCGTGAAAAACGTAGCTACTGCGACAAAGGTCAACCTTTGGAGAAACACGCAATCAGTACTGGAGTGGTTCAACGGAATTAAGGAGAAGCAAACAGCACAATTCATATGCTTCGATATCGTGGACTTTTATCCATCAATCACCGAAAAGCTCCTAGCCGAAGCGATTGAGTTCGCCGCGAACTACACGAATATTCCACCAGAGGAAATAAGCATAATTACGCATGCAAAACAAAACCTGCTTTACAGCGGAGAAACCCCTTGGGTAAAGAAAAGTGGCTTATTTGATGTGACCATGGGCTCGTACGATGGCGCCGAAACATGTGAGCTTATAGTTGTCTACATGCTAACACATTTGAAACCCATCTGCGGCAACGATATTGGACTGTACAGAGATGATGGTCTAGCTGTCTCTCATGATACTCCACAAATGGTCGAAACAGCAAAGAAGAAAATATGCGCCGTGTTCAGTGAGAAAGGATTGAAAATAACCATCGAAGCGAACAAGAAAGTAATCAATTATCTGGACGTGACACTGAACCTCAACAATGGCAAACACCAACCGTACATGAAACCTGGTAACACACCCTCATACGTCCACGCAAAGAGTAACCACCCGCCCGAAATACTGAAACGTATCCCAGAAAGCATAAACCAAAGGCTGTCAGACATATCATCCGATGAGAGGGAATTTAACAGTGCAGCTCCACCATACCAAGCGGCCCTGAAAAAAAGTGGCTACGAGTACAAGCTACACTTCGCCCCGAAAGATCGAAGAAATAAAAGACGGCGAAAACGAACTAGAAACATCATCTGGTTCAACCCTCCATTTGACGCCAGAGTAAAAACCAACCTAGGAAGAGAGTTTCTGAAAATCGTGAGGGAATGTTTCCATAGGCGCCACGTCCTGCACGCCATATTCAATCGCAACACCCTTAAGCTGTCATACAGCTGCATGCCCAACGGGAAATCAATTATTAGCGCGCACAACAAGAATCTGATAAAGCCAAACACAGAAGACCCCAGCCAAAACCTGTGCAATTGTAGAAAGAAGGCAGAGTGCCCTTTAGATAATCAGTGCCTAGCCAAGGGTATCGTTTACCAAGCAACCATCACATCGGGCAACAACGAAAGCGTACAAACATACGTAGGGCTCACTGACACCACTTTCAAGGCCAGACTCGCAAATCACAAGCAATCATTTATCAAGGAAAAGCAACGGAATCAAACCGAGCTGAGTAAACACATATGGCATACGCACGTATGTGGAAAGATGACCATTTATAAATACTGCAGGCAACACACAGTTTAATTAAAAAGCCCTGAAGAGTGGATTTGATTCGATCCATAGAGAAAGCTTGTGGAAGATCATGAAGTCGTACGGCATACCTGAAAAGCTGGTGAAGATGGTTAAAATCATGTATGAGGAATTTGAGTGTACGGTAATGGATGACGGGGAACAGACGAGGTGGATCAAGATCACGACGGGAGTCAAGCAAGGGTGTGTTATGTCAGGATTTCTCTTCCTCATAGCAATAGATTGGGTGATGCGAAAGACGACACACGGGCATAAGAATGGAATACGATGGAACTTCACCAGCGTATTAGAAGACCTTGACTTTGCAGACGATATTGCTCTGATCTCGTCGAAGTACGAGCATATACAGAGCAAGACGGATCGATTGGTGGAGAACGCTGGGCGTGTAGGACTGAAGCTCAATGCGGCAAAATGCAAGATGATGAGATCGAATGCAAGACGGCAGGACAGGGTCAAGATTGGAGAAGATGAAGTCGAAGAAGTGGAAGAATTCGTATACCTCGGAGCAACGGTCAGGAAGGATGGTGGTGGAACTGAAGATATTAGGAACCGACTAAATAAAGCAAGAAGGGCGTTCTATAACCTAACCAAGATATGGAGGTTACGGAGCATAGGACGCCAAACGAAGATCAAGCTGTTCAAGACGCTAGTACGCCCAGTACTACTCTACGGATGCGAGGCGTGGAAAATGACAAAGGTGGAGGAAAAGAAGATGGACGCATTCCAGTTTGTGTGCCTCAGACGAATCCTCGGAATTCGGTGGCCACAGAGAGTGAGCAACGAGAGGATAGGGGATATTACAGGAATAAATAAGACCAGTGATGAGATCCGCAGGAGGCGCTGGAACTGGATCGGGCACGTCTTGAGAAAAGATGCAACCGACAACTGCAGGGTAGCGTTAGGGTGGCAACCAGAAGGGAAACGGGCAGTAGGTCGACCAAAGACCACGTGGAGACGAACTGTGGAAAATGAGCGAAAGAGTGAAGGGTGGAACAGCTGGAGAGAAGTCAAAGTCATAGCGGAAGACAGAGTGGGTTGGAAGACGAGGGTTGCGGCCTTATGCGCCTCCTGGCGCGGAGAGATCTAAGTGCTAAGTGCTAAGTGAAGAGTGGAAGCCCAAAGCCTCCACGAAACAGGCCTGTAGGCAAATGTCAAACGACTAGCCCCATTCATTGAACTATTGTAACGCCCCCCCACTTGTGGGTGTAGAGCACTCTTCGTAGGATAAACTTGGACACACCATAAGGTATATATATATATATATATATATATATATATATATATATATATATATATATATATATATATATATATATATATATATATATATATATATATATATATACAAGTTAAGGTCTCTCGAGCCAACAGCGCATCTCTGCCTCACAGGAGGATCACAAATGGATTCACAGTCCAAGCCTCGGCGAAATGTAATTAATTAATGAAGTTTGAAAGGTCCTTGGTCCTTTCAAACTTCATATATATATATATATATATATATATCCATTTACTTCCATTTATCTTAATATACCGCATATACCCTCATTTACCTTCAATCACGTTTATTAACCCTCATATACCTTCATCTACCTTCAATCATATTCCAGAGGCGGCTAGTCGATACTGAGAAAGACCTTCCGCCCGGGGGCAGATAAGGTTTAGATGACCATGCCTGCTCGATCTTCCATTCACGTCTACATTTCTAACAAGCATTTGGGTGAGCTAAGGTGGGCACTCCCCAAAAATCCTTTTGTATACCAATACAGACTTATTTATTCTCGCTTCATGATAAAATGGAACCCAACCTAATTGTTTAAAAAGTTTCACACGGTTCGCTTTTGTGTCAGCACCCAGTATTACACGGGCTGCGCGTTTCTGTAGCCTGAACACTTTCTTAATGTTTTCTACAGAGCAGGATGTCCACACGGCTGAGGCATACAGCATTGTCTGCTTAATCATTGCGTTATAATAAGATTTCCTTTGATCAAGAGGCAGTGAGCGTCTAATTTTCGGCAACACAGCGATTCTCTGTGCTAACCTCTTGCATAGGTCATCCACATGCTGGTCAAAGGAGAGCTGACTGTCAATTGTCACTCCGAGCAGTTTGTGTGAGTGTACTTGATTAAGTTCAGAAGACTTTAAGCGTAGTTGAAGGGTGGAATGTTCTATCTTCTTCACCAAACGTTTCCCTGTAACAAGCATCGACTTTGTTTTGGACTCATTTAACAACACTTTATTTCTTGATGACCAATTTAAGACTTCAACAATGTCCTCCTGTAGGCCCTCAGAGACAGCATTGGGGGCCGCCTGATGGTGAGCAGAGTGGCTGATTGTAGTGTCGTCAGCATATATATCAGCGACACAGTACTGCAATGCTTCGGGAAGATCATTAATAAATACAACGAATAAAATAGGACCTAAAATACTACCCTGTGGCACACCGAGCGTCACAGATCTTTTTGTAGAATGGCACCCGTCTATATTTACATACTGGCTTCTACCGCTCAAATAGTTGCGGAACAGGGGAAGAGAAGTCTCGTTCACTCCAAGCGCCTTCAATTTCGATAATAACAACTGGTAATCAATCAAATCAAAAGCCTTCTTATAGTCTATAAAAACAAGCCCAGTGACTTTATCATTGTCAAGGTTAAACAGCAACTGGTCAACCAAACGAATAAGTGCAGTTTCAGTTGAATGGGATTTTCTGAAGCCAGACTGGAGATGATGAAACAGATTGTTCTCCTTAAGGAAATTGCACAAGTATTCACATATGTTTTCTCTAATATTTTAAAGAGAATAGGAAGTACAGAAATCGGTCTGTAGTTGTTCTTATCATTCTTACTGCCATTTCCTTTGAAAACAGGGGTAACTTTTGCAACCTTCCATGCAGCTGGGAAGGTCTTGGTAGACAGGCAGAGGTTCAATAGCTTTGACGGCGATGGTGATATTGCAGGTGCAGCGATTCTGAGTAATTTGGCACTAATGCCATCATCTCCGGTGGCTTTATGAGTTGGGATAGAAAGCAATAATTCTACAACCCTCCTCTGTGTTATTGGCGGGAGGTCAAATGACCCAATGCCCTGTCTATGAGTTGTTATCGTTGGGAGGCCAGTTGGAGAATCAGGCCCAAGTGCCGCAACTAGTTTCTTTGGTTGATCAACGAAAAACAAATTTAAGATCTCGGCAATATTTTGTTTATCCAAGATATTCTCCTTGTTTTCTGTGAGATATTTAATTCCACTTTCAGCGCTTTTGTCATCATTTGATAGACACCTGATAAGGTTGCAGAGTTTTCTGGAATTATTCTTATTTTCGTTAAATTTATCCTTGAAATACGATTGTTTTGTAACCTTGATAAGATGAGTCACACTGTTTTTTGCTTGTTTAAATGCATTCCAATCTCTTATTGCCTGGCTCTTTCTGGCTTTCTTGAGACGTTTATCCCAAGCCTTTATCCCGTTTAGGATCTCAGCGTTGAACCATTTTGGCTGAACTTTGCGCTTTACTCTCTTTTGTTTCAAAGGGAGATGCTCATCAATAATGTCGTTGAATATTTTGTACCAGGCGTCAACTACATCGTTAGGATCCTCAAACACAAAGGCGCAGTCCCAGGGGGCCTCATGCAATGATGAAACAAATTGTTCCTTGTTGAGACTCTATGTCGCGATATGTTATAGTGTGTTGATTTCCATTGTTCATTGAGCGTGAGAATTTTCTATTAACAATGACTGGGAGGTGATCGGACATCCCAGAAAACATAGTCCTCACATTGTGAAGGCGCTCCGGATGACTGCTCCAAATGTGGTCAAGGCAAGTTTTTGACACGGGTCTGGTAATACCATGAAAAAGTTGGGACATTAGCAAATTACGCATTGCTTTGACAAGCGGGTGTTTTTTAAATTTCTCCGTACTCAAGAAATCAATATTAAAGTCGCCTAGTATAATGATCTCTCTGTTTAAGTGATGTGCGTTTTCAAAATTCTTTCCAGGTCTTTTATCGTCTGCCGCTTTATATGAAGGAGGACGGTAGATGCCAGCAATATGAAGGGGACGTTCAGTTCGACTTGTATGGACAAGTCTCAAGCCACAGACATTCCAAATTGATTTCCTCGAGGTCCTCGCGGCGATTGACTTGTAAAGAATTGTTAAAGGGGTACTATGATCAAAAAATCATTTCCTTTTTTTCTTCAGATTTTGAAAGCGTGTTCGCTTAACACCTAACTGGCAAAATTTTAAGCTTTGAGTTTTATCCAAAGGCTGTTTATTTTGAGTGTAAGTTTTGGATTTCATGGTCCGCCATTACTCACGTTCAAAACTGGCCGATTGGACCTCGGAGGGTTGGATCTAGAAAAAATGACGTCATTTACTCACTAGCTTAAAATTTCAGCGTGTAAACGCAATTTATTATATATGCAAAACACGGGTTGAAAAGTCTGAAAGCCCGAAACTCCCGTGCTGCATATTAATTAGGCCACGTACACACGTATTGCATTCTTAAACTAGTGAGTGTTTGACGTCATTTTCTCCTCGACCCAGCTCTCTCAAGATTTTAAAGTTAGTAATGGCGGACCAATAAATAAGAAAATTCCAGCTAAAATAAACAGGTGTCTTTTTAAAATCAGAACTTAAAACTTGGGTGAGTTAGTGTTTAGTTAACATAGTTTTGAAATCCAAAGGAAAAACAAAATTTTTTTTTGGTCGTAGTACCACTTTAACATAGGCTAGAATCCCACCACCTGATTTGCCAGTTCTGTCTTTACGATACATTTGGTACCCTGGAGTAGAGTAGAATGAGTCAGGCACTTTCACTGAGCAAAACGTTTCAGTTAATATCAGAATATCGGGTTTTTCTTCTTTATTGTTCGGATTTGTCAGCAGGACTCTTATTTCCTCAAGTTTGCTGTCTGTTAGGTGCTGAACGTTCCAGTGGCAAACTTTCAAACCTTTATCATGAAGGGCACCCCCAGGTCCTGGATTCTAAGCAATATCGTCACCCAAATTAAGAAGTTTTACGGCCAAGAGGTCTCTGGTTAGCCGTAGAATAGCAATTGGCCTTGTATTGTTGTCGACCACAGTAATGGCGGACCGCTTCGTCGGTTGGCTTCTGGTAGTAGTAACGCTCGATAGCTGACTGCCACAGGATAATTCAGCTGCATTTCCATACAAACCAGCATTTAGGTCAGTATCGCCGAGCTTGCGTGTTTTTTTGCAAAAAAGACTAAGCAGAAGGACAAACTGGACCACTTTTATCGGAGCACAAAAAAGTCGTGCCATCGTATTCAAGCTCAGTTGCAGATGTTTTCTTTTTAAACATGTCCTTCTTTCTCTTTAATTTTTTGACACGAGTTCTTCATAATAACTCTTAAGATCTTATAGGTATTGACACTATTGATGACATTGCCGCCAATTATTATGGGATTAATGAGACAATTACAGCTGCAATTAGAGTTGCATAGGAAATTAATATGCACTTCTTTACACTTAGTTGGATTGAGTCTCATATTATGAGCAATGGTAAAATTATGAATGTCTGAAGCCACCACATTAAGTATGCTAGGGGGAGTTCCTTGGAATTATTTCGAGAGCACTGGTATCATCGACGTATTTGATGCGCAGCCGCCAGTCAGAGAGCAGTCTGTTTGTCATCACCGTAAAGAGGATCACTCCCAATTTAGTTCCTTGGGGTACTCCTCCTTTTAGTGTCAGCCAATCAGACAAGGTACTTCCGATTCTACCTACTTGCTTCCGGTGTGTCAAAAATAATGTAATCCAAGATAAAAGAACTGGATGAACTTCGAGATCAGCGAGTTCCTGCATCAATATTGAGTGATCAATCAAATCAAACCCCTTAGAAAAGTCTGCGAAGAATATCCGAGCCGACGCCTCACCACCATCAACTGCTTCGTAGATCGCTTGAAGCATATATAGAAGGGCATCTGTCGTAGAATGCCCCTTACGGGAGAACTGACAGGGGTCGATCTTGCCTTCCAACTGGGATAAGAGTCTGGATCAGGTAAAGCCCTCCATAATCTTTGCCATGGTACAAGTAAGAGATATAGGCCTTAGATCTTGTTCAATAAGCCCGGGGGGAGACACTTTAGGGATAGGTGTAACAATAGAGGATTTCAGAAAAGCTGGTATGTACCCCTCCCTTAGAGACTGGTTGTAAATGTCACAAACAAGGGGGGCTAACTCTAGGGCAAACTCTTTCAGGAGCCGGTTAGGTATGTTATCAGGGCCGACTGCTTTCGATGTCTGAAGCGATGACAAGGACTTATATGCAACAAATTCTGAAATTACAAATTCAACAGGAACAGATAGCGGCGCGGGGACACAGTGGAAATGGTCAGTGGTTGGAAATGGTCAGTCAACCCAACAAAATAACTGTTGATCTTATTTGCTAAACTCTTAATATCTGTGTCTTTATCAAGGAACTGATAGTAGCACTCCTGCTTAGCATCCTGGCATCCTGCTAGCTTTTTTATTTCCCTCCACCATTTCGCAGGATTCACATGTTCGACCTCCGCAACATTTTTCTGATAGTAGTGATGTTTTGCAGTTTTTATTGCAACTTGAGCTTTGTTTCTCCAATGACTATAGGCATTTGAGTCCTTTCCGTGTCTAGAAAATGCGGATTGGCGTTTACCGATCCACAATTTGATCCTACTAGTTATCCAAGGGCGATCAGTAGGATGTTTCTTTATGGTCTTCTGCGGGAGGAACATACAAATGGCATCATCAAGCTCAGACATCGACATGAACAGTTGAAACTTTTGCTCGCACGAGGAGGCATTAAGAATTGGGGTCCAATCCCTTTGAGTTATTCATTGTCCGAGAGCACGCCACGCACTATCTCGCATATCACGCACAACAATTTTCTCAGTTGTGTGGGTAGTGAGATGGGCGGATACTGGTTTAGCTAAGATAGTGTAATGATCCGATGATCCGACCTTCGGAAGCTGTGATAGAGTAAATAGCTTGGGTCTGTTAGTAAAAGACCAGTCCAGCGTGGCAGTATGGCGAGTTTTGAAGCGGATACAAGTTGTTTAAGTTGGTTCACCCCAGTTATATATTGTGTTCGAAACCCAGTTGAAGTAGGGTTAAAATCACCAG
>OX421447.1:51967262-51972262 GCA_949126865.1 Montipora capitata | reverse complement strand
AGGCCTTGATTGAATCAGCCAGTGTCAAAGGGGGGCCAGGATTAGCTTGTACATCCATACAAATTGTAAGGTCCCTCGGTGGCAAACATATACAAATGAAACCATGCTTTCTCCATTCAACGAAGGTCTCAAAGGAGCGTTAGTCAGCTTCAATCGTTTTAGCACTAGATTGGTTCTTGTGACCGGAAAATTCGGCAACAGACGCGTATCCGATCGTAAACACGTCCCAGCTTTGAAGCTGGTGCTACATGAAAGGACAAATGATAGAGAGAGAACCAAAAGGTGAAGTAAACACGGAGCCGGATCTAAAAATCGTGGCGGCCATCTTGGCACGCATACATTACAATACAATACATTACATTGGGTGCCATCTTGGCACGCATAGCTTCAATCACCTTCATTAACCCTCACATACCTTCATCTACCTTAAATCACATTCATTTACCCTCATATACCTTCATGTACCTTCAATCACATTCATTGACGCTCATATACATTCATCTACCTTCTATCATATTCATTAACCCACATATACCTTCATCTACCTTCAATCACATTCATTGACCCTCATATACCTTCATCTACCTTCTATCATATTCATTAACCCCCATATAACTTCATGTACCTTCAATCACCTTCATTAGCCATCATATTACTTCATCTACCTTAAATCACATTCATTTACCTTCATATACCTTCATGTACCTTCAATCACATTCATTTTCCCTCATTTACCGTCATTTACCTTCAATCACCTTCATTATCCCTCATATACCTTCATCTACCTTCAATCACCTTCATTTACCCCCATATACCTTCATCTACCTTCAACCACATTCATTAACCCTCCTATACCTTCATGTACCTTAAATCACGTTCATTAACCCTTATATACCTTCATTTACCTTAGGTCACCTTCATTATCCATCCCTCATATACCTTCATCTACCATCAATTATATTCATAACTTCCCATTTACTTTCGTAACCCCCATATACCTTCATCTACCTTAAATCGCATTCATTTACACTCACATACCTTCATCAAACCTTAAATCACATTCATTTACCCTCATTTACAGTCCTTTTTCTTCAATCACATTTATTAGCCCTCATATACCTTCATCTACTTTCTATCATATTCATTAAGCCCCATATAAATTCATGTACCTTCAATCACGTTCATTAGCCCTCGTATACCGTCATTTACCTTCAATCATATTCATTTACCTTTATATTTAATCACATTAAAACACATTCATTGACCCTCATATACCTTCATCTACCTTCAATCATATCATTTCATCAATCCCCATATTACTTCATGTGTTCAATCACGTTCATTAGCCTTCATATACCGTCATTTACCTTCAATCATATTTATTAACCCCCATATACCTTCATCTACCTTAAATCGCATTCATTTACACTCACATACCTTCATCAAACCTTAAATCACATTCATTTACCCTCATTTACAGTCCTTTTTCTTCAATCACATTTATTAGCCCTCATATACCTTCATCTACCTTCTATCATATTCATTAAGCCCCATATAAATTCATGTACCTTCAATCACGTTCATTAGCCCTCGTATACCGTCATTTACCTTCAATCATATTCATTTACCTTTATATTTAATCACATTAAAACACATTCATTGACCCTCATATACCTTCATCTACCTTCAATCATATCATTTCATCAATCCCCATATTACTTCATGTGTTCAATCACGTTCATTAGCCTTCATATACCGTCATTTACCTTCAATCATATTCATTAACCCCCATATACCTTCATCTACCTTAAATCACATTCATTGACCCTCATATACCTTCATCTACCTTCAATCATATCATTTCATTAATCCCCATATTACTTCATGTGTTCAATCACGTTCATTAGCCTTCATATACCGTCATTTGCCTTAAATCATATTCATTAACCCCCATATACCTTCATCTACCTTAAATCACGTTCATTAACCCTCATATACCTTCATGTACCTTAAATCACGTTCATTAACCCTCATATACGTTCGTCTACCTTCATTCGCCGTCAATTACCTTTCATCTAGCTTGATTCGCCTTCGCTTATTTTCATCTACCTTCTTTTACGTTCAATTACCTTGATCCACTTCCATCTACCTTTACCTTTCTTCAATCACGTTCACTTACCGTCATTTTCCTTCATTCACGTTCATTCACCTTAATATACCTTCATGCACATTTATTCACATTCACCTATCTATGCCTTCATGCACATTCGTAGATCGCCTCAAATAGGACAAAAACGTTTCGCAAAATGGTAATTTCTTTCTCATTACTATTTTGCGAAACGGATCTAAATTTTGCCATAGTTACGATTGATTGCATCGATGGGACTTGGTGCTAAGAAAAACTGGGAATTTCTGACAAATTAAGGCGTATTGCACATTTTCATTTTCGTTTCGTTTCGCATGGTTTCGTTTGGTTTCTAAAACTAGTGTAAGCCGCCCAAATCAACAACAACATGTATTGGTACTGTAAGGTTGAAAAACCGATTGTTACAGGACCATTTGTTAAAATTTTTATATTAAATGGTGTATAGTATCTGTTTACCCAAAATAACTATTGAGCAAATCCCGACGTAAAAGCTGTGAATAGCAACCCCTGAAGTGAGCTGTTTTCTCTTTTAACTTGTCTTGTCACTACCACCTTTATGTTGTTAAGATAGAGTTTAAAAGGGGGTTGACGGGCCTGCACGACTCCTGCAGTTCGCAAATAGATTGCTCTTTCAGCCTTTATAGTTAAGCCCTTACTATAGTGTCTTTTAGGTATTTTCCTTTGCGATATGAAATGAGGGGCGGCTCCTTGAAGATATTTCTCAGATATGGTTGGTTCTGTATAAGGGGCCATTTCCCCATGAGTATGTTCTTGAGGTTGGGCAACGCAAGGTGGTATTGCGTTACAAAGGGTAGTATTCTCTTACGTGCCTCTGAGAGGTGTTTTTCTACAGTTGTAGCTGGGTAATCTCTGTTCTTGAGGCATGCTGAAAAATTCCTCATGTTCTCCTCAAAAGTAATTTCAGAGGAATTTGTTCTCAGAAGCCTTAACGCTTCTCCTTTGATAAAACCTTTTGTGACGCCTGGTGGGTGGCACGAATAGAAATTCGTGTATTGGAAGGTCTCTGTGGGCTTGAAATGTGTTCGCACGTCAAGAATAGAATCCTTGTTGAATCTGACACCTTTGTATACTTTCGTGTCCAAGAATGTAGCTTCCGTTTCTGAGATTTCAGCCGTGAATTTGATTGTAGGATGGAAGTTGTTTGCCTTTAGAGGGAATTCTTCTATTTTGTTTTTGCTCTTGTCCCATACTGATATAACGTCATCGATAAATCTTTTCCAAAAGATTGGCTTGATGCTGCTCTGTCTGAGTATTTCTTTTTCTATTTTGGCCACGAAGATGTTAGCAAAGGCTACGGCCATTTTCGTGCCCATGGCTGTTCCATGGGTTTGAAGATAATCTTTCCCGTTAAATTGAAACGAGTTTTCTTGTAGGATCAGACTGAGCATTTCGCTTAAAAACCTGGTACGGACTGGAGGGTTTCCTTGGTGAAATTCTTCGTATGCATGACATACAGTGGTAATACCCTCTCGTTGTGGTATGTTCGTGTATAGGCTTGTGACGTCCATTGAAACAAGTATGGCACTGTTAAGCAATTTAATCCTTTCGATGAAGTTAATAAAGTCTGTTGTATCTTTGAGATACGAAGTTTGTTGTTGTGCTATTGGCTGAATAAGGTGGTCAACAAATGCTGAGATCCTTTCTGTAGGGCCTGAACACCCTGAGATAATAGGTCTACCAACAAGTGTCGGTTTGTGAATTTTTGTAAGTGTGTAAAACACTGGTATTCGCGGAGGATCAGGCGTAAGGGAGAGCCATTTAGCCGTCATTTTGTCAATGTGGCCTTCTGAGAGCAGTGATTTATTTAGTTGTTGAACTTTCTTGGCTGTAGTTTCAACCATTGGTTTGTCTAGAGGTCGGTAGTTACTTAAATCATCATGTAGAACTTGACCCTCGTTAAGTTTGTCTTGTCTGCTCATCACTGTACGGTTGTGCTGCCCTTATCTGATTTCTTGAGAATAATGCTTTTGTTATACGCGATAGTTCTTTGAGATCTTCGCGCTCTCCCGTAGATATATTATCTTTTGGCTTTACCAATTCAGTACTTGCGAGCTCGAATTTGACCTCCTCTAGGAAGGTTTCCAGAGCTACTGATGGCTGGACTGGTGGTTTCCAGTCCGACTTAACGTGGAAAAGATGAGGTTCGCTTTCTTCTCCGTGAAAAATATATTGTAGTGATTGTCGCATTCGTCTCGCAAATTGATTGAAATCTGCGAGAAGTTGGCGCCTGATAATATTTTCTTTTGTCACGGGTGTAGGGATGAACTTTAGGCCACGCGATAGTAGAGTAATTTGCTCATCTGTCAGTTGTTCATTCGATATACTGTTTGCGTGACTCAATGGCATTACAAAAGCATTTTTTGTCTTTGGTTTTTCTCCGCTCTTTTCTTTTGCGGTTTTTTGCCACTTTGTTATCTCTGCCGTTTTCTTTCCCTTTTCCCCTTACTTCTAAGGAGCCTGATAAGACACAAGGGTAAGATTCACTGTTTTTATTCACATGTACTTGTGATCTCATTTGTTCTAACAGTACATCGACTTCGCTAATCTTGGCTTTCAACTCTTTGGTTAGCTTGTTTACATTGTCACCTTTGTTGACAGGTTTCTTTCTAGCCGGTGATTGCGTTTTCTGGTGAGACGTATACTGATACGATATGAAAAAGTGATTTGCATTCATAGTTCAGTCTATAAGAACATAAAAAACTTCTGCTCACTCTTCCGCTTGTTGTTAAGATGGAGTCCACTCTTCTTCCCTCATCTTCCATGTTTGCGTAACTAGTAACTTGTGGACGTACTTGTGATGATGTGGACGGTGCATGCTGTACCCTAAAAGATA
>OX421447.1:51957262-51962262 GCA_949126865.1 Montipora capitata | reverse complement strand
TCATTCACGATCATCAGTTACCTTCATTAACTTACATTTACCTTCATTCACGTTCATCTACCTTCATTTACATTCACTTACCTTCATATACCTACGTTCACGTTCATATACTTTCATTAACATTCATTAAATTTACCTTCATGTACCTTCATTCACCTTGATATACCTTCATATACCTTCATACACTTTTATTTACCTTCATATGCCTTTATTCACGTTCATTTACAGTTCATCTACCTTCACTTACCCTCGTATACCTTCATTCACGTCCATATACCTTCATTGACATTCATTTACCTTCATATACCTTTATTCACGTTCATTTACCTTCAGCTACCCACATCTTTTTTCATCCCTGTTCATTTATCTTCATTTACGTTTATTCACGTTCATTTACCTTCATGTACCTTCATTTACCTTCACTAACGTCCATTTACCTTCAATTACCTACATCTACCTTCCTTCACGTTCATTTACCTTCACCTACCTTCATCTGCCTTTTATATTCACGTTCATTTATCTTCATCTACCTTCACTTACCTTCATATACCTTCACTAGGATTCACGTTCATATACTTTCATTAACATTCATTTACCTTAATTAATATACCTTCTTTTAGGTTCATTTACCTTCCTATACCTTCATTTACCTTCACTCACGTCCATTTACCTTCAACTACCTACATCTACCTTCATCAGGGTTCATTTACCTTCATCTATCTTGTTTTACCTTCATCACCTCCATCTACTACATTCATTTACCTTCCCGTGCACCCTTGCAGAGGTGTGTGCGAGCGTAGATAGCCTCAAATAGGACAAAAACGTTTCGCAAAACGGTAATTTCGGTGTCATTACTATTTTGCAATACGGATCGAAATTTTGCCGTAGTGATGATTCATTGCATCCATTGGTCTCGGTGCTACGAAAAAGTGGGAATTTCTGACAAATTAAGGCGTATTGCGCATTTTTGTTTTTATTTCGTTTCGTTTGGTTTCTCAAATTAGTGTCAGCCGCCCAAATCGACAACAACATTTATTGGTACTGTAACGTTGAAAACTTGGTTGTTACAAGAGCATTCGTAAAAATAAATATGTTAAACAGTGTGTAGTAACTGGTCACCCAAAATAACTATTGAGCAAATCGCCCCTTAAAGGCTCTTTTCGGTTAATATCGCGTAGAGCTTAAGCACGCGGCGTTTTTGAGCATAGATGATATCGTTCAAACTATGCCACAAAAGATATTATTTTCTATCTGTTTTCCTTTCATGTCAAAAAATTTTAAGGAGGGTTAAAATATCATCGAATCTTGGTTGTTTTGTGAATTTACTATTTCGATAAACGAGATGAAAAGTACTTAAGACCATTTTGATCACATTACTATTTTGCGAAATGAGGCGCGTGCGAGCGTACTAAAATCACGTCAAATATGTCAAAAACAGTACGTTTCGCAAGATGGCAATTTTTGGTCACATTACTATTTTGCGAAACGGATCAAAATTCTGTCGCAGAAATGAGTGATTGCAGCCATGGGACTCGGTGCTACGAAAAAGTCGGAATTTCTGAAAAATTTCGATCCGTATCGAGAAATCTTAATACAGCCGAAATTACCATTTTGTCCTATTTCAGGCGATCTACGCTCGCACACGCCTCTGCAAAGTCATTGTCTTCCCTTGTCATGGAATGACAAGGGAAGACCCCCCGATTCTCATTTTATTTTATTATTTTTTTCGTAAGTATCGAGCCACCCAGTCCTACCAGCAAAATACCGCATCAATTGAAGTTTTTAGCTTTCAGAACTTGCCCAAATTGTATCGGTAGGTCCTGGAAATCGTCCACAGAAAGGCCAGAGAGACTTTACTCGTGAAGGTCCGTGTTTACAACAGAGCATTTTAGGCGTCCCAGTATTCATGAAACCATCTCTCACCTCTGCCTCGAGAAGACCAGACACGCACGGTTCTTAAGTTAAGTTTATGCCTGTAGAATCGTGAACTGAAATGTCAATTGCTGGCAAAGACCAGCATGTTGGTAGGCTAGGTATCGGAGAGCCACAGAACATTTACGCATGCGCTGACGGAATGTTTGAACAAGAAAGAAAAACGCAGTACCTCCAGACATGGCGCTGGAGCGTCGTACCAAACGAGTCATCCCGGGATTTCGGCCCGTTCGATCGCTTTTGGACGCAGTTGGCCCTTCGCTGCTTTCTGCTACCGACCTTGCCTCCCTGTACGGCATTGAGGGAGAGATATGTCGGCCCCTAAAGCTTATGAGACAAATCCCACGCCTACTCACAGCTCCAGACCGCCCTTGTCAATTTAACTTAAGAATTGGATGGCTTATATATTCAAAGGAAAAGTCATTTTATCTGTCATATGGTAATCACTGGAGTCGCAGATTACAAAGTGTACGCATGCGCCCTGCTTAAGGTAACATACATACATGCATCTTCATTTCATCTCCAATTTCAGAATAAATACAAGAGCTAATATCTTCAAGACATTGCATAGTTTGCCGCTAAAATACACAGCATATACAGATACACAGCTAAATGCATAATATATTAAAAAGAAAGGCCGCTGTACAAAATGCGGCCTTGCCTGGCTTCTCTTTTAAAGCCAGTAAACTCAGTGGTACAGATAAAATCAGGCCGCACATTCCACATCTTAGCTGATAAGTAAGAAAAAAAACCAAGACCATGACTAGTTGTTCTAGGTTTATTGAGGGACAGAATCTAATTTCCGCAAAGATCACGAGAAGACAAGAAATTACGAAAAGCCAGTTTTCTGCTACGAGGATAACACTACTTTGTCGCGAATTTTCTATGATAAAATCAAAAGTCTACGTTAATAGCACACATCAGGGCTACTCCTTAGTATCTGGATATAAATCGTCTTCTCACTGCTGTTTCCTCCGGCCGCGCTTCAGCCATTTGATGAGCGCCAGTCTCTCGTGCCTCTCAAGGTGCCTCGTTCATGCCCAAAAAGAATTCTGGGTAATTCCGCCATTCCATGACAAGGGAAGACCCCCCGATTCTCATTTTATATATTTTTTTCATCAGTGTCGTGAAACCAGCTCTCACCTGTGTTTTCTTTCATAGGTTTGGCGTTACCCACATTCCAGCTTAATGATGCTAGTCTGGGGCTTCTGTAGACGAAGATGGCCCGAAAAATCACTTATAAAATTATAAAACTTCTAGAATTGACTCTAATCGCTCATTTCCCTAACACGAACTGTTGAGATTTGTCACATTATTCCCAAACCTGAGCCCGCATTGGTTTGGCCAAAAGAGCAATAGAACCAACAAAGATAACAATGGATTTAGCACAGAAAACAATACGCAGTATGACACTATACAGCCAATGAAATATAGTGCTTAACAAGAGGTACAACCTTACCCTAAGCACTAGGCTGCACTGCCTCCTATGTCACGTTGTCACACTAACCTTGTTACCAGTCTTTCGATCTGCTCGTCCCCGTTCCGTTGCAATGACTCGGATGTAGTACATGTGTTGTAACCCACGAAGCTATTAAATTTGATATTATTCTAGTACAAGGCGGTTAGTATCACTTATTCAGTCTCAAATAACATAACAACTTATGGAAACTCAGAGAAATTGAAAGCCATGGATCATTTTGGTGACGCTCTTTATTAATTTCCGATCAAACTTTGTCAACTGTAATTTTCACGTCTTCAAGTTAGATCTAGTTAGGCTGCTAGAAAGGCAGGCTTAAACAATCTCGTCTTCCATTTTTTAGCCAACCGTACAACTATTGAGCGTACTTCATAAATGGGAAGGGAGTTGGGCGATACGGATTTTTTTTAAAATTCAATCTCGTGCTCTATCCTGCACGCATGCAGGCTTTCCATTTTGGTTATTCCAAGAGAGGGTGACGTCGCTTTGGTATAAAGCGGCATTAGGAACAAAATTCACTTTCCATTAGGGACAGGCACGACAAAGAAGTCCACTTTCATATTGGGTACAGGCAAAACGTATTGACGACGGGCACACCTGAATAGGAACAGGAAAAATGTATCGAGGACAGGCACAGTTTAATAGTGTCAGGCAAAACGTATTGGGAATAGGCACAGCGCAATGTAAAGCGGAATAACGGTCTGGAAGGCGCACGCGTGGAGCACCACAGGTAAGAAAATATGGTAACCCATCTCATGTGTGCGTGAAAATTTGGTTTTGGCCATCGTGCGATCTTCCACCCCTCCATGTATGCCAATGTGAAACTCTGTGGTGCAACCAATGTTTTTTGGCGGGAAGTTACATTTGACACTGCAGTTCGGACAAAACAAAGAGAAATTTGTGAGACAGCGAAACACAAAGCACATTTAATAATAACAATCATCATAATAAAGGCCCTTTCAGTGATGTAACTTTGTGACAGGTTACGATTTCGCAACAAGATGGTCGCTTTCATAGAGGCGGAAACAACCGACGACTTACTTTAAATAGTGGAACTATAAAATAATAATAATAATAATAGTAAATAATTTCATCAGTCAAATAATAGAAGAAGAACAAAATAATAATAATAATAATAATAATAATAATAATAGTAATAATAATAATAATAATAATAATAATAATAATAATAATAAAATAAAAATAATAATAATGGAAAAATAATAAAGGAACAATGGATCCTGATTGAAGGAACTGTGTGCAACGTAGGATGTATTGATGAACGATCCTTATACGCCGCTTCACTCGTTGCAGGTCATTGTTTCACTTTTGGAAAGTAACCCTAACCCTCAATTTGGTTGACCCTAGGCCAAATAAAAATTAGGGTTTTTAGGCCTAGGGTTAGCCAAATTGAGGGTTTTGGGTCACTTTAAAAAGGTAAAACAATGACCTGCAACGAGTGACCTGTGTTTTAGACCCGCCGATCCTTATAGAAGTAGCACAAATACACAGACCTAAGAGCTGGCCTGAAGAGACTTTACCCTAGATTTAGTGTTACTCAAGTGAACATTGTATTTGATTTCCAAGCAGG
>OX421447.1:51939762-51952262 GCA_949126865.1 Montipora capitata | reverse complement strand
GATGGGTGTCACCAACTGGGAACATGCAGTTTTTGGTCTTGTGGGGCTCTGGAAATACAAAGCAGTGACGGCACTATTTTACTTCCCATTAATGTGGATAGAATTTGTATTCTGGTTGTTTCTATACAATGTCATGTAAGATGGCTGAGCTTTTACATGTACTGGCTCTCAAATGTGCTTCAAGGATTTTTCTCCAAGGTTGCTGCCTAAGACAATTTTTCCGGAGCCCTTCGGGCTTCCAACATTAAAAGTTAGTAGCGCGAGTCATTTTTTCAAGAGCCCAGAGTTAATTAATTAAAAGTGAGGCTGAATCACCTTGTGATAAGTTACAGTAGGTGGCCGTTCGGGCTACTCATTCAGAAATTTGGTCACCCGCGCTTGCAAGTAAGGCGACAAAATGCCTTCAGAAAAAATATAAGACCAATTGCAGTAATGCCCAGATAGATCATATTACACAGGTAGATTCCCTTAAGATTTTAGGAGTAACCTTTCAAAGTAACTGTAGGTTCACAGAGCACGTATGCTGCAAGTTGGTAGAGGCAAACAGATGCCTGTTTGTAATTAGAAGTCTCAGGAAAGAGCGATACAATCAGGCAGATATAGACCATCTGTTTGCTTCTATTGTACTGCCTAAAATTACTTATGGTCTCAGCGTTTATGCAGCCTCAAGCCCCGAGCTCACTACAGTCCAGAATTTTCTCCGTAGGTGTTACAAGCACAAGTACATTTCATATGCAATAGATGTTAATGAATTGATACATAAGTCTGACAGGAGCATTTTTAATAAGATAAAGAAAAATTGTAACCATCTTTTATATGAAATTTTGCCTAAGATTAAACAGACTTCTCTTAGGTTAAGGAACCCTACTAGCCTTTTACCAAGAATTCACACGGAACGCTTTAGGGCTTCTTATATCAATAGATTGTATTTTAAGTATAAACTCCTCTTGTAGATAATAGATAGAAGTAGATTTTTATTGAAGTTTAATATAATTTGAAGGGCTTTGTATATTTATAAATTTATTATATTGTAGTTTTTTAATGTATTTATTCTACAATGTTATTGGTATGTATTTTTACCGATATTATAATTAATAAAGACTTAATAAAATCACCAAGTATTTACATTCCATCTTTAATTAATTAAGGGGTGTATGGGAGAATACAGCAAAGTGTAAATACACTTCCCTCATTAAAATAAAATAACAAAAGTCATGTTCTTTCCTTGCCTTATCTGATCCTACTGTATAGCCAGTAAATATAGTTTTATGTTCTCATGAACAAAAAATATACAATACAGTATCATTTTCAATAATTTGTTTTGAAGTTGCTATTTGAGCTGAAGAATACAATAATTAACTCTTGAAAAATGTTACTTTTTTTTTACCTACAACAATAGAAAAGATGATAGTAGTGGAGATGAGGATGATGGCGCTGAGAGCAAAAAACTTAGAGGACAGTTAAACAGTAAGTCAACTCCTTTTAATTATGAATTCACAAGTTTCCTTATGTACAGTTTGTTCTGGATCATCATCTCATGTCTTGATGTGGTGTGGGTTAAATTTGACCTCAGGTTTGTCAGTTGAATTACTGTTACGAGCTATTATAGACATTAAATACGGTTACTTTACGTTTGAGGGAGGCACTGCAGGGTGGCCTCATGGTTAGTGTGCTCGACTCCAGAGCGAATGGTCCCGGTTTGGGTCCTGGCCGGGGACATCGTGTTGTGTTCTTGGGCAAGACACTTTACTCTCACGGTGCCTCTCTCCACCCAGGTGTATAAATGGGTACCAGCGAAATGCTATGGGAAACCCTGCAATGGACTGGCATCCCATCCAGGGGGGAGTAGAAATACTCCTAGTCGCTTCATGCCATGGAAACTGGTATGGGTCACTTGGCTTGTATGCAGACTTTACTTTACTTTGAGGTGTTTAATCCTCTTCAGTGGCAATGCGAGATTAGAACAGCAGACTTTGATGACTATTGTACCTTCATTTAGCATATGTTTTATTTCTTATGCTATGGTCATTATTTTTAACCCTCCCTTTGGATTGCTGAACTTGAGAAGATAGTAGTAGTAGTAGTAGTAGTAGTAGTAGTAGTAGTAGTAGTAGTAGTAGTAGTAGTAGTAGTAGTAGTAGTAGTAGTAGTTGTTGTCGTGAAGTGCCACCCCTTGCTTAATCCATTCAACCCTTAAGCAGGACCCATTGAGGAATAAAACCAGCTGGCGTTAGACAGAGTAAAATCTGTAAGTCTCACTCTCAGAAGGAAAATTAAATTATTACCAAGTTGAATAATTATACAGATCATCAATTCCATTTCAGTGTGATTTTTCATTTGTATGTTTGTTATCTTTAATAGGTGCCATTGTAATGGAGAAACCCAATGTGCAGTGGGCAGATGTTGCAGGATTAGATTCAGCCAAGGAAGCCCTCAAAGAGGCTGTCATTCTGCCTATAAAATTCCCCCATTTATTCACAGGTAAACATTCAGTACCAAAGATATCTGAAGACATTCTCGTCAGACATACCTTTGTGGTTATATGTACAGTAGTTTGCCTGCTTTGGCATTGGCATGCAAAGTCAGAATTCTGTTCCTTACTGTTTGGTGGGTTTTAAGTATACTTTATGTTGCAGGTCATTTTGTTCCTTAGGTTAATTTGCAACCAAACTAGGTCATTTTGTTTCAACCTCGGTCAAATGGTTTCGACCTAAATCAACCTACAGCGTGCTGTAGGTCAATTTGGGACAGGTACAAAACACAGGTCACAGGTCATTGTTTTACTAAAACAGATAGTATCCTAACAGGACTTGAAATTGCGACCAATACAGTCGCATTTGCGACTAAATATCTGGAGACGTTGCAAATTTGCAGTTGTTCTTGTTTTCATTTTCACTCTTTCGAAACAAAAGGGTTAGCAGTTGCCACTTTGC
Source organism: Montipora capitata (assembly GCA_949126865.1). Taxonomy (NCBI): domain Eukaryota; kingdom Metazoa; phylum Cnidaria; class Anthozoa; order Scleractinia; family Acroporidae; genus Montipora; species Montipora capitata. The sequence continues at coordinate 51,949,329 of OX421447.1, read as the reverse complement.
TGCTCTTTTTACTAAAATAAATGAAGAAATGACAAAATTATTTTGTTTCTCGCCTTGAGTTTTCTTTCAATCTGAAGATAGCGTAATTGTAGCATAATTTCGCCGCGATGCTACGTGCAGAACTCTATTCCTTCGATATTATTCGCCATTTTCATTGGTTTCTTTCAACACAAGTGTTGTGGGCTCATATTTTGTTTTGCTACACCGCTGACAACACAATGCACCGCAACGATTTTGCGACTAAATTTTGCGAAACTGTAACTAAATTTTCGTATCTTGTCGCAAGCCCTGCCTAAACATTCATTTAAGCCAACCTTAAGCCTAATGCTAGCATTTGTAAATGGTTAGGGTTGTTTCGGTATTGGTGACCTGTGACCTGTGTTTTTTTCCTGCCCCAAACTGACCTTAGTTGAAACTAGAGGTGGGCCGATGATCGATTATAATCGAAAGTTGATCGAAAAGTTCAAGCGATGCGACAATCGATTTTGCTTTTTTCATAATCGATTGTCGCCGAAAAATTAAAAATTTATTGGGGACAAATAAAAGTATTAAAATCAATAAAAATGTTTGTTCAATATCTTGTGTGAGTTGTCTTTTTTCATGGACTCCCAACTTCTAAGTCACAACAGCAGATATAATCTAAGATTGACTGTGTTTACCTGGCGGTACCTTGTTCGCTGTGTTGTTGTCACTTCAAATACCTCACGCTTATTTGAAAGATGTGGCATGCTAAGCCGCTTTGTATTTCACAAACAACTGAACCAAAACATAAATTACAAGCTCACCGTTTCGCGTTTGTAGTATCACTACCGTCCAAAATAAGTTTTGAAATAGATCTCAAATGTATTTACATATCACCAGAGGAAGATAATGTCACCTCTGATCCAAGATGAACAATTGTTCGTTTTGGCTTGAAAATGTTTGTTTCGCTCTCCCCAATCTCTCCCCAATTCTCAGTGTCCTCTCTCAGACATGCCTCGCTTACATGTTGCTGACAAGTCCAACATGGCGGCTAAAATGGACGAGTTGGAGATCTTTCGCTATCCTGGAAACGCTAGGTCAAAAGTGTGGGAATATGTTGGTTTTCATCAAGTGAAGGAAGGGCCCACTTTGACTTCTATTTAGATGAAAAATATGTGGAATGCTTATTGGTAGATTTTTCCGATTATAATCGATGATCGATCGGTTGGGGCAATCTGATTATTTCTGGTGATCGAATGTGAAATCTCAACCAATTCCCACCACTAGTTGAAACACCTTGATGTAGGTTGAAACAAGTTGAGCTAGGTTGAAACAAAATGACCTAGTTTGGTTGCAATTTAACTTTAGGAACAAAATGACCTGCAACATAATTATACATGTAGTTACCGTTTACAAGTAAACATTGGCTGAGGTTTTAGTGAAATCCAGAATAATAAAGCTCAAGGCTCATGGAATATCCGGGCTGATTCCACTTGCTAAGACGTTCATTTCACTAACACCAAATAAATCAACAAAAGCATTGCAGTAACTGGAACCCCTACAATGTATTTCCTTTTGTTCAACCAAGGGAAAGTGCATTAATAAAAATCAACTTTGGTGCCCTTGGCCAACACTTGCCTGTGTAAAATGCTTGTCAAGTTATGAATGCAATTTTGGCAATTGCGTAGAGAAGCCTGAAAAATCCACAACTTCAACGGGGTTTGCACCCACAACCTCGCGATGCCGGTGCGACACTCTAACCAACTGAGCTATGAAGCCACTGATGTTTGGAGCTGGTCCATTTTGTGGGTTCAAATGTTTCCCTGATGAAGGAATCAACAAACGAAATGATATATGAATTGAATCATCTATTGAACTGCGGATATGAAATCAAGTGACGCTATGATCCTCTCAGTTATGAAATGCAATTTTAGCAATTGCGTAGAGAAGCCCAGAAAATTGAGGACTAAAAGAGGATCATAGCTTCAGTAGATTTCATATCCGCAGTTCAATACGTGATTTGACACAATTCATATATCATGTTGTTCGTACTGTAGAATGCTTGATGGCATTAATTTTTTTCTGAAATGATCTGGAGGTTCCCTGATTCCTAAGCCAATTAGATTTGAGGTAGTGAGCTTGGTGTGTAATAACAATTATTGTCGTACTTGTATATCTCTTTACATTGTATGTGCCTATTGGTGTGATGGTGAAGGATGCTGAGGATAAGTTTTAAAACTTGAATGTACATGTAAGTTAGAAGAAATATCAAGAAGAGAATGAACTGCAATGGACTCCTTTTTTGTATTACAGGAAAGCGCACGCCCTGGAGAGGAATTTTACTATATGGGGTATGATTATTTTATAAATTTGTGAGTTTTGGTTTCTTACTTCTTTTTCGGGTGGGACATACAATCCCATGGGAAGAGGTAAGTTGGCGTGTATCATTTTTGCTCCATTCATTCAAAAATTGGTGGAAAAAAAATTACCAGGAGACTTTGTGTTGGAATGAGGAAGTGCAGGGGTATAAAATCAGAAAAAAGAGGTTAGCTGAGAAGACGTGGGACACTGATAGGGTAGAGGGTAGACAGGTGTATAGTGAGATGCAGCATGAGGTACTGTAAAGGTGGAGGTGGCAAAGGCCAAAGAAAGGGCGTACGATGAATTATATGCTTGGTTGGACAGTAAGGAGGGAGAGACTGAGGGAGAGAGAGAGAGAGATGGAAAGGGTGTGAACCAGGTTAGGGTGATTAAGGATAGAGACGGAATTTGTTGACAGGTGCCAGAAGTGTGATGGGAAGATGGAATGAGTACTTTAAAGAGTACACTTGATGAATGTGGAAAATGAAAGAGAACGAAGAGTAGAGGAGGTGATTATTGTACACCAGGAAGTAGCAAAGATTAGTAAGGCTGAAGTGAGGAGGGCATTGAAGAGGATTAAGAGTAGAAAGGCAATTGCTCCTGATATCTGTGGAGGTTTGGAAGTGTCTACGAGAGGTAGCAGTAGGGTTTTTAATTAAGTCATTTAACAAGATCTTAGAAGGTGAGAGGATGCCTGAGGAATGGCGGAGAAGTGTGCTGGTGCCAACATTTAAGAACAATAGAGACGTGCAGAGTTGTGGTGAGTCATACAATAAAGATATGGGAAAGAGTAGTGGAAGCTAGACTAAGGGCAGAAGTGAGCCTTAAATTATTGTGAGCAGTGGTATGGTTTCATACCAAGAAAGAGTACTACGGATGCAGTATTAATTTGCTTTAAGGATGTTGATAGAGAAGTACAGAGAAGGTCAGAAAGACCTGCATTGTTTCTTAAGTTTGTAGACCTAGAGAATGCAATGAAAGGGTGCCGAGAGATGAACTGTGGTATTGTATGAGGAAGTCTGGAGTGGCAGAAACGTATGATGGAGTGGTGCAGGACATGTCTGAGAGCTTTATGACAGTGGTGTGCTGTTGGTGTGACAGAGGAGTTCAAGGTGGACGCAGAGGTGGGACTCGGAGGTGGCACTGGATCAAGGATCAGCTTTGAGCCCCTTCTTGTTTGCTATGGTTAGGGACAAGCTGATGGATGAGGTTGGACGGGAATCTCCTTGGACTATGACATTTGCAGATGAAGTTGTGATCTGTGGTGAGAGCAGGGAGCAGGTGGAAGAAAATACATGTATATAGAAATAGAGGTACAGTGTATGCCCTGGAAAGGAGAGGAATGAAGGTTACATGTACAGTGTAGCCGCAGCAAGACAGAACATGTACATGTGTGGAAATGAGAGGAACTTAAGTGGAACGGTGAGGTTACAGGGATCAGAGGTAACGAAGGTGGAGGATTTTAACTACATACATGTAGGGTCAACAGTCCAGAGGCACACACTAAGAACTATGGGATACTCAAGCTCCACAGCTATGAGATTGCAGAGTGCAGTTAATTGTAGGGGGTTTTCTAGTGGGCAACCACGGATTTATTGGGGCAACCTAATTCACAGGTTTGGTTGCCGGCTCTTGAAAAAAGGGACAACCTGGAATTTTTTTTAATTTCAAGCACTAAGTACCTGTCAAAAAACCTCTCAGAGGGGAGTAGAAAACCAACAAACTCAACCCACATATGACACTGAGTCTGTGAACTGAACCCAGGCCACATTGGTGGGAAGCAAGTGTTCTCACCATTATGCCAGCCCTGCACCCCAGAGTCAGTGGCACTGAGAAAAAGACAGGAGGCAGACCAGGCCTTGGTTGTTCAAAAGGTGGATATCCACTCGATAAATCACTACCCAACAGATAAACACTACAGATGTAGAAAAATCAATTGAGTTATCCAGCAGATAACTGAGGCCAGGAGCTAGCAGTGGTTAATTGCAGAGGTTCAGTTTGGGGGTGACCAGGATGGATGGGATCAGGAGTGAGTACATCAGAGGGTCAGCATAATTATGTTAGATCTTGTGGAGATAAAGTCAGAGTGTCCAGACTGAGATGGTTTGGACATGTACAGAGGAGGGATAGTGAATTTATCGGCAGAAGTATGCAGAGGTTGGAACTTCCATGCAGGAGACCTAGAGAAAGACAAAATAGGAGATTTATGGATGTAGTGAAAGAGGACATGAAGTTAGTTGGTGTGAAAGAAGAGGATGCAGAGGATAGGGTTAGATCGAGGCAGATGATTTGCTGTAGGAGCTTAAGGGAACAGCTGAAAGGAAAAGAAGACAAGTTGGTTAATTAATCATTTTTCTTCAACCTGGATAAAATATTTCTGCATAAAATAAATGCACATTTAACATCATTGACATAGAGCAGTGGCATTCAGCTTCCAGGTTACCCAATACAGGTTGTTCTTAAGGGTACTATTCACATCACATTGCTTATGTAGTGTACAATGTAACTCTCGAAATGGCATTTCTATCTAGTTTTCCTGCCAAACTGAGATTGCGTAGCTTTTTCTTTAGAAAGGTGAGAACTTCCTTGTGACATCAATTCTAGTATAATTATGTCCAACATAAAAGACACTACTTTCCACTGAGAGAAACGTTCCTTTTGCAGCCACCTGGAACAGGGAAATCGTATCTAGCTAAGGCAGTTGCCACAGAAGCAAACAACTCGACTTTTATATCAGTCTCTTCATCTGATCTGGTATCCAAATGGCTCGGAGAAAGTGAAAGGTAAGTCTGTTACGAGAAAAAGCCTTATTTTCGTGTGTTAAGAATAGACTAGAATAGGCTGCTGTGCTAATGCTTAAATGCCATAAATCATGTATTTTACCCGGTATTTTAAGTGGTTGCAATTTCACTTCTGAAAGTCCCACAACCTGCGATGACATTACAAACTGTTTTGCTATGATCCATTGTTTTGCTATGATCCATATCATCCATTTCATATATAATTTCACCGTTTAACTGTTTTGCATTTCAGTTTTAAAAGAATTTTTGCAATCCAAAGCAGTTTGTAACATCTCAGGAAATACATGTATTATAGCCCCTCACAATACATGTAGCTGGGCTGTGGAGCAAACGACTTCTGGTTTTAGTAAATTGGATGGAACACTTAAATTGGAATTTCAAAGTGGAAGAATGGCAGAATGTTTTTGTATTGGGTAAATAGATTTATCATGGCAAAGAGAAATATTTGAGGTTAGTGACACTTCAATTTTACTCAGCTAGCTAACAAGCGTTTCTTCTTTTTTGTATGACTTTGTTTGCAGACTTGTAAAGCAACTTTTTGAGATGGCTCGTGACAACAAACCAGCAATCATTTTTATCGATGAAGTGGATTCCTTATGTGGTTCAAGAAGTGAAAATGAAAGTGAATCAGCCAGAAGAATAAAAACAGAATTTCTTGTTCAAATGCAGGGTAAGAAACTTTGTAGGAAGGACATCTGGAAGATAATAGATCTTGTTTACACATAAGATGAGAATTTTATTCCATAAAGCTCATTTGTAGAAATCTATATGCTTTATTTTCACATGTGAAAAAAACCTATACAGCCAATCAGAATGGCACATGGCTCTTTAAAGGCCTTTCCAAGCCACTCGTGCATCTCGTGCATCTTGTACTTTGTTATTGAATCAGACAGTGACTAAATGAGACTTTATCCTATTTATTGATATTATACTTAGACTTAAGCAAGTGCATTTTTCACGTTCAGCACTTTATTACCTTCATTTACATGTACTGTGATATTTTTTATTGCTATTAAATTTGCATTTGGTTCTATTGTTAGTGAGTTTTTGTTTCTAATTTGCGTTCAGAAAACTATTTCAATGAAAATTCTCGTCTTATGTGTAATAAACAGCTACAACGTACATGTAGAAAATGCTTTGTACGGGGTTTTATTCATGAGTTGTTTGTGTCAAAAACCCGAACAAGCGAGGTACAAGCGAGTGAGTGTTTTTGACACAAACAACTCATGAATAAAACCCAGTACGCCGCACTTCCTATGACGTAAACTATATATACTGCAGTCGTCAAAGAGGGACGCCACAAAACAACGCTATTGGTTAAAAGAGGAAAAATAATCATGCTGCCCTTGCGGCACGCATTTCAACATATATTTTTCGTCACTCTGCATGACAGCAACATGAAATCACCGAATGTGAGGTTTTGACGACAATGCAAGTTTACAAATGGGAATCTTTCATTCTCTACTTTTAATCTGAAACCGCTCATACCAATTCATTTAAGGATACTTTGCCCACATTGTGCGACACGACCAAGATGGAATATTCGTAAAAAACTTAAGATAGAGCAAAGTTATACTTTGAGGTTACATTTGGGTCTAATGAAAACAGATATTTCTAATCAGCCTTATGACACAGTTATGCTGTTTTTAAGGAAAAACTGCAAGTGGGCCACTGCAAACAAAATAATAATTGTTGTTTAGATTTTTCTTAACAGTTTAATTGTGAGTACAAGTGATCCAGTGTTAAACTATCAATATTATTAAACTAGTTTGACTGGAAATATTTTGATTGTTTTGCACAGTAGTTCTTTCAAATGGAGTTAATTAATTGATGTTTCTTCCTAATTACTTCATTGTTGGCAATTCCACCTGAGGCAACATTAATTTTGGTCTGTTCCGGTTTATTTTTCTGCATAAGGTGTTGGTGTTGATAACAAAGATGTCCTTGTGTTAGGGGCCACGAACATTCCATGGACTCTTGATTCTGCCATAAGAAGAAGGTAGTTCCCTTAATCTGTGCCGCTTAATCTGTGTCTTATGTTGGGGATGAAAAATGTCAAGTCCTTTCTTTGACACAATTTTCAGTTTCCACTTTTGATCTTTATTGATAAATAACTACACAATGCAGAAGTTAACAATATTAAGATGCCAAAGCCAGAGGTTTATATGGCGTAGGTCAGAGAGTTACAATGTGCTGCTAAGTTAGAATGAGAATAAAACGTAATAATTAGACTTGACTTCATAGCAACCATTCAGGTGTTCATAACAAAGGTCCGCACACTGTACAATTGCAGTTGCAATAATCGTTGTCTGAAAAATTCTGGTGGCTAGAACCCATGACCACTGCGACTGCGAGTGCAATGCTCTACCAACTGAGCTATAAAGCCACTCAGTTGGGAGCCGGCCAATTTATTGGGCTCATTTGTTCCTATGGAAGGACTTTTCAGATCAGTAGTAGAGCATTCAACAGGTCAGGGGCTTGAATCCCGATGAAGCTGCCTGAATTTTTCACGTATCTGTAAGAGACAGTAATTATTGCTTAAAGTGTGTGAAAAAATTGGTTCTTGTTTTTCTTTACATTTAGAATGCAAAGGAGCCTAAAAGGGGGCTATGTCAACCCCCCCCCCCCCCCCCCAACCCTACAAGCTCGTGCCTTCAGTCCTCAGAAAGTGTGCCATCGGTGCGCAATGTTCATTCTCCACCTACTCTTCAGGTTTTGCCGCCTTCTGCAACTCCTATTGAAAAGCCTGCGATGTGCCTCTATAAATGCAGCCAAAGCTGTGAGGCATAGTGGTTATGGCAATTGCCTTGAGGTTGGGGGATCCTGGGTTCAAGAGGCAACTGGTTTGCCCCCAGACAATTGGGATTCTCAACAGTTATTGTTGTGTTGTGTTCGTTAATTGTTTCATTGGCCCTTAAAAGCCCCTATGGGGAGTGGTCAATTAAGTATGTATGTGTATGTACCGATATGTATGTATCTGCTTTATGACCCTGGATGTACATGTATAAAGGCACCATTAAAGCACAGAGAATTAGTGATTTTCTTGGACTTATGTGGTTAAAACCTGGAGGAGTGAATCCAAGTGTAAATTTCTGGAAATTGTTTTGTAGATTTGAAAAAAGGATCTATATTCCTTTACCTGAAGCATCAGCAAGAGTGAAAATGTTTGAACTTCATATGGGGAACCTTAAACATTCCATTCAGCCGCCACAGTTTCGAGAATTAGCAGAAAAAACAGATGGGTGAGAGTTATTTGTACATTGTAGGAGCTCTCTCAAATCATGACCTCTGTTTACTATGCAAAATACTTATTACTTCTTAAGTATTTACCTTCCAGAAAAACGTTGATTGCAATCATTGTACCTTTTTCATTTGGAGGTACGATAGTTTGTCCAATTCACCGATTGGTAGCCAGCTCCAAGATAGTGGCAACCTATCTTGAATTTATGCCTTTTAACACCTATAATATTACATTTTAGGATGGCATCACAACAGTTACTGATGTGTTGACCTTACTGAATTGTTCCAATTTTAAGCTTGTTCAGTAAAAGAGCAAAATACTACCAGACAAACTATTTTTGTTGTTTAGCTTAAGTTTGTATTATTTTCTGCTCATACAGATATTCTGGTGCAGATATCAGTATCGTGGTGCGTGATGCCATGATGCAGCCAGTTCGAAAAGTACAACAAGCAACGCATTTTAAAAAGGTTCGTATTAAATACGTTGCCAACGTGTGCACCAGCATGGCGTTAATGTTTGCCCTGCTTTTGGAGTAGGAAAAAATTTGTTTTGAGAGGCTAATCATTTGAGTGACCTTATAAAAACCTTTTTTTTTTAAGTTTACATGTTGGGCTGCTAGCAGGTTTTCCAGGGTCAGTTTTCTGAGGGAAGGAAGGAGAAGAATAATGGTTATAGTTAGTCTCATTGTCTTTAGCTCTCCCAGTCTCTCTAGTACATGGTTTAAACTGAGGGGAAAGACAATTGTCAGACATGGCGAACTCCATTGTGACATTCTTTTGTATTTATGTTACAATGCAATTCGACCAACATGTACTGCCCTCGTTTTGAAACAAACATTCTTTCGAAATTTGCTCGTCGTAGCGAGGCTGAAAAGCCCTATTAGCATTAAAACAGAAGAGTATTTTATTTGGCCGCCGCCATTACTGACTTTTAAGGTACTCGTAGACCAACTTGCATTTTGCGTGGTTATGCTAATTGAAGTTTCATATTTCCGTTTGTCATGTCATCAGGTCAGAGGGCCCTCTCCACAAGACCCAAATGTTTTAACGGATGACCTCTTAACACCATGTTCTCCAGGTAACAAGGCTCTAGTGATTATGACTTTTCTGGCAAAGTTAAGTAGTTGCAAGGTTTTTAAGAAGTTTACCAGTGTTGGAAAAGATGTCTCGACGTTTTTTACCTTTTCTTCGTACAATCTGTCTC
>OX421447.1:51924762-51932262 GCA_949126865.1 Montipora capitata | reverse complement strand
AACATATTATTTCATGTTGCACTCTCAAACTTATAGGCCTGGGGAGCCAGGCACAAAGTAAAGTAGCCAGGCCTTGAACAAAGTCAACTGAAGTGCATAAAGCAGCCACAAAGCCCACAATTGACAGGACATTTTTAACCACATTTTTTAACTTTTTAACTTTATCTAACCCTACCGATAAACAAAACACAATCGAGTGGAAAGAAAATCTATTAATGGTAATGAAGGTTTAATGCCAAATGGTCTCAAAATCCTTGACCAATGTCCCTTCAAAAAAAACGAAATGAGGGGCAAATCATTGATAGAAAGAATTCTCATGAGTACATTGTTACGACGCTGTACTGTTTTGTCGACTAACGACTAAGTTTAAAGTTGTCTTAATGCTGAGGATATACCCTATTGAAAATTTCTAGTTTTTTTCTAGCATTTACCGGGGATGCAAAGAGTAATGACAGTATTAATAAGGCAACCACATGCTGTCAAAAAAAAAACCTGTTTAAAACTGTTTTATCCACTTAGAAAATTCAATGGCACCAGAAAGTGTTCTTATGGGTCTTTCACTGGAACTTTAATACAAGGGCGACTTTTAGAATATGAGCGATAATATTTGTTTATTTGTGGTGGCCACGTTTGAAGCCGAGACCAAACAAATTAACATGCGAAATTAATTCTGTGGCGTTCGCTCCATGAAGACGACATCAAATGACGGCTGAGGTGTTGGAGCACATTTAAAGATCAATTCACATCCGTGACTTGGTCTGGATACTCTCGCTTTATCTGGTTGCATTTGTCAGGTGGTCGACTCTTCAGTGGCTCTTTTTTCAGGCTTTGGATTTGTCTTATTCGACGGAGCTCACAGCGAAGACAGAAGGTATCGCTGCGGGGTTTTTTGGCTGCAAGAGCGCCTGGATTTTTCTCCAGTTTAATCGGGTTTTATCAGTGGAACCATTATGAAAATAGTAAACGGTGCACAAAAGAACTGCGGTTTGCATGCTGTAGTGCATTTCGTGGTTGGTAGAACTGGGAGCACCCAACGATAATCTTCGGTGAGGCCTAGTTTATACGTCGCACCATCGTCGAATTTAACTCAGACGAATTTAATTCCAGTTAAATTCGTCCTTCCGTCGACATTAATTGTACCGTGGTTTAACGCGTCGAAATTAATGGGTCGAATAGACCTGCTTACAGTTGTGTGCTTAGTTACCTGGCCTTTAAATGAAAGTGAGGCTGGTGTTGACAAGGTCAACTCCAGCCTCATTTTCATTCATAGGCCAGGTAACTATCCACAGCTCTAAAATGGACTACTATGGTCGAATTTATTTCTCAGCCGGAATGCAATATACCTGGTCAGAGGTATAATTAAGAACGTACGAAAATAATGTATGCACATCATTCGACGCGACGCTGGTGCGACGGATAAAATTATTGACGCTTCAAGATATGTTATCCGTCCTCTTAAGACGCATAAATCGTCTAGGACGAATTAATTTTACAGGCGAATTGAACTCGGTTTTAGACGTCGCTTTATCGTCGAATTACTTTTAAAGTAGGACCTGGAATTAAATTTGTCGGAATTAAATTCGACGATAGCGCAACGTATAAACTAGGCCTCAGTGAAATGTGTGTTCGGGAGAGTCCAACTGTTCTAAGAACTTCGGTGCTACCTTGCCAAACAGCTAAGATTTCTTTACAAAAAGATCTCGTAAAAGATTCGTAACCAGGAAAAAAGTAGGCCCTTACGTTTTCGGAAGGGATATTATTGCAGTTTTTGGCTCTTTAGTTTCTCGTTGGGTGCCCTTGTAGAACGTGAAGTCAGCCGCTTTTTTTTTTTTTTGGTCTCAAAGCATAGTTCTATTATTGTTAAACGACAAAAGTTGTAGCTACGATTATTTCATTAAATTGCTTAGCCTCGCTGGATAACTACGATTATAAATAAAAATCATTTAAGCAAATTGCTTCGCCTCGTAAGTTGCAGTACTTTTAATGTTAAGTTCTTTTGAATGGATAGGTGTTTCCTGGATTAAAGGATATTAAAAAAAAGTTATTACTTACACTTTTCCTGGCGCTTTCCGAAAAACGTTGCTAATTGACACTCTTGTAAGAAACTGGTTTCTAGGGTTCCGCTTGCTCTTTAGTATCCATGATCAAAACATGTTTTCTCATAATGTCATGAATTTGTTGTGAACAGATGTTCGGAAAAGTGTTTGGTACGCCAGGCCAACTAAGTTTCTCATTTAGAATATTTTAATTGTTTTTTTTGGTGTTAGTCACGGTTGTTTCTGGTCTTACCAGTTGAGTTTTATTCGAGAATGTTATTTTTCCGTATTTCCTGGTTACAACTCACCTTCATTTCTTCTCTGGTTTCTCTGGCCTGTCATTGCGGTTCCACTCCGGATTCATGACAGATAAGTGGTTCTCTTTCATGTGCAGTTTTTTTTTTTGTATAAATCATGGCTTTTACACAAATTTATCTGATTTGTTATGGTAAATTGGTAGTGGAAATCGTACAGCTGTCCTAGCAAAGTACTTTTGATTTGCCGCTGCATTTGATAATTTATGTATCGAGCGGAGCCTCAGCTTAAGCCGGTCCGCCTCTCCTTGTAGTCCTTTGTTTTGACTCTGTTGTCTAACAATCAGAAATCGTAATTTTCTCTGTAAATTTACAGTGTAACTTGATTCTAGATATTGTAACTCGTTCCTTGTAATTTTTGTAACTTTTCATACTCCGTTCGTGCTAATCTAATGTTGGCAAACCCGTAAAATACTGTCGATACAAGCGATTTTCTTTGTTGTTAATGTGCCGACGTGCAGGCGTACTGCGTCTGGCAGGCGTCATTTTGACGTGTGATTGGCGCTTGATTGTTCAGTCAGACTAAGAACATATATAAAAAGAGCTGCATATACCTAACAAATTGAGACAGTTAAGGAAGGACTAGTTGAACGAGAGCTTTAAGATCGACCCCGAGAACACCAAATAAAGTGAAATAGCATAAGTGTTGAGGAGTCTTTCTTCCCCCAAAAGATTTCCTTCAACATTATAAATACCGTTATTTATTCTGGATTTATTCACAAAGAGAGATGAAAGCGAGGTACTCATTTCAGTTGTCAGTCAGGGTTCATGGTTTGGTTGTAAAGATTGCGTAACCACCCAAAAGTATATCTTCCAAGGGGGTGAACTCAATCCTTGAAAAATGAATGTTTAGCTGTAAACTAGACTTTGAAATGTTACGTAACATAATTTGCCAACGAGTTGAGGTAAAAAAATTAAAATCTCACTAGAAGATAGTTCACTTGTACTTGTTCTACACGTTCATAAGACGCGGGTTTTTTTCCAACCTGGAAGCCATTTTGGCACTGTAGGAAATTTGCCATTGCAACATTGTAATTTCTCATGTGAAATTATAAATTAACGCTGAAATTTCGCGCCAAAATTAGGTAATTTGTCACCCATGTTATTATTTATTAACCATATAATTTGTTTGTGAAGGCGAAGGTTACTTTTTTAAATGAGGAGAGTTACATTGGCTTTTTCGGGCCTTAATTTTGCAGAATTTTTATAAAAGGGTCAAATATGAACATCTCTTGGTGTTCTGCATTTCACACACAACGGACTATTGCAACTTCAATAATTGATAAGCTTTTCGTAACAACAGAACCCAAGTTTTCCTACTCGGCAGTGGAGTGAGACTGATGCTTTAAGCATTCGCTAGGCAGATGATCTTTTTTGGTTTCCGACTCCCGTGCGAATCAAGTTTTGTATTAGTATTCTCGAATCGGCCAAACGAAGTCTTTCAAAACCTCTAGCTAGTTAACAACTATTCACCTCAGTGTCGGTGGCTGGTGGTGTTCAGGCTGCCAACATCGATTTATCTTTCCTACAGTTTACGGAGCTCGGGTATTCTTCCACACGCACTCGTGAACTGAAACAGGCTTGATGCTTTGTCGCTGCAGGGTTCCCAGTCCAAATAATTTAATTGGTTTACACAGCCTTAGATTGTCGGGCGCCACTATGGCTGCAAATGCAGGCGTTGGCGATAGGTTGTTCAAGCGTCATACGCGTTGGCGATCGATCTGAGAAAGCCAAGGATGCTTACGTAATTTAAGCACTTAGTGCTTTACTCCAGTTCAGTTTCCAAAAGTTTAGTGCGTTGCAACTTTTTCTCTCATTTATGACGACCACAGACTGGTGATAGACTAATTATCAATAAAGACGATGCCCATTCTGGAGTCTTGTTTGCGTTTATGTAGGTTGTTGTGAAAATGATTTGTTCTCGTTCCACTGCAAAGTGACTAGCTATAGAGAACAAATGAGGACTTTACCCGCCATTAGCCAAAAACTTAGCTCAGAGGCTCTACAAGCTAGCAGCTGTCCTAATTCAAATTAAAACAAAATAAAAGCGAAAACATGACTTACCGCTGCTCCTGCCAAGCAAATGATAGACGCGGATAGATTTGTGGTCGTTTTATTTATATGGTATGCACACGTCATTTATTCACCTAGGGCGCAACCCGAGGTGAATAATTCTCGTATACCCGAGGGGCCTCACAATAACCAGCTTATTTTCCACATGGGCGAGGTTGACCAAGCCATGAAAAACAAATACTTTTGCTTAATTAGTGCGCACACGGCTTTCAGTAAATTGACAAAACAGCTTAAATTAAAAATGCCAATAGTGCGCTCTGGGATTTCCACGTGGTTACTCGAACAGCAAAACATGTTTTCTGTCGTGTTTGTGCTTCATTCACTCCAAAATAGAAGACATGAGTGACTGGGAAGAAGACGATTTGTTTTTGACTCAGAACAGTTTCAGCGGTTTGTTAAATGTTCACGGAAAACTAGAAGAGATGCTAGACTTTCATATACCGGACTAAAATGGCGGATCGGAGGACAAAAGAACCATTGTTATTCGGATTAGGCCTTGCTAGTTAGGTATTGCTACGGTCGCTTTGTTCTTTTGCGTTATGGACATTTAATTATTTCGGATCCGGTTTTATGAAAGACCATCCCTGAGGGTTTGTTTGAAGCCGTGCAGAAACGTGTCAAAATCATGTTGAGGAAGTTTGCAACAATAAAATGTTGAGGATATTCAATTTGATAACGATGACAAAAAGTTGTCCGAAGTTGAGTTTTTTACGGTCGCAGGGATTATTGGAAGATGTACAGTCCAACACAAGTTAATTTTGTAGGAATGGGATCCAAGGAACAGGATTTCTTAGATCCACAGAGCAAATCACGTACTCTCAGTAAAAAAAAGATCAGCCTTTGCTGAAAACGATCTCCCTAAAACCTTCTATAATATCATACAAAAGAGGTCTATCTTTTACAGACACGCTCGTCAGAGCAAAAGTATAATTCTAAGGCTCTAGTGCGAGGCGACCACAAAAACCCTTCTTTGTAAGAGCCAAACTGAAGGAGACCGTGCAGGTCTGTCATTTACTACACAATTTTAGTCCAGCTAAACCCTAACTTCCGAAGCTTTTCAAGCATCGATCTCTACAGGAATATCAAAACACGGTCTTCCGGGCAGGTGAGTTTTTTTAGCGTAAAAAACGAACAAAAATCTCAACCATAGTCGTTGGAGTGACAGGCATCATCACAATAAAATGGCGTAGTGATGTTAGCACGTCTGCACGTCTGCACGTAGTGCAGCGCTTGCTTCAGGTGGACAGACACGAAGGGTCATGTTGCAGCGACAAAAAACTTGTGTAGTGCACGAGGCTGAGGCGACATGTAGCAGGGACGTGCAGCAGGGACAAAATCACAACACGTGCACACACATGAAAATGTTGCGGTACATGTCCCAGGGATATGTTATTGTATGTCCCCTCGTGTGAACTGATACTTTTATAATTGTGGGGGTGATTTTGTCCCGGCGACGTGTCCCATGAAGTATGCAACATATCCTTGAAACCCGCAACATTTTCATGTGTGTGTGCAAATGTTGTGATTTTGTCCCTGCTACATTTCCCCGCTACACGACCCTAATGCATGTTGCATGCACACTGGCCTCCTGGTTGATGCCATTTTTTAAGGCTGGTTCATACCAGCGACACAAACGCAAACGCATTCTCGTCCCCAGAGCCCTCCGTTTCTTTTGGTCACGTGGTCGGCGACCTCGTGACGTTTCGCCGACCACTTGACCAAAAGAAACGGAGGGCTCTGGGGACGAGAATGCGAAAATGGTGCAAACGCACGCGCAACTGAACATCCCCCAAGAGGCTAGCATTAGATTCCATCCCTCAAACCCACATTTCCCTTCTTATTTAACTTACACGACGTACAATCTACTTCAGACTTCAAATCTACTTCAAAGAAACAAACATTTCAATGTGCAAAGAACATTCAGATTAGGCGAGCTAAAGAGTAGAACCCGGATCGATGGGTTCTCCGTGCATATTCCACTAGACTAACGAGACAAGCTCCTTGGAAAGTTGAATTTTTTAGAGTATTTACATATATAGTAGTACCCAGCAAAACAAGTAAAAGTTAAGCGTCTTCAAAGTGGTTTTTAGACCTAAATACTGTAGATCAGCGCGGCTTTGCTTAGAAACGATATTTCTTGTCGAATTAAAGCTCTAGTTCTGCCTGTTTTCATTCCTTTTACAGCGATAAGCTTGTCATATTAAGACGGGATATTACGTCGTGTAATTGTAAGGAAATGTGCCAAGGTGGTTTTTTGTGTATGGAATCTAATGCTAACCATCCCAAGATGGCATGGAACGAGTATTTTTCACCTTGCGTTTGCGTCGTATGCATTATGGTAGTACATGCGTTTATTTGCTTGCGATTTCGTTTGCGTCGCTCGTGTGAACCAATCTTTACACTTCGTTAACGCGTTTGATGGTATGCGTCACAAGATATTATTGAAAAAAACTGTTCATTTGGGAATTTCAAGGTCCTTGCTGGCCAGTGGTGCAGTGATTATCTATTAAATTGTTCAAGGTGGCTGGATATATCCCTTCTGGTGTGCCTCAGGGATCAATTTCGGGTCCCTCCACGTCGCTCAAACTTTCCCTTAAATGGAAAAAAACTTCCCTGGAGGAAGTTGCCGAGTTTCTTGAACTTGGCTTACTTAGTAATCATACTTTCTCGTGGACCTCCCGTATTTAAAAATAAAACTATTGTAGGTACAGAACTACTGCTATATACGAAGACGAAATGCGAACACGTGTCAGGGTTTCTTTACACCATGTTTAATTAGTCTCCTTTATACGCATACATAATTAGTTCTTATGACTGACATGAAATCAGGATTACACAACAATACCATTACAAGAAAAGCAAACAGAATGTTAGGCTGATCAATCGAACATGTAAATGGTGCAGGAATACTGACACCACAAATTAGAACGAATTTAGCTGGGGGGAAAGGGGAACAAATTACAATTATTTCTGACCACAATGGCGACTGGGAACTGCACGGCAACCAGTTCCAGCGAAACGTAAAAATAATTAGTTAGAACATTGAAAGAAAGTTTGAGTAAAACAGCAAATACAAC
>OX421447.1:51897262-51919762 GCA_949126865.1 Montipora capitata | reverse complement strand
GCTCAGCTTGACTGACTTGAATGGGCAACCATCCTTTGTTTTAAATGCAGGATATTCGCCGACTTCTTTCTCTACCTTTTTGGATTCTGAATGAAAAGCCTTCAACACATCTAGCAGCGCTTTATACGCTACGCCCTCATGGTGCGATGCTAGAACCTTGGAAAATTCTGCAATACATTCTTTGATGGTCTTGGCATTTTTGAAGGGGCATCCATCTTTCTGAAACGCAGGGCACTTTTTCACTTCACAATGAAAGGCTCTTGTGACAACTTGATGTAAGGGCAGCCGCCATCCTTAAATGTGGGGGTACCTTTGATAGCTTTGTACTCGAAAACACTCTGAAAGAATAATATTTGTAAATGATTTTATCATTTAATAAATCTTCAGCAAAAACTCAACTATACCCACTTGATTTCCTACATATGGGTTACTGAACCCGATAAATAGGGTTACATAAATTATGCTCGAAAATTTGAGCATTATGCTTTTGAGTGTCACTCCTAAAATCATAGCATTACGCTCGAAATTATGCTTGTGCCCTAGCATTATGCGCAAAGATGCTGGGTGAATTTTCCGCAAAAAAAAAAAAAAGAAAGAAAAAAAACAATAGGGGGTAACATATTATTTCATGTTGCACTCTCAAACTTATAGGCCTGGGGAGCCAGGCACAAAGTAAAGTAGCCAGGCCTTGAACAAAGTCAACTGAAGTGCATAAAGCAGCCACAAAGCCCACAATTGACAGGACATTTTTAACCACATTTTTTAACTTTTTAACTTTATCTAACCCTACCGATAAACAAAACACAATCGAGTGGAAAGAAAATATATTAATGGTAATGAAGGTTTAATGCCAAATGGTCTCAATCCTTGACGAATGTCCCTTCAAAAAAAACGAAATGAGGGGCTAATCATTGATAGAAAGAATTCTCATGAGTACATTGTTACGACGCTGTACTGTTTTGTCGACTAACGACTAAGTTTAAAGTTGTTTTAACGCTGAGGAATAATCCTATTGAAAATTTATAGTTTTTTTCTAGCATTTACCGGGGATGCAAAGAGTAATGACAGTATTAATAAGGCAACCACATGCTGTCAAAAAAAAAAAAACCTTTTTAATAATAATAATAATAATAATAATAATAATTATAATTTTATTGCTTCTATAGCGCATGATACATGAGAAGATGCTCTCGTGCGCTTTACAAAGACAAAAACTAGAATTCTACTATTTACAATCAAATCAGTTACACGAAAAATGGAAAAATCTAAAGCTAATTAATATTCCAACTATAAAATTGCATAATATTAACTATAAATTCATACTTGATCATATGTTCTGTAGATTATAAGCTTTCCGAAATAAATGAGTCTTAAGGACGTTCGCGCCAATTGTTTCTGCGCATCCTTACTGCGCACGCAAATGCACACGCCACGTCATACACGAGCGCGCGCGCTAAGTAATAAAATGAGAAATGATAGGGCAAAAGGCCATTGCTATAGCTTTGCCTGGATTTAACGGTCTTGGACGTTCGGTGACCCCTATTTTTCTTTCCAGAAACGGATTTTATTTACAATTATCTCCACTTTGTCCAAAAATGAACAAAAAATCAATGTGGGAAGTTAAAAAAATTTCAAGATTTCTGCTCACGGGACATCAAATCCTGCCATCTTGCGGCTGCAAGGCGCGTGAAACTGTGGTCGCTAAATGCGAACTTGATCTTTAAGGAACCTCACCAGCTGACTAAATTCACTTAATAAGTCCACTTAAACAATATTTGGCAGAGAAGATTTCACTTCAAAGATTTAATTGCAATATATTTGGGTTTACAGACACTGGCCTTATTCGCTAACGAAGCCCGATTTTGTCACATTTTGGGTGTTTTTCCGGGCATGTTCTCTCCAAAACGAAGTCGGTGACCCCCCATTTTTTTTACATTTCTGACATAACTAATTCATCATCTTACAGTGGTAAAAGTTTCAGAAAAAAATCAATGTTGAAAAATTTTCGCGCGAACGTCCTTAAGGGCTTTCTTGAATGTTTGTACGTTTTGAGAATGGCGGACTGCACGTGGTAATTTGTTCCATAGAGCTGGTGCAGCCGCTACAAAGCAACGATCACCTAATGTCTTTAGAGTTTTTACTCGAGGAGGCTGAAGAAGAAGCTCATTAGTAGATCTAAGATTATATGTACACTGAGTCCTTAGGGTGATCAATTCAATTAAATACGCTGGTGCAAGACCATGGATTGCCTTAAAAGTAATGAGCAGTATCTTAAACTGAATACGAAATTTGATGGGTAACCAATGTAACATTTTAAGGGAGGGGGAAATGTGATCGAAACGCCCTACGTTACAAATAAGTCTTGCTGCTGAATTTTGTACCCGTTGGAGTTTGTAAAGTTCAGTGGCTGGTAGACCATATAGTATACTGTTACAATAGTCCAAGCGACTCGTGACAAGGGCATTGACCAGGATCTGCGTGGTTTCACGACTGAGGAATTTCCTAATTTTTCTTATATTATACAAGTGAAAGAAGGCAGATTTGCATAGGCGATTGATGTGGCTGTTTAGTTTGAGCTGATTATCGAGCCAGCATCCGAGGTTCTTGACTTCAGAAGACGAGGAAACTTCCACCGTTCCCACATTGATCGAATCAATGTTGACTTTCGCCAGTTGCTGCCTAGTCCCAATAACTAAAAATTCCGTTTTGTCATCATTTATCTTCAAACGATCAGCCAGCATCCACTTCCTTATGTCGTTGATACACGCTTCCATGGCTGCCACTGCGTTGGCGGCATGTTCGGGATCGGGTTTAAACGCAACATAGAACTGAGTATCATCGGCGTACGCATGGACTTGGGGGAGGTGTCGCTCAATGATAGTAAAGAGCTTGCTGGCGTAAAGAACAAAGAGAAGAGGACCTAGGCAGGAACCTTGAGGGACACCACATTTCACTTCGAACTTTTTAGATGTATGACCATTGATCGACACTGACTGGGAGCGCTGGTATAGATAAGACTTGAACCACGAGAGCACGTTACCAGAGATACCAAAATCTGACTTAAGACGGTTTAACAATATCGCATGGTCTACAGTGTCAAAACTAGAAGGGTTAGGTGCTGCCTATTCATATTCATAAGAATGTCGTTCTTGATGCGGAGAAGTGCAGTCTCGGTACTATGGCACTCACGATACGATGACTGGGCTTTCGGGTAGAGGTCATGAATGGTCAAATGATTGTGAGTTTGACTAAATGCAGCACACTCAGTCAGTTTCGAGACAAATGTGAGATTACTTATGGGACGAAGATTAGGAAAGATGACTTCAGCTTTTGGTTTCTTCAGCTTTGGGTGGACATCAGCGTGTTTCCATCTATCTGCAAAACACCCAGATTGAAGTGACAGGTTTATCATCTTAGTAAGTACAGGAAGCAAAACATCAAGACACTCAACAACAAGGGTGGTTGGCATAGGATCCAGTGAACAGGTCTTCTTGGTTGCTTTTGTTATAAGACTACTACTTTTAAAACTGTTTTATCCACTTAGAAAATTCAATGGCACCAGAAAGTGTTCTTATGGGTCTTTCACTGGAACTTTAATACAAAGGGTAACTTTTAGAATATGAGCGATAATATTGGTTTATTTGTGGTGGCCACGTTTGAAGCCGAGACCAAACAAATTAACATGCGAAATTAATTCTGTGGCGTTCGCTCCATGAAGACGACATCAAATGACGGCTGAGGTGTTGGAGCACATTTAAAGATCAATTCACATCCGTGACTTGGTCTGGATACTCTCGCTTTATCTGGTTGCATTTGTCAGGTGGTCGACTCTTCAGTGGCTCTTTTTTCAGGCTTTGGATTTGTCTTATTCGACGGAGCTCACAGCGAAGACAGAAGGTATCGCTGCGGGGTTTTTTGGCTGGAAGAGCGTCTGGATTTTTGTCCAGTTTTAAATCGGGTTTTATCAGTGTACAAAAGAACTGAGGTGAGCACCCAACGATAATCTTCGGTGAGGCCTAGTTTATACGTCGCACCATCGTCGAATTTAATTCCAGTTAAATTCATTCTTCCGTCGACATTAATTGCACCGTGGTTTAACGCGTCAAAATTAATGGGTAGAATAGACCTCTTTACAGTTGTGTGCTTAGTTACCTGGCCTTTAAATGAAAGCGAGGCTGGTGTTGAAGGGGGTCAACTCCAGCCTCATTTTCATTCATAGGCCAGGTAACTAAGCTCACAGCTGTAAAATGGACTATTATGGTCGAATTTATTTCTCAGCCGGAATGCAATATACCTGGTCAGAGGTATAATTAATAATGTACGAAAATAATGTATGCACATTATTCGACGCGACGCTGGTGCGATGGATAAACTGATGACGCTTTAAGGATAAGTTATTAAGAGGACGGATAAAGCGTCTAGGACGAATTAATTTTACAGGCGAATTGAACTCGGTTTTAGACGTCGCTTTATCGTTGAATTAATTTTAAAGTAGGACCTGGAATTAAATTTGTCTGAATTTAATTCGACGATAGCGCAACGTATAAACTAGGCCTCAGTGAAATGTGTGTTCGGGAGAGTCCAACTGTTCTAAGAACTTCGGTGCTACGTTGCCAAACAGCTAAGATTTCTTTACAAAAAGATCTCGTAAAGGATTCTTAACCAGGAAAAAAGTAGGCCCTTACGTTTTCGGAAGGGATGTTATTGCAGTTTTTGGCTCTTTAGTTTCTCGTTGCAATTGGGTGCCCTTGTAGAACGTGAAGTCAGCCGGTTTTTTAGGTTTCAAAGCATAGTTATATTATTGTTAAACGACAAAAGTTGTAGCTACGATTATTTCATTAAAATGCTTAGCCTCGCTGGATAACTACGATTATAAATAAAATCATTTAAGGAAATTGCTTCGCCTCGTAAGTTGCAGTACTTTTAATGTTAAGTTCTTTTGAATGGATTGGTGTTTCCTGGATTAAAGGATATTAAAAAAGGTTACTTACACTTTTCCTGGCGCTTTCCGAAAAAATTGCTAATTGACACTCTTGTAAAAAATGGTTTATAGGGTTCCGCTTGCTCTTTAGTATCCATGATCAAAACATGTTCTCTCTTAATGTCATGAATTTCTTGTGGAACAGATGTTCGGAAAAGTGTTTGGTACGCCAGGCCAACCAAGTTTCTCATTTAGACTATTTTTATTGTTTTTGTTTTGTGTTAGTCACGGTTGTTTCTGGTCTTACCAGTTGAGTTTTATTCGAGAATGTTCTTTGTCCGTATTTCCTGGTTACAACTCGCCTTCATTTCTTCTCTGGCCTGTCATAGCGGTTCCAGGCCGGATTCATGACAGATAAGTGGTTCTCTTTCATGTGCAGTTTTTTTTTGTATAAATCAAGGCTTTTACACATATTTATCTGATTTCTAATGGTAAATTGGTAGTGGAAATCGTACAGCTGCCCTGGCAAAGTACTTTCGCCGCCTGCATTTGATAATTTATGTATCGGGCGGAGCCTCAGCTTAAGCCTGTCGGCCTTCTCGTGTAGTCCTTTGTTTTGACTCTATTATGTAAGAATCATAAATCGTAATTTTCTCGGTAAATTACAGTGTAACTTGATTCTAGATATTGTAACTCGTTCCTTGTAATTTTTGTAACTTTTCATACTCCGTTCGTGCTAATGTAATGTTGGCAAACCTGTAAAATACTGTCGAGACAAACGATTTTCTTTGTTGTGGAAAAATATATGTTAATGTACCGTCGCGCAGGCGTACTGCGTCTGGCAGGCGTCAT
Source organism: Montipora capitata (assembly GCA_949126865.1). Classification (NCBI taxonomy): domain Eukaryota; kingdom Metazoa; phylum Cnidaria; class Anthozoa; order Scleractinia; family Acroporidae; genus Montipora; species Montipora capitata. Next base: position 51,913,989 of record OX421447.1, on the reverse strand, counting down.
TTTGACGTGTGATTGGCACTTGATTGTTCAGTCAGACTAAGAACATACATAAAAAGAGCTGTATATACCTAACAAATTGAGAGAGTTAAGCAAGGACTAGTTGAACGAGTGCTGTAAGATCGACCCGAGAACACCAAATAGTAAAGTGAAATAGCATAAGTGTTGAGGAGTCTTCCTTCCCCCAAAACATTTCCTTCTACATTATAAATACCGTTATTTATTCTGGACTTAAATAAACATGCGAAAGGCATTTATTCACAAAGAGAGATGAAAGCGAGGTACTCATTGCCAGTCAGGGTTCATGGTTTGGTTGAAAAGATTGCGTAGCCACCCAAAAGTATATCTTCCAAGGGGGTGAAGTCAATCCTTGAAAAAAATCAATGTTTCGCTGTAAACTAGACTTGGAAATGTTACGTAACATAATTTGCCAACCAATTGAGGTAAAAAATTAAAATCTCATTAGAAGATAGTTCACTTGTACTTGTTGTACGCGTTCATAAGACGCGCGGGGTTTTTTCCAACCTTTGGAAGCCATTTTGGCACTGTAGGAAATTTGCCATTGCAACATTATAATTTCTCATGTGAAGCTGAAATTTCGCGCCAAAATTAGGTAATTTGTCACCCATGTTATTATTTATTAACCATATAATTTGTTTGTGAAGGGGAGGGTTACTTTTTTAAATGAGGAGAGACATTGGATTTTTCGGGCCTTAAATTTTGCAGAATTTTTATAAAGGGGTCAAATATGATCATCTCTTGGTGTTCTGCATTTCACACACAACGGACTATTGCAACTTCAATAATTGATAAGCTTTTCGTAACAACAGAACCTAAGTTTCCCTACTCGGCAGTGGAGTGAAACTGATGCTTTAAGCATTCGCTAGGCACATGATCTGTTTTGGTTTCCGAGTCCGTGCGAATCAAGTTTTGTATTAGTATTCTCGAATCGGCCAAACGAAGTCTGTCAAAACCTCTAGCTAGATAACAACTATTCACTTCAGTGTCGGTGGCTAGTGGTGTTCAGGCTGCCAACATTGATTTATCTTTCCAACAGTTTGCGGAGCTCGGGTATTCTTCCACACGCACTCGTGAACTGAAACAGGCTTGATGCCTTGTCGCTGCAGGGTTTCCCGTGAAATAATTTGTTTGGTTTACACAGCCTTAGATTGTCGGGCGCCACTAGCTATGGCTGCAAATGCAGGCGTTGGCGATAGGTTGTTCAAGCGTCATAGCCGTTGGCGATCTGAGAAAGCCAAGGATGCTTACGTTACGTTAAGGAAAATTTAAGTGCTTTACTCAAGTTCAGTTTCCAAAAGTTTAGTGCGTTGCAACTTTTTCTCCTATTTATGACGACCACAGACTGGTGATAGACTAATTATCAATAAAGACGATGCCTATTCTGAGTTTTGTTTGCGTTTATGTAGATTGTTGTGAAAATGATTTGTTCTCGTTCCACTGCAGAGTGACTAGCTATAGAGACCAAATGAGGACTTTATCCGCCATTAGCCGAAAACTTAGCTCATAGGCTCTACAAGCTACAACGCAGCTGTCCTAATTCAAATGAAAACAAAATAAAAGCAAAAACATAACTTACCGCTGCTCCTGCCATCGTTTTAAAACGTCCACCAAGTGCAAAGCAAATGAAAGACGCGGATAGATTTGTGGTCGTTTTATTTATGTGGTATGCACACGTGATTTATTCACCTGGGACGCAACCCGAGGTGAATAATTCACGTATACCCGAGGGGCCTCACAATAACCAGCTTATTTTCCACATGGGCGAGGTTGACAAACCCATGAAAAACAAATACTTTTGCTTAATTAGTGCGCACACGGATTTCAGTTAATTGACAAACAGCTTAAATTAAAAATGCCAATAGTGCGCTCTGGGATTTCCACGTGGTTACTAGAAGAACTAGAAGGCATGAGTGACTGGGAAGAAGACAATTTGTTTTTGACTCAGAACAGTTTCAGTGGTTTGTTAAATGTTCAGGGAAAACTAGAAGAGATGCTAGAGGCTATACAGCCATGAGGAGATTATATTAACGTGCAATCAGTACAGGGACGGCGGAACAAGGACGCTAACTTGTAGGGGGTTCTGGGGGAATTCTCCAGCAGAAATTTTTGAAATCTTGAAACTCGGAAATGCTACTTTCAGCAGTATCAGCGAGATATAAAAAAAGTAAACGTGGATCAACCGTAACAATCTTTTTACAATTTTTATTTTTTGCTTGAAATTGAAGGGGCTAAAGCCCCCCAACCCCCCCCCCCCCCCCCCGGCTCCGCCTTCATATACCCGACTGAAGTGGTGGAGGACAAAAGAAGCATTGTTATTCGGATTAGGCCTTGCTAGTTAGGTATTGCTACGTTCCCGCTTTGTTCGTTTGCGTTATGGACATTCATTATTTCGGATCCGGTTTTATGAAAGCTGAAAGACCAGCCCTAATGGATGGTTTGAAACCGTGCAGAAACGTGTCAAAATCATGTTGAGGAAGTTTGCAACAATAAAATGTGGAGGAGATTCAGTTTGATAACGATGACAAAAAGTTGTCCGAAGTTGAGTTTTTTACGGTCGCAGTGATTATTGGAAGATGTACAGTTCAGCACAAGTTATGACCAGTAGATGCACGGAGCAAATCACGTACTCTCAATAAAAAAAGGATTAGCCTTTGCGGAAAACGATCTCCCTGAAACCTTCTATAATATCATACAAAAGAGGTCTATCTTTTACAGACACGCTCGTCAGAGCAAAAGTATAATTTTAAGGCTCTAGTGCAGGCGACCGCAAAAACCTTTTTTGTAAGAGCCAAACTGAAGGAGACCATTCAGGCCTGTCATTTACTACACAATTTTAGTCCAGCTAAATCCTAATCCCCGAAGCTCTTCAAGCATCGATCTCTACAGGAATGTCAAAACACGGTCTTCCAGGTGGGCGAGTTTTTTTTGCGTACGGTAAAGGAACAAAACTCTCAGCCAAAGTCGTTGGAGTGAAAGGCATCATCATGAATGGCGTAGTGTTTTTAGAAAGTCTGCAAAAGCTGTTGCAAGTAAATCTAGTCTCTCCTTGTCCCCGGTGTAAATGTGATCCAAATCCTTGCGCGATCTAATCTTGTATAAGGAAAGGTTACGTTTTTACAAACGTTGGCCGTGTAGCACTATAAATTTCAACAGACTTAACTGAGTACGTTTACACGAACGCGGTTTCATTTGTAACCGCATCGTTTTCGATGCGGTTAGACCTTCAGTTTACACGCCATCGATGGAGAATAATGCCGAAACAGTGTCGATTTGAAACCGCTGCCAAAAGTGGAGCGTTTTCATGCGGTCTCATCTGTCGTGTAAACAGCGAAAGCGCATCGATTTGAATACGGTTACTATTTTGGCGCGAAATCTGCATTGCTCAATCCAAAACAGTGAATTTAGAACGTAGTGCAGCGCTCGCTTAAGGTGGACCGACACGAAGGCCGGGGACATGTATCAAGGACAAAATTACAACATGTGCACACACATGAAAATGTTGCGGGGACATGTTTCAGGGATGTTGCAGCGACATGTCCCCTAGTGTAAACTGATAATTTTATATTATTATGTAACACCAATTTGCGGGTGATTTTGTCCCCGCGACGTGTCCCATGAAGTACGCAACATATCCTTGAAACATGCAGCCGCAACATTTTCATGTGTGTGCAAATGTTGCGATTTCCCCGCTTCAACACCCTGATGCACGTCGCCTCAGTGTGTAGTACACACCTTTTTGTCGCTGGAACATGTCCCTGCAACATGACCCCTCGTGTCTGCCCACCTTTATACCATCACGACTTGGATTTTCTGGCCAAAACGGTTCAGTGTAAACACTTCCAAATCGCATCGATTTTGACGCGCTTTCAAAGTCATGAAACCGCGTCGATGTGAAACCGCGTTCGTGTAACACTGGGCGATGGCCTCCTGGTTGATGCAATTTTTAAAGGCTGGCTCATACCAGCGACACAAACGCATTCTCGTCCCCAGAGCACTCCGTTTCGTTTGGTCACGTGGTCGGCGACCTCGTGACGTTTCGCCGACCACGTGACCAAAAGAAACGGAGGGCTCTGAGGACGAGAATGCGGAAATAACGCAAACGCAAGCACATTGAAATACGCACGCGCAACTGAACATCCCAAGATGGCATTCTCGTCACCAGAGCCTCGGATCGACCCAAGGCTCTGGGAAACTCTATGAACGAGAACATGCGCCGTAGGGTTTCTCATAGCCAAAAATTGGCTATTTGAATCTTACGGCGCCTGCTCACTCCTCGTGCTAACATTAGTGCACCAATTAGAGACGCTTTTGATTGTTCTTGACGAAAACCAATGAGAAGAGACTTCGCTTCAGGATTCCCCAGAGCTCTTCTCTCCCTCAGTCAAGAGAAGAGCTCTGGGGACGAAATTGCAGACGGAAATACGTCTGCGTTTCGCAGGCTAAGATTGTCCAAGGTGGCAGACGATCAAGTCAACCCTAGAGGCATGGAACGAGTATTTTTCATCTTGCGTTTGCGTCGTATCCATTATGGTAGTGCAGGCGTTTGCGTCGCTCGTATGAACCAATCTTTAGACTTCGTTAACGCGTTTGATGGTATGCATCACAAGATATTATTGAAGAAACTGTTTAATTTGGGAATTTCAAGGTCCTTGCTGGCCAGTGGTGCAGTGATTATCTATTAAATTGTTCAAGGTGGCTGGATATACAGTGTATCCCTTCTGGTGTGCCTCAGGGATCAATTTCGGGTCCCTCCACGTCGCTCAAACTTTCCCTTAAATGGATCAGCCCTGGAGGAAGTTGGCTTACTTAGTAATCATACTTCCTATGACCTCCCATATTGATGCTTGTGGTGTTACTGTATTTTAGAATAAAACTATTGTAGGTACAGAACTACTGCTATATACGAAGACGAAATGCGAACACGTGTCAGGGTTTCTTTACACCATGTTTAATTAGTCTCCTTTATACGCATACATAATTAGTTCTTATGACTGACATGAAATCAAGATTACACAACAATACCATTACAGGTAAAGCAAACAGAATGTTAGGCTTATCAATCGAACATGTAAAGGTTGCAGGAATACTGAAACAACAAATTAGAACGAATTTAGCTGGTGGACTGGGGGAACAAATTACAATTATTCCTGACTACACTGGCGACGGGGAATTGCACGGCAACCAGTTCAAGCGAAACGTAAAAATAATTAGTTAGAACATTGAAAGAAAGTTTGAATAAAACAGCAAATACAACAGGAGGAAGGGATGGGCAAAACTGAAAAGGATTAAAATGGATTGCAATTGGGGGTTTTAAAAACTGTTTTTCAAGTATCTTTTGCCACGAAGCTTTGATTTGAAATGTTTACAAGCAATTTCCAGGATGACGTTAAGTTCCATAGGAATGTGGGCGAGAAATTGGTAAAATTATACAAATGACCTGCACTGCCGTGAAACAGTCCTTTAATTTCTCCCTTAATAATATACATAACAAAACTACTTGATTCTGATTGGCAGAGAGCAGTGCTGTTTTTTGTAAACAAGGTGCAAAAAAAAAGGTTAATTCAGTGCAATTTACTCACAGAATTCTCGCTTTTGATTGGCTGATAAACAATAGGGATTGGTAAGAACCAATCAAGTCTTGTTTTGAAATCAAACACGAGCCCTGGATGGCGCAATTTATAATGCAATTTTTGCATGATTCCGTGATACGCGTTCACTGCTTCTGCTTAACCATCTCGAATTTTTTCATGTATATTATTAATAAGTAATCACATGATTATCCTCGTGCAATTTCATGAGAAAATATCATGGAATGCAAAAAGACTGTTTGCTATGCTCAATCTTTTCATCTTTTCAATATCTTTTTGGCAGAAATTTTTTTAAACTCTGTAAAGTTGTAGGTTGCAAGTAATTTCAACAATTGTAATAAGGATTGACCGTAAGAAATTGTAAATCCCGATGTATTTCAATCGCTCGCAATTTACTGCCAAATCAGAATATTGGAATATAATTATCAATTTTGGACTTGTTTTTCTGAGCAATGCATTCAGCAATCCAGACAATGTTCCTGCACTCTTGTTCCTTGAGTTTGACATAGGCATAAAACACTCCGAGATGAAATTGCTGCTGAAATGCCAAAATATTCATCTTAACCTAGAATGAAACAACAAACAAAAACACCAATCTGGGTAAACATTATAACTTAAAGGGGTTATGTCATGCAAAATGATGTAATTTCATGACACCCAAAATGCAAAAATTAGAATGAGGCATTGTAATAACCGCTTAAAACTGTTTGAGAACATAAAGGAAATAGAGCAAAACAAAAGAGATGCGTGGATGGACACAAATGGACAAGATTGAAACGGATTGCATTTGGGTAATCTTGAAAAACGGTGGCCCAACGTTTTCCAAGTTTGTAAGAAGCAACTAAAGAAAGACAAGATGACAGGGGCACCCAACCTCAATTTTTGGAAAAATATCTGTTCGGAAGACGATTTGAGACCTAGAATTTTCGGAACATTTGTTGTAAAATTTCTTGCTTGCCTGCCTGTCCTAGGATTTTCGAACATCTAAAAATGGTAGAATTGCCCATTTTTAATGGATTTTTACCCTAAAAAGGTTACCTATAATTTCCGGGAGCCTTTTTTCTAGCTGAAATTTTCGAAAAGGTAAGTTTTGATCCCTATAATTTTCGGATCACTAGAGTTTCAGCTAGGAAATCCGAACAGATGAAAAATTTTTAAGGGGTAAAAATATGCCTATATCTACCGTTTAAATACTAAAATACGTTTAACAATGCTATGTTTAGTGGTTTTGAAATATATTCTCGTTGGGTGCCCCTGAGATGATGCCAATGGCAATGACAATGAGGAAGAAGATGATGATCATGTCATATGATGATAACATGGCAACTCCAATGATAAAAAATAGCAAACCTCATGTTCAAAGAACTTGTCCTCGAGTGTTTTTTCGCCAGGATTTGTACCAGCTCCTTCAAACAATGATCTGTAATCCTAAAGATCAAACATTACAATGCTAGAATTCACCCAGAACACAAGAATTTTATTGTCAAAATAAATAGTATTATTTTCACCATCTATTTTCCCAGTTTTGGGGTAACGCTTCACTAGACCTGACATCATTCGTATGGCACTTTCTATCCAAATGAGCTTTCAGACAATGAGAAATAAAATACTTCAAATCAAAACAACATGCCAAAGAGCTGCCGGGGACAGCCAGTTGGCTTAACTTACAAAGCTTGGTGAATTCAAGTGGTAAGAGCAGAAACCTGGAGCATTCAATCTCGCATGCTACCTCCTGGAACACACTGCCTCGTTTCTTCCTGTATTAGTGGTTTCTTTTTACAAGAATGGTCAAACCAGACTTATCCATGCTGGTTCTTGTGAAACAGCCCAATTAAATTGTCTCTGTTGTCGTACACAATGACTGTACTATTTCAACTCAACTACACTACCGGTACTTCTCAGAACCAAAAATGAACAACAAAGACAAAAAATAATGTTAATTTCCCTACCGAGTAATATTCAGCCACTGCCCTAACTTGTTCATAGTCATCTGCCTTTGCAAGTCTTGACAGTCCTTCTGGATACAGCTTGCCACATTTCGGATACAGCTTATTCCGATCATCTTTACCAAGTTCAGTCCCAAACGAATTGATAGTGATGATGAAAGCTCGCCGGTCTGCCTCAAACTTAAGGGCCAATCACGTGTCAATTTTTTAAATTATCGTTATTGTTACTGTTTTAACTGAGGACAAAGACCTGACCATCACAGGTTACATAATTATTGCAGCGGGGAGGTTTAAACTTTAGAGCACAGGTGTTTTCAACAACTATTATTTATAAGTTTGGACTTCTTTAGGATAACAGCAAACTTCTTTTGATCACAATGGAAAAGATCCATTTTACGAATGAATGCCTACTCTTGGTCCACAAGGAGACCTTAAACACAAATCGACTTGAAAGACAAGATATACAAAACACATCCTTGGACCACTGGAAGAGTGCAGACAACAAAAGTTGTGAACAGGAAGACACAAGAAATTGCAGCTTCTTGATGCGGACAAGAGAAACGTTGATACAAATTGAAATTCTTTTCTTGCAACAAGACATTGTAGAAAATATACGAGACATTCAATGGCACAACAAGGGGAAGGATTTTGTTATAATTGAACAGTATTTAACTTACTTGAAGAATTGGACACATGACATCTGCAGTAGTTCCTCCTAAACATTCACAGAAGTTGTAAAATCCTTCCAGATATGCCTGATATTGAACACAAATCATAATTATTAATTATTTTTTTATATTTAAATAAAAATCTAATAAAAAATAAATTTTTAATTTTGCCAAATGTATGTTCAATAAAAGATAAAAAAATGGAAAAAACAAAACTGTCACAAAATATCACATATGCCTTTGAACTAAGAAAGTTACCATCAGTGATCAAACAAAACTTGAACATGTTTAAAAACAGTGGGAAATAATGGTAAAGCATGAGAAATGGTGATCAAGCAGGAGCCATTTCCTTGGACTATCATTATCTATCATGCACTGTTTGGGTTTGGTAGAAGCCCAGAAACGTTTAACTTACTGTTACATAATTACCTTGTATAATGTGTTTCTTATGATTTCAATGTTCATCTCATCTAAATCCTGCTCAGATATGCATTCCACAAAAAACGGGGCTGAAATTTTTCAGATCATGGTCAATGTCAAAAATAAATTCTCCACAACAAGGCATTTCGGGAGTATCCAACAAGAGATTTATTTACTTATTTATTTCTTTATTTATTCATTTTTGTCATTATGCGATACAAAGCTACAATTACATGGCTACAGTATGTGGCTCCACTTACACAACCACATGGCTACATGGCTTTGTGAATAAGTGACTAGATTGCTATGTGGTTATGTCCAGATTAGCAAGTACCCCACAAAGTTCTCCTTTTGCAAAGGCTTAACCCATTGACTCCCAGGGGTTCCCCATTGACGAGTAAAATCGTCTGGCGTTAGACAGAGTAAAATACTCTGGCGTTAGACAGAGTAAAATACTAAGTCTGACCAGTTTAGGCCAGTTTGGAGGTCAAAAGGTTAAAGAAAAAGGTACGTAACACATATATTTCGGCTCATGGTGTAAAGGACAAAGTACATTACAACTGTAGCTAGTTTGTTCTGACAGCTAACAACATTGTAAGCATCATATCATTTTTTTCTTTGGAGGAATTAAAGAACAAGACAAACGGATTGTCAAATGTACTTTGCATATGAAAGTATTCTTTGCGCTGAGGTTGTTATGACTCCTAAACCCATTTTACACACAGGCAAAATTGGGCACCAGCAAAATAGCAGCATGTTACCAATAACTGGAGTGCCAAGTACACCTGAGTCCAGAGAACCCTATAATTTCTGGCACGGGTGCCTAATATGCCTTGTCTGGTTTGTTCTGTTTACACACAAAAAAATTACCATGCCGTACCCAAAAAAAAAAGGTACAGTTATTTACTGAGATTTTGGAGTGCCGTCCCAGAATTTTGTGCTAGTGTAAGGTGGGTTTAACAAAGAATTGTCATTGCCATTGGGAGCAACTTACTAGTAGGCAGTTGCAAAGTATTAGCCTGAAAAAACCAGGATTGAAAGGGATTTGAGTGATGGAAGTGCTTGCACTGCTTTAACTCTGGCTTTCATAATACAGAAGCCAGAGCAGTGCTCGCTGGTGGCGATGTTGTGGTTCACATTTTTTCCTGGTTCAAAATCTTTCAAACAAGTTCAATTTGGATTTCATTTCCTTTGTTTCAGATCATGATAATGAATATTCGACCAAGGAAAATCCAAATGAACTGGTTTGAAAATTTTTAAACCAAGAAAAAATTTGAATCACAACAGCAATACTCATGATAAACTCACGATAAGACTGGGTGTGAGTTTTTGTCTTTTAATTGAAATCTACGTCAAAAGTTTTCTGTACAGAAAGCTACTCATCTTTAATCCTATCATAGACCTCAAAATCATAACGTTTCATTCAACAAAAACAGCTTTAGCATACCTAGAGGAGTGTCAATCATGACGGCATTGTATAGTTCCGCTGGGGTGGAAGCAATGTTAATGGAGGCCATCTCCTCAAAGCTGCCCAATGGATGACACTTGGGAACCAGCTCAGTGATAGGTCGCTGATGTAATGTCCCAGTTATCAGAAGGATGATGTTGTCAATCATATAACTGTACCTAAAAAACACAAAAACACAAGTTTAATTAATGACAAAAATGAGGTTTGTTGGTTCTTTACCCTGAGCTGCGAGAGGTTTTTGCCAGGGTTACTACAGTTTTCCCCTGTTAGTTTGATTTATGTAATTTATTTAAGTAGAGGATTTGAGGGCATCTAAATAAGATTGAGACTTCAATAAAGTGATTATTATTATTATTATTATTATTATTATTATTATTATTATTATTATTATTATTATTATTATTATTATTATTATTATTATTATTATTATTATTATTATTAATTATGATCAGTATACAGAGGCCAGAAAGCTAAGTGATGCCATGCTGCTTATGGACAAAACATTTATTTGGATATCATTTTAGAATAAAAAATAGCAATATAAAAACATGACGTTTCGGTGACGACATGTCACCATTATCAAATGCAAATTATAAGAAGATAGTGAACGTTATATATACAATAGTGAGTGACAAATTACATAAACAAGGCGGTAATAAACAAAAAAATGGGAAAATTTTTTACATAAACAATTTCGCTGGAATGGAGTCATTTTGAGTGTTCAGAGTTAAGATGGTAAAATGCTCGTGAAGATTGGTAGGTCTTTGATTGTGTTTATCCTTTAGGTGTTTACCGATGACGGAATACTTATGCTCCTCGATGCGCAGGTGGAGGTGGCGGCTTGTGTAGCCTATATAATTCAAATCACACGAATTACATTGATATTCACACACAACGCATTGCTGGTTTACAAGTGAGGACTTTGTTTCCGTAACTTTTAAATCTTCAGATATTTTCTTACTTGTGAAAACTGGTTGTATTACACGATCGATTTTCTTCCCAAGATCGTTTGGTTGCTTGCAAACGGAGTCGGCAGATTTCTGATCTTTGAAAGGCAAGGTTATTAATACAGGGCTGTCAATTGGCTCAATACAGCATTGGTTCTGATCTTGGGAGGCGTGAAATCTCTTAAAAGTGGAAAGAAAATCGATCGTGTAATACAACCAGTTAAGATGGTAAAATGCTCGTGAAGATTGGTAGGTCTTTGATTGTGTTTATCCTTTAGGTGTTTACCTGCGCATCGAGAAGCATAAGTATTCCATCATCGGTAAACACCTAAAGGATAAACACAATCAAAGACTCACCAATCTTCACGAGCATTTTACCATCTTAAAGAAATGCCACGGAAAATTTGAGTGCCTTATTTACGAGATGCTTTTGATAAGGAAAAAGAAACCGACTCTGAACACTCAAAATGACTTCTTTCCAGCGAAACTGTTTATTTAAACATTTTTCCCATTCTTTTGTTTATTCCCGCCTTGTTTATGTAATTTGTCACTCACTATTGTATATATAACATTCACTATCTTCTTATAATTTGCATTTGATAATGGTGACATGTTGTCGCCGAAACGTCATGTTTTTATATCGCTATTTTTTATTCTAAAATGTTTCTCAAAACCTCTCATCATTAGATATTTGGATATCACCAACTAATTAATTTTGTGCAATTGCTTTATTATTATTTTTTTTGGTACAAATGCAAATGCTTGGGAGAAAATGGACATCTTGCAAGTTACATGTATTTCTTCCTTCTTCAGCAGTTTAGGAGATCACACATTGTTGTATATTTATGCTCGTGGGCATAAACCTACAGTTAATAAGAGTGTCAACCTCATCATTAAGTGTACAATAAATTATGAGCAGTGGCGAGAGCAATCATCTTTCACCAAATTGTTCCCTGTTTTTTCATTTCCCTGACTTGACCAGTTTGTTGCCTCTTTACTTGAAGTACTCTGGTTTAACCACCACATAAAAGAAGTCAATATTTTCATTTAATAAGACCTCTTTGCATTCTCCCCAAATTTTAGTAGAGCTCATGTCCTCAGCTGCAAAGCTTGAACTTAAAGGAAGGAGATTATTACAGGAACTTCAACACTATCTAACAAGCTAGGCTTGGCTATGGCTCTTACGTGATAAAATCCATGAAAGTCGCCATTGGTTCCAGGGCTTGGTTACGCAGATGCCGAAACTCTGTTACCAACTTCTCTCTCAGTCTGTCATCAATAACCGACACATTAAGGGGTCCTGCCTCATTTTGGAGGAAATTTCCATAATCAGTGCTCTGCAAGTGCAACTTTAGATCTATAACAACAACATCAATTTTATTTTCTGTTTTTAGCATCAATCAATGCAAAAAGGTCAACATACTGAAAGGACAGTACACTGGCTGACAGACACACAACCAATACAATGCATGGCACCGATTGCTGGTCAAGATGTCAATGAGCATTACCCTTGTCTCAAAATAACAATAATAACCAAGTATTGGTAGGCGGTCATTTGGGATACATGTATCACAGTCAGCTCCAACAGCATCTGTACATGTTTCATCTCTAACATATCCATCAAATGTTTACTTTCTCATATGTTATTAGCCAAGATTGTTTCTTGTCAGGGTTGAAGTAAAGACATGACTCAGCTGTTACATCATTCCTGTGTCAACTGAGGATATTTCTCAATATGTCTTATTTTACTGTCCAATCCAATGATCCAACCTACTAATACTTTTGCTTTGTTTTCCACCTGTGCTGCCTTTTGTTTGTAAGCCACTTATTGTGAACTTTTTCCTGTGAAATACTGTGCTGTAACAGTATTCTCACTGAATCGTTTTTATGGAGATTCACATTAAAATTGTCAAACACCTGCTAAAATGCTATTTTAATCATATCTTTTTTATCCTTGTTGCTTCAAAATGCACGACATACCGTGTTAAATCATCACTCCATGAATTCTCATTCTGGATTATGGTCAAACACACCCTAAAATACCACTGCTGTGAATATGGGTGCGACTGTGATCATATGTTTGAGCTATTTCTATAAAGACCTTATGTTTGAACCATGTACTTGTATAATTATTTCCCAAAAAAATGAGATGAGTTTCTTGGTGATGAGCTGACTGTTCGTTGTAAGAGGACAAAATTATATGGAGGTCAAGAAAATAGTGAGGATTTGTTTCAAGATTAGTCCCCTCTAAAATAAACACCAAAATAATGTGGCAGTACGTATTAAAGTTGCAGGTAAACAAAAATATCTAATGATAATTACGTATGTTTTTGACCTCTTGATAAATTTATCATAAAATTAAAGTGTGGTGCTTCGTCTGTTAATTGGATGATAAAAAAAATATGTCACTAGTTCTCTTTTCTCAGGTATCCTATAGACCTACATGTACAGAGAAGCTTAACTTATCTGTACTTGATTTACGTTGAAGGATTTGAAATGAACGGTGAATTTTACATTTATTTAATACCTTCTAGTGTTTCACATTGTGACAAATTGAGGTAATCACTTTGAGTCAGAACTCCTGATCGAAACCCTCTCACCAATCCCTCCAAGTACCCATTATCGACGTTGAAAAACAGTTCATGAAATGACAACATCTGAGTTGTCTCCGCCATGACGTACAAGTAAATTCAAGATGGCGGGTCGATCCAGGTCTCTTTTCTTGTCCTCTCTCACATGTAAGTCATGTGAGTTATCCTGAGCACGAGCCACTCTTTATTTCCACGGGAGGGAGAATGGTAAGGAGTGTTTTTAATATTGAGCGGGAAAACATGGCGGCATTGAATTTCTAAAAGTTCGTGATTCACTTGCGCTCCTCCTCTCATCTATAGTTAAATGGATCCTTCAGAGGTGGAATTCATCGCTGAAAAGGAAAAAATATCAATCCTTACAAACTTCTCTGAGAAAAGGATTTATTTGATTGGGGTATGTGATTTGGAGTTTGTTTGTGTTGCAAAAGAAAATGTACTTCAGAAGAATTCCAATAGCACTTTCACTCATATTTTTAAAATTGTAGTCATTCATCTGGCCCCAGTTGTTCAAAGGCTGGGTAGCTTTATCCAGTGAATTAGTCACTATCCAGAGTATACTCCACGTTTAACGTTGAGTTGTGAGTTGTGCTTTATGGTCACTTGAGCAAATACTGAAATCTCTGTACACATTGAAACTACAGCTGTATCACATAGTGACTTTATGCTACGGATAAAATTATCCGGCCTTCGAATAACTGGGGCCTGGCTTGTTCAGCTAGGTCACACAGGCCTTGCTCTTCTTTTCGATTTTCTGTCGCACCTCAGTTGACAATAATTATTGTAGACAGACGAGTTAATTATATTTAACAGTCGTGTTTCGTTTTCAGGGAGATATAGGACCCTTCAATGCATCAATACCAACGGACGTTCCTCTTTGGGTGGCAATATTTTTGAAACAGAGAAGGAAGTGTAGAATTCAGGCTCCTAGCTGGATGGATGTCGGTAAGATAATTTCTTTTTACATGAAAATACAATTAACCGTAATCATGGAGATCACTTTGGAATGACTGATGATGGGCACACACCAAAACACAGGGAGCAGGGAGGTTGTTGCTTCTACCTTTGCTGTGTTATGTGTGAGAGATGACTGTATTTTCTGGAACTATCATCATCATCATCATTAGGGTGGCTTGACCACCCTGTCATTATGGTTGCACATGCATGCTGATACCTGTATTATTGGCTCCACTAATTTCTCTCGTGTGTGTGCCAAGAAAGAGCCTTGCCTCAGTTGTCCCGTAGGTTGGCTGCCACAGGACATGGTAGCACAGTATGTCCTTTAGATTGTGTTGACAGTGATAGTGACCCAAACAACCCAGTCTTTCTTTGCAGGTCTTGTTAGGTCTCCCGGGATGTCATCATACAGGTCTATCAATAATAATTATTTGTTTCTTAACCCATTTGACACCTGTCTAATGCCAGACGATTTTACTTGTCAACTGGGGGCATCCTAGGGTGTTTGAGGTATCAATGTCCCCCCATTAACAATGTTTTCGCTATCTCGGATTATCAGCCGATAATCACCTTGACGGACAAAATGGCTGCCAGTAGTCGTTTTTCCACTGTAAGTGAAGATGATTTCGCGTTGAAATGTTTTTTTTTTCTCTTTTTTGAAATAATCACCTGTGTATTTATACTAAAACAATTATTTGCCTCAGGCTCAGTGATTATCGGTGAATATTCTCCGATAATCACTTCGCCTTCGGCGAATAATTGTCAAATAGTGATAACATGAAAATGTCATTGTGAATGGGACAGAATACCCAAATGGCAACAAAGCTGCCATTCATTAACAATGCTTATGTTATAGAAAAACTACAGGAACTGAAAGAGAAAGAGAAAGGAGCAGAATATTTTACAAAAATGCCTTCCAAACACTACATGGAGATTGCTTCTCTTCTACTCAGCAGGTACATTTAGCAGTAAGGTTTTCAAGTCTTATTAATTTTGTTGCCCAAGATGCACTAACACAAAAGTAATATTGAATTACACATAATTTATATATTCAATCTTGTTCATTTTTGTAGTGCAGCTGATGACATTCCCCATGCAGATGAGGTACGCACATTGGTAAAAGATATCTGGGACTTGAGGATAGCTAAGCTACGAAAATCTATTGACATCATGGTCAGCCAGCAAGAAGTCTACGCTCGGGTCAGTTAACTTCAAGGTTCTTAGGGCTGATTTGACAAAATCCTCCTTTACTTCCTTCCACTGGTCAGTGAGAACTACATGTAAATGGGGTTTTCAATAAAACCCAGTTTCCTGGCAGTCTACCACTGCCTATAGGACCTCCTGCCAATATGCTCTCATGTTTGGGTTCACACTGTGATCACAGCCACCTATTTCACCACTGCCTGCTGCTTATGGAAAAAGTTGATGAAACCCTTTAAATGACTTCATTCCTATTTTGAGTATCTGTAATCTTTCCATGTTCTGTTGTTGCAATAAATCATTCTTACTTAAAGTGGTACTATGATCAAAAAATCATTTCCTTTTTTTCTTCAGATTTTGAAAGCGTGTTCGCTTAACACCTAACTGGCAAAATTTTGAGCTTTGGCGTTTATCCAAAGGCTGTTTATTTTGAGTGTAAGTTTTGGATTTCATGGTCCGCCATTACTCACGTTCAAAACTGGCCGATTGGACCTCAGAGGGTTGGATCTAGAGAAAATGACATCATTTACTCAGTAGCTTGAAATTTCAGCGTGTAAACACAATTTATTATATATGCAAAACACGGGTTGAAAAGTCTGAAAGCCCGAAACTCCCGTACTGCATATTAATTAGGCCGTGTACACATGCATTGCATTCTTAAACTAGTGAGTGTTTGACGTCATTTTCTCCTCGACCCAGCTCTCTCAAGATTTTAAAGTTAGTAATGGCGGACCAATAAATAAGAAAATTCCAGCTAAAATAAACAGGTGTCTTTTTAAAATCAGAACTTAAAACTTGAGTGAGTTAGTGTTTAGTTAACATAGTTTTGAAATCCAAAGGAAAAACAAAATTTTTTTTTGGTCGTAGTACCACTTTAAAGTCTTAAATACTACAGTATACTGTAGTTTAAAAAATGTCTTTCATGTA
>OX421447.1:51867262-51892262 GCA_949126865.1 Montipora capitata | reverse complement strand
AGAAAAAGAAAACGAACAAATCCCACCCATTTTCCGACTGTGATTGCCATACTGGCAACCCAGTAAATATTGCTGTATTAGTAAGAACCACCAATAGGAAACCTGAGTATCTTGAGATGCGCAGTAACAATAGTAGGCACCGTCCTTAATGGGACATAGTGTTCCAGTGAGTGATTAACCCATTGACTCCTGGGGGGTTCCCCATTGACGAGTAAAATCGTCTGGCATTAGACAGTAAAATACTAAGTATGACAGGTTTAGGCCGGTTTAGGGGTGAATGGGTTAATATTCAATCAAATTTTGGGCTTAAGACCAAAGCAGCAAGGGATTGGTAATTTTAATGCAAGCAAACAAACTTGAAAATAATGATTTCATATGAAGAAGGATCCCTGACTGCCGAGCAAGATCAAGCAATAAACTCTCCCTACCCTTTTCGGTGACTTATTTAGTGCTCAGTGGGTCTAAAATACAGGCGAGTGTACATGTCATTGTGCTACAGATAAATAACCAACACCAAAAGTGTCTCCCAGCCCTAATCACAACAAAAATGTTTTGCAGGTCTAGCAGAAACTTTTGGCTTAGTTGTTCATCACTGGAGCAGGAACTTTTAGTCTTGACCTGTGGAATGTGACCTGTGTTTTTAACCCACCTCTGATACAAGTTAAACTGGTTTAAAAATTTAAACTGGACAACATTAATTTTCAACTACAACATACACAATTTTCACAATACGAGTTATCATTTTAAATAAAATTTTATTTGCTTTTTCTATTCTTCTTCTGAACTCTTCTCTACATTTAGCTAACAAACAATTGTGCAGAAGCATGAGCAAACTTAACTGTTGCACATAGAAATCTCTGAGCGGAAAAATACAATTAAGTCTGACATTTCATATTTCACATTGAATAAGTTTTTGGTCACCATTTTGTCTAGGCATAATGAAAGAGCATCATACCCCAAGAATGCAATGAAAAGTGTTGGTCTTAAATATAGAATCTTTAAATTAAGTACAATATTACAAATATATTATCTTTTTAAGCTTTCAATGAAGAAATGTAGTCTATCTAGGCCTTGTCTCAGTGAGTTCCTTTCTTCTACAAGCTCCTTCTTTGCCTGAACAAGGTTCTGTCAAGGAACAAAATGAATAATAATAATTATTATTATTATAAAAGTGTCAAAAGCCAATAATACAATTTAGCTCTGGCCGTACCATTTAGAAATTGCTTTTCACAGGGATAGGCACAAGAAACACAAACTGTTCTTAAAATTCTGTCCTAATCAAAGACATTTTAAATGACCAAAATGATAGTAGGGTTTGCATTGGTTGCTTGTGCTTGCATGTCAGGTGAGAACCACTCTTGAAGGCACTCTTCTAACAAAAAGGCTGCTAATTATTATTAGTATTAAAAACCAGATCATTGGATAATGCAATATTCTAGAGTTTCGATTGGCTTAGCCATCATGGTATAATTATGAGCTATTAATGTAATTACACTAAAACAGTGGATGGTGTTGAAGGCATGCTCTGATTGGCAACTCAAACTCTTAATATCCTTTGCTAATCACCTCCGAGAAACTCACGTGGAATAAAATTTTTGCTCCCCCAAAACATTGTAATTATTGCAGCCATGAAAGAGTTAAAATCATCTTTTTGCGCTATATTTTCTTACAGTTTTCGTATGTACTAAAAAAAACTATTTACCTCAGTGTTGGTGGCTACAATGTACAATTTTGGACAAAAAGAGTTGAGAATATTAAAAACAGGGGTTCCTTTACACGCAGCACCCTCAATATCGCACCCTAGCAGCCATCCCCCACCCCCCCTGATCAATGTTGATAATACCAGGTTCGACATGCTTTGTTGTGTGTAGCAACACTGATCAGGGGGGTGGGGGGGGCAAAAAGCGAGCTTGTTATTTTCAACAATTTTGTCCAAGATTGTAGCAGTGGATACTTATCTCGCCGCAACATCCAACGCTGAATAACTGTTGATAATTATACCATGCTCCACAAAATAATTATTGGTAACTATGCAACAGTTTTTTTGTTTTTACAAAATAAAAGTAATAAATCTGTGGGCATTTTTAATAAAACAAAATTTATTATTTAATTCCACTTGCGCTTGTTGGATATGAGATGATTATAGCCAACTAATAATTCTTTTGTAAAACATACTGTCATTTGAAGACTAAGAGCTTGAGCTTCTTCATTTAGGGACACATTTCGTGACTTCAAAAGTTCAGCATTGTCTTGCAGTACACATATTTCCACACCCCTTTCTAAAAAACAACAACAACCATATAAAATACTATAAATTCTTGACTACTATTCTCATTCTTAAAATACCCATAACAAACTTTTCAAATCAGATTTATTATAAGCAGTACTGATACTTAGAATAGGATATCACATGGTCATCAAGTAGATACTATTTGCCTCTAATTGTCTTTTTAATTTAAGTCAAACGGTTTACCACCAGTAAAATCAACCAACCTGCAGCATGTATGTAATAGGACTGCATTACAGCTTCTACGCCAGACCACTTGTATGTATCCCTTTCTCGTGAAGATTTGCTCTGTCCATCCTAAAATGACAACACAAAAATGCAAAGAGCAGTGTCTGGTTATCTTTACATTACTGCTCATTTTGAATTTAGATTTCTTTGCTACAGTCAAGCTATTTGAAGTGTGCTTGATTTGGTCTAATTACATTTTCAAACAAAGGCAAAGCCGAGTTTGATTTACCGTAAATCCTCTATCACGCTCCCTACGAGGCTTATTTATCTCTAGCCTGCGCAGCTGGCGATATTGTTGGCGCGAGAGGCAAATGCCGCGCTCAGAATGGTGAGGGGTGCTGTATTTCACAGTGCCCCACCCTATTCTCCGCACCAATAATACTGCCAGCTACGTAGGCTAATTTATTTCAAACACCTTTGAGAGGGGACTGCTCAATATGAAGATTTGAGTGATACGATACAAGTTGTACAACTTATTTGCAACATTTGTTCACTTTTGAGAACCAAATCCGAACTTCCAGCACATTAATAAACCATACCAGATCAGTCCATATGAAGTATTAACATCGATCAATCATGGAATTGGATGAGCCTTTGACTAGACTAATACGTGTAGAGACTAATTAACATTGAAATAATGATATTTAAAAAAATGTCTACTGGTTAGGGATGAAAGGGTTAATTCCAACAGAAGATGGCAGTTGTTTTAAAGCCTGTGTTTAAGTGGTTTTCTCTTAGGGAAGTTGTCAAAACTACTACACTCGAACAGGACCCACCAAAACACAAAATAGATGGTGGTGTCTGCCTGCACCCCCCCCCCCCCCCCCCCTGCTTCATGTCAAAAGGTGGTGTCTATATTGCATAGCCACCCCTCTATCCAGCAGTACAAAATTACAGTGAGATTCAAACCTCACTTTTCTTGTTTGTCTGGTAATGTCGACTCTTGCTAGCTGAATATTTCTGTGTCAACTCAAATTTAAAAGCCAATAAAATGTTGTCGGTAATGTTCATGTGATAAGTTCGAAGATAGGTGGTGTCTTTGAGAATCCCCCTACCCCAAAGGTGGGTCCTGTTCAAGTATAGTAGTTTTGACCAGTTCCCTTACATCATCTGTCTGACAAGAATACTTACCTTGATAATTGGAGATACCACTTGTTTGTTTCTACTTCCCCCCTTTTCCACTAACGGCAATGGTCCAAATGGATGCCCTTGTATACCTGACGAGCATTGTGAAAGGTAGTCCCTTGTTTCTTTTTCACTAAGTGAAATTCCTGTACTTCGAAGAGGCTCAGGCCTTATTGGTTGAGTTCGATGGTCTTGTCTTGCATGGGGCACAATGGTTCCATGCTCATGTGAAACTGATAAGAGCCCAGTATGTCGTAAATATGGTGGCCGAAATTCTGACGCACTTATGTTACTAAAGGGATCTTCCATATTAGTTAATGACTGGAGTGTTAGACGAGGCGGAAGGTGATTAGTAGTTGCACCCATGTCAGAGCTTTGTTGATATCTTTCATTACTGCTGCGGCGAAAGATTCTGTTATGAAAGGGATAAGAGGACGTCCTTTTTTCTCCTTCCTCAGTTTTTATGGAAACCAAATGGGTTTTCTCGGTATCCTTGATTCTGTTTTCCTTCTTTTCTTGTTCCTGTAAAAGTTGCTGTTTTTGTCGTGTTATTGGTCCAGTTATTCCTTCACGCTCCAGGGATCCCTGACTATTGTCAGAATCTCTATCATTCTGAAGAGGAATAAAATCAAGGTCAACATATAAAACTTGCAATTTTTGTCAGCAAGCTCAGAGCATGGTAAGGGCCAATAATGTTTGCACTTTGTCGCAGTATTGTATTGTGAAAACTCTAGTAAAAACCTTTCTGAGACAATCTTCGTGTCAGGATTCTGACAGCAAGAATCACAAAGGATAGTTAACCCTTTCCCCAGGACGGGTTCCCAATTGACAAGTAAACTTGTCTGGCACTACAGTGAGTAAAATCTAGAAGTGTGGAGGCAAAGCGTTTAGGGTTTAAGTGGACTTGAATGTTGTCAACCCTTTCAGCCCTAAGGGGTTCCTTACACTTGCCTCTCTAGACCTGCTTTCCATTCATGCATGTATCTTGCATTGGCTTATAAGTTTGGGTTTAAATACTAACTACTTTTTTGCACGAACCCACAAGAAGATCCTGAAGGCTTATTGCAAGGGGTTTTACCACAAAAGACTCAACAGGATCTTCGTGTTTTAAAAGAGATGATTTCAGCAAATGATCTTCTACAAGCACTGACTATTAACTTCACCAACCTCTTTATCCCTCCTTGCTCGCTTTGGAGGTCTGCCTCTGCTTTTCCTGTTCTTTCTTTCATTTCTTTTCATTTCATAAGATTGTTCGAGTTCTGAAAAAGACATTTTTAATAACAGGACTGAATTGAACAAAGGAAATGCTTGCCTTTGATGGATCAAGTTTCCACCATGCTATGGGGTGAAATAATGACAGACTGCTATTTACAACATTTAACGTCTTTGAAATAATAATATTATCCTCTCTTGATGTGACATATTATTCACCACATCAACCTCTGCAAAATAAAAACAAATTCCCTAGAGGGAAGGGAACCCTGATTCCACCACAGAGATTTTTTATTTTTACAGTTGCAACTTAACCCACTAATCATGTTCTGGTAAAAGTTAAGAATCCGATCCCACCAACACGTCGGCCGACTGTCGGCCAACGCGTCGGTAGTGTGTCGGCCGACGTGTCGGTAGTGTGTTGGCCGACGTGTCGGTAGTGTGTCGGTAGTGTGTTGGTGGTGTGTCGGCCGACACGTTGGCCAACGTATTGGCCGACGCGTTGGTGGGATCGGATTCTTAACTTTTACCCATGTTCCAGCAATAAAAATGGGGGTTGCTGAATTAGCCTTTGTGACAAATCATAGGGTGTTGTTAGGGCCGATTTACATGGTGTGATTTTGGCACATGCAACAAGCTTATGACAGGCCTACGACATGACTTACGACTGTCGCAGCATTTTAAAACATATTTTAAAATGCAACAACATTTTCTCTGATGTACGTCACAACCGTAAAAAGGCGCAAGCCCGTCGTAAGCGACAAAAATTGTACTGTGTGAATCAGCCCTTAGATGGCTCTCCAAAGGTAACCAATTATGCCACATTATTGAGTACATTTTGATAAGCAATAATGTTGTTGTTTCACATGGTATCATAACACAACTGGTTAAAAAATGTTATCAATTCGGTCCATAGAAAATATGGATTGCGGACTACGGACCACGAACTACACACTGGGTATAAAACGTGACCTACAGACTATGGACTGACTATAAAATATGGAAGTCCTATGGTATTAAAACGTGCACTACGGATTATAAACAGCGTACAACAATAGAATGTTGAAGCAACAAATCAAATTTTAGATTTTCAAAATTTCTCTGATGGGAGGAATGCTTGAGCTGTGACTGTAAGATATTTTGCTGAGGTAAATCACAATTAAATTTTGTGCATTGTTTTCAGGTTATGTTCTGTTTATAATCCTCAGTCTGCATTTGATACCCTAGTCCGCATTTTACACGACCCGTATATCTTAGTCAGTGTTTTATACCCACTCCATGGTCTGTAGTCCATATTTTCTACTGACGGGTTATCAATTCTTCTAACTGTGGAATTTGGTTTGAGCCACATCGATCACTGGCCTTATTTTGTCGCAATGCAAACATATAGCCTTACCTTGTCTTTTACTTGGTGGTAGAAGGCCTAGCTTTGCCATGAAATCAAGTTTCTGCCAATTTATGCACAACAGCAATACATTACTGGGATACCTCATTATTGGGCATTTTCATAAACATGTGTCGTAAGGAGCTTAATTATCAAGTACTGTAACAGTTAAATTTTTGTACTTCTCCCTGCTTTCGGTAGGGATAGACAGGCAGGTTCTGTCCTTCTTATCTTTCACCTTATCTTCTTATGATCATAATGTGCTGGTCAGTGTTTGGACATGTGACCTTACTTACATGTAGCAGAAAATGTTACATCTTTCAAGTCAAATTTCACTTAAAATACACATTACTTTAAGAAATAAAATCACAATCAAGCAAGAGTTCTCCATCCTTTATCCAAACACCTCATAGTTGCTGAACTTGGCCAAATCACTTGCTTCATTATTATAGTGTTTTTTTTTATGAAAATCTAATATCTTTTTTTATGATTGATTGATGTCAACTTTCCTTCAAAATCAAGAAAATTAATACCTTAATGTTAAGACACTAACCTCTGGGCAAGCAAACTGAGCCTCTGCAGAAAGGTCACTATCATCATTTTTATGATCACCAATGCAATTCTCATCAGTCACCAAATTGTTTGTAGACTCCACACAATTCTCAACCCTTTGGTCATCACTGAACTTTCTCTTTAAGGTTGGTCCTCTCTGGCTTATTTCTGCCAAAAACAAGAAATAAATAAAATAATATATATATATATATATATATATATTTGTAAATTGAAGTTAAGGACTTCAGGCATAACACATTATTTCCCTAGAATCTATTTATCAGTCTGTCTCATGATAATCAATGTTACGGCACTTCGTTTGCTCTTAGAAATTGGCTTTTTAGGTAATTAAGGTCTATTGGAAAGAAAGTTTATGTGTTAAGATGAAGTATACACTGCAAACTGTATGACAGCCATCTTGGCAGTACTGCAGTCTGGGCAGTTTTTTACAAAATTTTACAAACTGTACATGTTTATTGTAGAAAATACACTTTATAGAGGCTATGTGTACACGATCATTACCTTTCTTCCTATCTGCAGTAACAAGTCCTAGACCCTCAAGGAATACAAGCTTGGATGGATCATGTCTTATTTTATTAATTTGCTTCATGGAAGCTTCTTCAGGACATCTTTCAATTTTAATTCTTTTTGCAAGACTAGGTGATGACCTCTCAGAAGACATTGTTCTTTGCTTGTCTGGAAAAAAAAAACAACATCACTAATTTAAGATGATGGGTAAACTACCGGTATGTATGAATTACAAGTAACCAACAGCCATACATGAATTATTATATAGCCTCTAATATTACAAAATTAATTAAATGAGCAAGGATACGAAACAGTTCTAAAGGCTCTCTGATATGCCAGGGCAGTCATTTTAGAAATGTCTGTAAATGTAACTTTCAAACTATTATTCATTTGACTACAATATGACAGAATTTGAACTTACCATACATTAACAGTTTAACCCTTTCAGCCCCGTGGGGTTCCCCATTGACGAGTAAAAGCGTCTGGCGTTAGAGTAAAATCTATAAGTGGCACTATTGGGAGTTAAAGGGTTAATGGGGACATAGTTTTTGAGTGAATCCAGCTGTTGTTAACCCTTTCAGCCCCGTGGGGTTCCCCATTGACGAGTAAAATCGTCTGGCGTTAGACAGAGTAAAATCTATAAGTGGCACTATTGGGAGTTAAAGGGTTAATGGAGACATAGTTTTTGAGTGAATCCAGCTGTTGTTAACCCTTTCAGCCCCGTGGGGTTCCCCATTGACGAGTAAAATCGTCTGGCATTAGACAGAGTAAAATCTATAAGTGGCACTATTGGGAGTTAAAGGGTTAACAGATTTAATGTGAACTTGGAAAAATCATTGATGGCTTTATAGCTCAGAAGGTAATACAGTGTGCTGCACAACTGCACCTACGAAGCTTTGATTCACACATAGGCTAAAATGAAAGCTTGTTTGCAATTCCTCAAGCGGTGCATTAATTTTGATCATTTTTATTTAAAATCAAAATTTGATAAAATTGCTCCAGCCCTTTGTACAAGTGAAAATTTCAGACCTTGGTGGTAATCCCCATTGACGATTGCATTTCGATCTCTTTGCTGCCACTCCCTCTCCTCATCAACTTTACCAGAATCTATCCTTGCTGCACTATGCTGGAAACCCTTGTGGCCAAAGGTCTTTGGTTCCAAGTATGGCACACCCACCCGCTCTGATGCTCCACCAGTTGACCTCCTCATATTTTCACTATGAGGATGTCGAAAGTCAGGTTCATAATGATCACTAAATCCCTTTCCTTCTGAAGGAGGATGGTGGAATGAATGATATGGAAATCCTCGATAGAGATGACCAGCCTCCCTGCCTGGCATCAAACGAGCTAGGGATGGCTCACCTTTGTGACGATCTATAGAGTGGGGACTCTGGCAAAAAGGAACAAACAGTCAAAACAAGCACTGTAAGTGAAATGATATGAAATCAGACCAGTACAAAGGTGAAAACGATAATTACTTATGCATCAGTGGTATCTAAAACAAAACATTTAAGAGCTTGCAACAGAAGTCAAACCATTAACTTTCTGACGGGTCAATGATAAATGTATAAATAGGTTATAGCGTGCAATACGGAAGCAATAGTAAGAGTAATTTGTTGAGTACATAATAAATTTGAGCACTTTCAAAAAACGCCCAAGCAAGTTCATACAATTTCCTATAATTTTATCGGGTAATTATCATGATTTTGCAATAATTATGCCACCATTTGATTTTTCAGTCCCTGCTGCATAACAGGACAATATTTTCACTGATATCTGGTATCTCAGCTTCTGTGAGTCTTAAATCCTTATTGAAAGGTCACAGGTGATACTACCGATAAAGAAGAGTCCTCTCATGCTTGTCTGTGTTATTGATACACTCAATGTTTCGAAAAATTTATTATGGGAAATGTTCAAAAATTTCTGCCATTAGACTGAAATAAGATAAGGAAGAGCAAGAGCACAAATATACACATCAATTAATGTTTGTACCACTAATTTGCAGGTCAAGGTTGAATTCAGAATTTAAACAAAATCAAAATCATTATGCATACTTTGCTGGATTCAAGAGGGCCTTGTTGATGAACTGGCTGAGGATAATGCAAAACACCAAGTCCTGCGGGTTTATCCTGCTGCAAGTGATGTCGCTGCCAGTCTTCTCCCGCTGTACGAAGGCCTTTTTGTTCAAACATTAGGCGCTCATGTAATAAAAACTCCTGAAAGAGAATTAAATGAGGTAAATCAAGTTTCAAGTTCATATCTCAAGTTTTCTTCTTCTTTTTAACTAGAGTAAAATTATAGAAAATTTTAGATGATAACATAGAACAAGGGGCAATGAACTCGCCTCCCACCAATGTAACCAAGCTTCGATTCCCAGACTTGGCGTCGTATGAGGGTTGAGTTTGTTGGTTCTCTACTCTCCTTCAAAAGGTTTTTCTCCAGGTACTCTGGGTTTCCCCTCTCCTCAAAAATGAACCTATGATTTGCTATCTGTGCTAAAAAATGCACTTGACACTTAAATAAAAGTCATAATAATAATAATAATAATAATAATAATAATAATAATAATAATAATAATGATAATAATAATTTTTCTTTCCTTTATTTTATCAAATCTATAATACTAAGAGTTGTTTAATTTTTTTTATTTTTTTATTTTAATACACATGTTTATAGGAAACGAGAATTTTTTTTAAAAAACAACTATTATTGCTACAGTATTATTGCTATTATTAGAATTAGTACTAGTATTTGTATCTCTATAAGCCTAATACTTGTTCTAGAGTTCTGTGTGTATTTTTACTGATAATTTGAAATAAATAAAGCTTATATTATTATTATTATTATTATTATTATTATTATTATTATTATTATTATTACTAGAGTTGGAGAGAATATCAATAGACTGCTCGCAGTCCCTTCTGAGTTAGTCGAACTACCCGCTTTGGTCACGCAAGCGAGAGAGATAAAGGGACTGCACGATCTTCTATAACCAACACGTTCACAATCTGCAGTTGCACCAGCAAAAGAAAATTCGGGTTGGTTGGTTGACAAAGGACCAATGTCAGATTTTTTTTTACGAAAAGTGTCGGCTACTTAGTGTCAAGTTTCAAGGTCATAATTATCTGAAGTTTTCTTGAGATGTGGGGAGTCGGGGCAGCTTAGCGTTTATCAACCTCTGACAATCGGGGCCAACCCTCGGTCCCAAGGTCCTGCGTAGGCTGAGTTTCAATCGATCTCAATCTGACTCCATGGCTTTTTCTCAGGGTATTCAGGTTTTTCCTCCCTCGTCAAAATTGACTATCAGTCAATTTTACAACCGCCTACAGGCGGATACCCTTGATAGGGATAACCTCTGATATCCTTTAATTGAAGTGAATTAATAAAATTGGTAAAAGAAATTACTGGTAAAACTAAATTCACTTTGGGAACTTGACTACCCACCCCCCCCCCCCCCCTCCTAAATTGAAGCAATTAAGGATAAACTCTTTCACACGTAAGGTCAAAAATTCATTTTGACAATGAAAACAGCAAAGCAGAGCACCATGAGTTGCTTTTCTCATGGTAATCATGGCTAGCGGTATTGCTCGTGGGCAGGTACACACGATGAAGTTGCCCAATAATTTAATAATTATAATAATAATAATAATAATAATAATCATCATCATCATCATCATCATCAATATGCCTAATATGGCATATTGCAAAACCACATTATTATGGTCAATTGACACCTAAAACAAGGCTAACATCTTGTTGTAAGAATAAATAACCTGGAAGTTCTACTTCTAGACTTGGCTAAATAGAATTACTGTAATATTATTAGAATAAACTATATCACAAACCTGTCTCTCTCGCCCCCTCACAAACTCAGCATGTCTCTCGTCCAGAGGATGGATAGGGTAAGGGGCATCTCTGGGAGGGTGGACTAAGTAAGGATGAATCATTGGTACTTCATGAGCTGGAAGAAACATCCTTTTGTATTCTCCTGGTCTTGCTATGTTAGATATCATGGCAGTATCTGCTCGGGAATGAGCACCTTGGCTTCCAGGTGGCTCAGATGAGCTGGACGTTGGTGGCAGCCCGGGGGTTGTACCATGTCCATGAACTGGACAAGAGCCTTGTTTGTGCTCCTGGTTGATGCCACGATGTGGTGGTCCCTCAACGGAACTTCGTTTTTGCTCTTTGGGAACAAGCTCTGTTTCTTTATCCATTTTGACAGACTCCCTTGTTTCCTAGTTGTCCCAAGGTTCATGAAAAAAATTATCAAGAGTGACATGCAATGTAGTGAGGTTCAGTTGAGACCTGCTTACAGTAATTCTCTATGAGAAAAAGATACATGTTTTTTCTGGAGCACTAATAACTAGAATATGTCAAGATACATGTCAGGTTTTAAAATTAATTTTGCTTTCACAAAACACATTTTTTGTTTTACAAACCTGTTTTCTTGTTTCCCGTGACTCCGAGTTATCAGCCGACCTCAAATGAGGAGAATTCTTCCTCAGAAAGTTTTCAATGCCCCCTGGTGGCAACTGACGAGCAGCATCACTCACATGTCCTACCGGAAATTCAAATGGCTCCACCACAATTGTACCATCAGGCAGCATGGAGTGTCGCTCATGCTGCTGTCGTAAATGTTCTGCAGCCCGTTGCTGTCTCCAGGTACTAAAATGCATATCAGGAGGCTCCATTACCTACCACAAACAAAATTATCAATTGCCACTTTGCACATGCAGTTACTTTATTTCCAGTCATACAAAGCTTGAGTAGATGAAGGCCTAAATCACTGCTCTCTTCTGGTTTCATTTAAGTTTGACTTTAATAATTTAGCATTTTTGAGACTTTAAGATCAATGCATTGTTGTGCATATCACTTAAAGCAACGTTGTAGTTAAAACTTTTCCTTGGTTAAAATTTTTTCAAACCAGTTTGTTTTTTTTTTTTTTTACTTTTGTTTATTTCAGATTATGGTAATGTCTATAAGACAAGAGTAAGTTAAAACACACTAGCTTTTAGAATCTCTGTACGGTGGCCAATTTACATTATCAACTCCGTTGATAAAACCAAATTTTTGTATACTACTTCCCCATCGACGCAGCACCACAGTTTCTTTAGAAACTACCCCTTCATCCTTAAAACACACTAGTTTGAAAATTTTCTAACCAAGGAAAACAGCAATAAAGAAGGAAAACCTGATGTTTTCAAAATTGAATAGAATTTAAATTTAGGTAATACCAGACATTATCTTTGTATCTGAATCACAGTACTCTGTTCAGTTACTAGGTATTTTCTGAGATCCTGCATTGAATCTGAGTTTCACACACACTAAATTTAATGATGACCTTACTGGAGGAGGGTAAGGTGTTGGGTAGAATGCTGGTAACATATGGGAGTCCGGGCCATCTCTCTTGGAGGCCAGAAGAGGAGGAGGTCCTGTAGGATGGCCACCACGAGGTAAATATAGCGGCAAGTCTGGCTTAGCACCATACGCTGCTGGGTAGAATGCCACAGGGGCATGAGGTGGTTCTGAAGGGTAGTGTTCTGACAGCATCGGAACCTCTGAATAGCAAAACAAAACATTCATTTCAGATCTCTAATAGTAATGGTATAATTTGATGCCAAGAAATACTTTTAAAGTAAAACAAAATTCTACATGTAAAATAATTATGAAGAAATATTAACCTCTGTGGTAAACCTTTACAGGATTTTACTGTTTCAGCATTTCTGGTACAAGGTGAGTCAGCTAAGTTCTTTGAATGCTGGTGATGTGAGTTTCCAGGTAATTAACTTACTATGTGAGGAACTGACTGGAGAGCAGCTAGGGGGGTCTCCAAAACTAGCCTGGAGTCATGCCCTAAAGTGACAGCCCTGATCGACTTGTTGGGATCCACACTGCTAAATCGTGAGCTAAATAGTAAGCATGGCTTACTACAATTTTCTGAAGAAAAAGATCAAGATTTTGAATCTGTGAAATTCAAACAACAGGATGTCTCTTCTGAAGTGTTAGTCACTGCAACTGATGTGAAATGTAACTTTACTTAATAAATGCAGATCAGGGGAAAACGCAAAATATAGTGATCAAGCTCCTGGAGGGGGGACTTGAAACTTGACATTTCAAAGGCCCTTTTTATCCAAAACATGCCATACATGTACAACCCCGCCTTAAAATTTTAGGATTTCCTTAGAGAGAAAAAATAATCATGTATTGAAATAAATAGTCAAATCTGTCAGACAGGTTTTTCGCAAATGGCAAAAACATTGATTTTTGTCTATTTTGATGATAACTGAAAAACTGTCTGATAGATCTTTTTGAAAAAATGCTGATGGTTTCGTCTTCATATTGTTTACTAATTTCCAAGATTTTAACCCTGGTCTTACGGCTAGGTTTTGAGAAAAAGGCCTTGATGTTTTTCAAAATATGGATATTTTTTTCTTCAGAAAACTGTAGTAAAGTAAACCACCTTCACACATCATTTTCGCAGTCATGCCATGAAATGTTGTAGACGACCAATCCATGAACAACCTCAACCTGAGTTATTTGCCGAAGCATGTCATCCAACTTTATAGAGTTTTGTATGGAGCCGACAAGTTGGTCGACCACCGTGGTCCACTAATATGGCAGCCAGAAATCAATAAGCACATCTGGAGTTCATGTTGCCATGAAAGCGCTTACTTTTCACTGGCAAGATTGTACACACGAGTATAAACACTTCTCTTAATATGCCGGTACTTGAAACATTTAAACTGCAGAGAATCATAACGATACACATTTTTTCAATCAAAACAGCCTTCATTTGAATGCTGTATTTCCAAAACGTTACGGAACCGGTAACTTGTAAAGATTTATTTCTGGGTCATCTTCAACCTCGTATAGGAAAAATCCAGATGAGTACCTCACAATTTTGATTTGATGATGCCACTATGAAAACCACCTATTGCTACATAGCGGCACCGGTAATGCTGGAGATATTCCAGCGAAGGAATGGTATCCCCCAAGGGAGCCTAGAAATACTTTCAATGCCTTCATACTGTTGAAACACAGATCAGCTTTGGCCACGTTGGCCCTCAAGGTTTCAACTTCTGATTCCCTTTTTACCCATTGAATCCTAGGAGTGACACTTAATTAATAGACTTTACTCTGTCTAAAGCCAGTCAATGGGTTAACAAGTCTATTTAAGACTATTCTTGTGAAATTCTGTACAAATTGATTATCATGGTAAAGAATTATTAAAAGGAAAGGGGAGGATAATTATTTAAGCAAGAGTGTAATGTACCAGTAAGGCAGGAAATGGTCACATGTTTGCTCCTGTAAATCACACTTCTGTTCAAATGGTACATTATTATATACACCTAGGTTTATCTAAATTCCTATATTTAATTTACTAAAACTTGAACCTATTTGTTTTTCTGGGCTATCATCTTTAAAGTAAAGTGATTTTGAATTGCTCAATCTTGCAAAGAAATGTAAGCAAATTGGACCGATACAGTCATCACCTTGCAGTCAGTGATGGATTCCAAATGCAGTTTCATGTGATTTACATGTAAATACTACAACTTCTACTATCCAACAATTTTTCTCCTTAAAATATGTTTTCCGTGTACCTATTACGAGTAAATAAAACCATTAAAAATGGAGCGACACCGTGCTCGTTTCTTCGCAACCCAATGATAAATGGATGGCAAAGGGGCAATTTCGGCTTCAAAATGATCATTTTCTGTGAAAGGACTGGGGTGAGTTCTTAAACAACACCTTCATAATTATTAACCAAGAAGAGTTATCATGATTGACTTAAACGCTCTTGAACAGCAAAAGTGGCCTTTGTTGCCTCTCTTCAGATGGCCGGCATGAAACGCTGCCATCTTCGAAGTCGCAATGTTATGCGCAGTATGAGCTGCCCAGTGCAAAACAAGGGAATCACCTTAACTTAAAGTGCTGTTTGCTTAACACCTGACTGGCAAAATTTGGAGCTTTGATTTTTATCCAAGTGTAAGTTTTGGATTTCATGGTCCGCCATTACTCATGATTGACTTAAAAGCTGTTGGACCTCAGAGCGTTTAATCCAGGGGAAAATGACGCCAAAGGCCCACTGGCTTAAATTTCATCATGTGAATACAGCTTATCATAATTATATGCAAAACACGAGTTTTCAAGTCTGAAAGCCCAAAACTCCTGTCCTGCATGTTAATTAATTCTGCGGCATATACATTCATTGCATTCTTAAACTAGTGAGTCTTTGACGTCATTTTCTCCTCGATCCAACTCTCTCAAGAACTTAAAGTTAGTAATGGTGGACCATTAAATAGGAAAATTCCAGTTGAAATTAACAGGTGTCGTTTTGAAATCAAGTCTTCATGTCTTCAAGTCTTCATGTTTGGTCACAGGGGTACTTTAATACAAATTTGTGGACCATACAAGTAATGATTTCTGTGCAGAAATTTGCCATATCATACCTACAGCATGCCATTAAAAAAATAACTCAAATTACATCTCTCACTTACAAAATAACACACAGTGATGGTTATTTATTATTTCAAGGTAAAAAATATCATTTTGCTTTCCTGTTTCATGAGAATAGTACTGATGTAACTCTGAGATGCAAAATGCTGTATTAATTTTTATCGTTTAAGAAGCATAAAATCTACATACATGTATAGCATTAGATAAACATATTAAGCCAATCTAAATTGACTCCCAACAGATATTTGTTTGGATATTAGCCAACTCGCTTTTGATCATTCAAATTAATATTGACACTGAAACGACATCAAGTTAATTTTCCAACAGAAGTAAAACATATCCTAATGTATACAAGTGTTTCAAAGGAATATTGATAAGAAGCATCATTGTCAATGACCTGCTATTCAGAGCAAATAAAAATGCATTTGGGTTTTATGTGATAATAAGAAATAAAGATATAGAAATCTATCATTTAAATTCTATAAGCCCTTCAACAAAATATGCCACAATGTCAATTTTGAGGATAGCTTTGAAACCTGTGAACCAAAATACAGCCCGCATCAAACTGGTTAATGGTTTTAACTCCTTCAAATCCCTGTGTAAGTTGTGAAATTATGAATAGCCCCCCACCAAACATGAATAAAATTAATGCTGTTTAAATTCTACACAAGAAGCAGCAATGTAACTATACTTTAAAGACATGCACATTTTTCCCATTGCCCCAACAAAACAAAAAGGAAAGCAGGATTTATACACTACTCAATCACCTTTAGAACGCCTGAAAAGAATCAGCCACAACTTGGTGATCTTATGAATTATTCAAGAACAACGAAATGCATAAGCCATGACAGTGTTTGGGGATTTGTATGATTCCATCTTTTTGTTGCTTTAATGCTAAGCAACTGAAAATCCCACACGAGGAATGCAGAAGGTACAAACATGAAATCAGTGCTAGATTTGCAAGGAAACTTTCAATTATTTACAGTTTGTAAAACCTTGGAAATTTCCTTTGAAATTTAACCCAGGAAAGCCTTAAAACCATTTTTCTTCTTGTACAAATAATTCATTATGTTACACATTGTAGGATCAGCATTGTGAGAATAACTTATAACAAAATGTATTTTTTGTAAGCTTACCATTAGTGGCTTCAATAATCAAGAAAAAAACAAGTATAGGCTAAATGTATAACATTTTGCATGATTCCAGCATTGGCACGGATGCTATTACAAAGGAAAGGCAGTTATACGTGAAGACAGGTGGCAGTGGCCTAAATTAAAATAAACAAGGCTAAAAA
Source organism: Montipora capitata (assembly GCA_949126865.1). Taxonomy (NCBI): domain Eukaryota; kingdom Metazoa; phylum Cnidaria; class Anthozoa; order Scleractinia; family Acroporidae; genus Montipora; species Montipora capitata. Next base: position 51,875,195 of record OX421447.1, on the reverse strand, counting down.
GTGCAAGGCTCATTATTCAAATAGCTTACTTTCCAAACAGAGGGAATAAAATTACTATACAGCACACTTTTTCATCACCCCACAAGAAAAACTAATTTAACATCCTTAAACCTCAAAGCTCTTAAAAAACCTCACACCTTGTTCCATGTACATCTGCATGTCATGAGCAATGATTTTATGTAATTGTACTTTATTTTAATATTCTTTTTTTGCCAAAAATAATAATAATTATTATTAGTATTATTCATCAACTGGAACTTGTCTCAAGAGTGAAAATGAATACTCCTGAAATTTGTTTTGTTACAAAAAAGTCCCACTGTACCTCTAGGCACTGACGAGAAAACACCTGGCATCACCTCATGACCAATAAGGGGATGGTTAGCTTCTGTTCTCTGCAGAGGGCCCCTATTGGAGTCACGACTTTGTTCACCTTCAGAATAAAGTTAAAAGATGTATACAATAATTCTCTCATTCATATTAAATTGATAGTTACTGATGGTCTACTTGAATATTAAGCTTTTCACTGTAAGTATCTAAACTAAATAGCAAAAAATGCTACAACAAGATTATTAATTAAAGAGGTATAAGGCCAACTGAATTAATTTGTATGGCAATGTATCACTAAATAATCGTATCTCTCACTTCATTATTTTTTGTCAACACATAAGTACATGTAATGCCATGTGCTCTTCATTACACCATTTTCTTATTTGATCCATGGTATCTGATCAAAAGATTTTTACCTAATTTTGTGTCTGGAGCTATAATCAGGCAATTTAATGTACATCAATGTACATAGCAAATGACAGACACAACCAGTACATGCGTTACAATTCATATTTAATGAAAAGAATGTGATCGCATGATATAATGTACAAAAAAGAACATTAAAACTTCGTAATTTAATGAAAAGAATGTGATTGCATGATATAATGTACAAAAAAGGTACATAGAAACACTTGAGGTTTTTTAAGTGATTTTTTGTCGATTGTCCTGGAAAGTCAAGCATTTGACTTCAACCCATACATATAGCTTGTGACTCATGTTTGACCACACATCCAAAATTTATTCAATACTTCAACAAAAATTCCTAAAACACTTTTATTCAGTGTTCATGGTATATTAGCAGAGCAACTGCACAATTCAGGGCAGCACAAGGCCTCCACTTGTAAGTTAGTTAATAAAAGCACTTTTGCTTCTCAACGATTATGCTACCAATGGGCCCCATATTTTATACTTATGCCACATTTGCTAATTTTCCTTACTTCCTGGTCGAGGATTTCTGTGATCTGGATCAAGTGGTGTAATATTTGGAACTGGTGGGGTCCGAATAGCAATCACTCCTGGACTGTGGTGATCTCCTCTCTCTTTAGTAGTACTGGCATCATGGTCACTTTGGCCAGCTAAAGGGGATGTTGTTTGTGAGGGGGACATTCCTGTGAAGAGAGCGATTAATATAATGATAATTATTGACTGACTATGGGGGCAAGAGAGCACCAATTCATGGATTTATCAACAATCATTATAAGGTCAATCTTGTGAGTACACATCAATGACAGTAGCTGTCAAAGATTATCAACAGAAAAGAAACACTTCAGCCTAAAAATGGATGATTAGCCACCAAAACGGTTGACTTAGGCAAGTATCAGACCACAGGAGGAGGTCATGGTTTCACACTGTAGCTGGACATGCAGGGTTCAAGGGTATAACAAGGGAGGTTTTATTATAATCCAGGACTCGGACACTAGTACCTGTCTACGCTGAGGACAGTACCTGCCTTCTCTCAAATGAGGTCTCAAGATCAAAAGCCAGACTATAAATTATAATGTAGGGGTGCCCACTTACTCTATCAGAAGGTCCCTTCTACTTTAAAACTTAATGAAACCCCTAGGGAGAAGTGTTTCCTTTTTACAAAGATCTAAAAATCATCAGGTGGACGTTTCTAGTACTGTACCTGAGGATAAAAACTGGTAGGACCTTTCTCAAAAAGCTTGTATGCTGTAGTAGGACATTACAGTACCCACATATTGTTCAAAGAGAGTCGGCAACAACATACTGACTGGTGTATATGGTCTGGCGTTTTGCACAATATTGCAAAGCTCAAAACATTTTAATACTCCCACACAACATATTGCACCATTTAAATACTGCATACCAAACATAATAATTATATGTGGTTAAAAGAATAATAATTGTAAGGAATGAATTACAAGTGGCACATTTAACCAGGCCTATGCAAGCATGTATTTCAGCCCAAGCATGCTCAGTCCCCTATTTAAAGCAAGTGCGAGCCCTTTCACCTGTTAATTCAGCCTTTTAGTGCAGTCTGTGTACGACAAATTTTCTAAGAATATAAGTTTTAATTTAATTATTTCACTCAAGTCCCATCCAGTTCAATGTGTGGCAATCGTTATTTATTATAAGTCGTTTCTGCTAAGTTCTATCCACAAGCAAATCATGTATTTTACGACATGCAGCACTTTACTTCACTTTCAAAAGAAGCAATGAATTGACTGAGTAAAACTATGGTGTGTTTATTTGTATATGGTCTGGCCTTTTGAACAATGTTGTAAAGCTCATTTCAATATTCTCACACAACATATCGCACCATTTAAATGTAGCATACCAGACTCACAGTACATGTATATTGTCATGAATGTGGTTAAAAGAAAATGCTTACCAGTTCTCACAGCAGAGACAACTGGAGAGACAGATTGCGAACGCTTTTCAGGTGGAGGTGGTGATGAGGATGACGAAGGAACTGGTTTGGCTTGCTTCGCTAACTTTCGAAGTGCTGCTGCAAAACTAGCTGGACCACTTCCTGACATGGACGTGTCAGTTGATGAAGGATTAGACTCTTTGTTATGAAGCACAGGTTGTAATCCAGGTGACAGTGATGTTGTATAGTGCATTGAGGACGCATTGGAGCTTTGGAGGGAGGTGTTCAATTTCAGTCTTTGGTTTCTTGATTGAGATAATAATTGTACACTACCATCACCTTTTTCACTATCCTCATTAGAATTGATCACATCTAAATGTCCTTTTGTGTACTTGGTGCTTGTACTTCCAAGCTCACTGATTTGAGGAACCTGTGTAAGAGAACAAGACATAAAGATAAACATAGTAAGGTAAAGGATAAATGTGCACTATACATTATTGGTAACAGTAACAGTAACAGTCGGTCAGTAACAGTAAAGACCAAATCTGCAAAACAGGCAATTTGGGAGTGACAAATCATTATTCTGATTTCACACGTGTGGCTTGACACGTTGGCAGTCCATCGGTTTTGTTGCATTACTGACAAATAATGGATACACTACCAAATCATCAGGCTGCAAGTCACGGTTAAGTTGGTGTACCATGCAACCGTCAACAGACAAATTTTCCAAGGCCCTATCTGTTGCAACAGAAGCATGCAACTGTCAGTGTACCTAGAACACACCTTCACCCTTCAGAAAAAAATGCTGTCTGTGAACTTCAGCATAGTATTATGTTTTAGACCCATCTTGAAAATCCAATAAAGTGGTTGTACCATTGACAGGGGAAATGAGCAGTGATAAAGTAGCATTCCATCCGAAAATTAATGCAATTCTACCATTAAAGCTCATCGCAATATTACAACCTTTAAATAAAACGAATTATACTGTACTATTTTGCAAAGGTTCAATTACTCCTTGAATGGTTGCACACTTAACAGCTATTCTTAAAACCCACAAATAAGCACAAATTAAATTAAAACGTTAAATAAAAAGCTATTGGTTATCAAAGGGACCAAATGAAACTAACGTTTTGAGCAAGCCTTATTATTAAAAATATTATTATTGTTCACCAAGTCACAGCTCTTAAAATCAGCTCCAGTTTATTCTAGATTTCTAAGAGGAGCTGAGAGAGAAAGCCTACTAGAGCTTTCCAACCTAACAGGAGGTCAAACAAGCAGGCTTTTATTTAAAGGTCCTCAAAGGTTGCATTTCTGACTTTTCATCACACTTTCGCCAACGTAATGTTAATCAAAAAGGCCACATCTAACTAAAAAGGTATTGAAAGAAGCCTTAATTAAGGCTAATACAGCTGTAATTACAAGAGAAAAATAAAAATTCCACAATCCATACATTTACAGGATTCAAGTCCAATAATATTGTACATTTAGATTGGACCCTGGCTGTCTTAATAAACAATATCTTTCGATACTTAATAGTAAACATTTTGTTAGAATTTTAAAGAAAAACTTTGTTAAATCTTCAAAGCCTTTCAACAAGAACAACAATTTTTCATTAGATCTTAAAACATTCTAACTTACAGAGCTTTTGCCCACAATTATTAGCGAAGGTTATTCAAGGTGGGCAATAGACAAAAAATATTTTAAAAGTCCCATAAATAATATCCAAAGAAAAAACCTAGAAGCAATCTAGTTTGTCGTGTGGTTTATAGCCAGAGGGAGACAGGAGGCCGACTTTCCTGCGACGGTTGTTATGGTGTTTGAGAATTCCTAAATGGAATTTGTAAATGTCTGGGAGCATAAACTTCAATTATTTAAAACACATTCTGTGGAATCCGATGTACACCCTGGTGTACATCGGATTGAGATGTTGTTTAGTAGACCCAATCTGATCAGGCAATTCTTTTAACGCATTCTCTGGACTGTGATAACTTTATAGCTCTTGCACTGCTGTAGTATAACACTATTTGAAAAAACCTTGGCTCCACTTCTGCATTAATAATTTTAAATAGTTAGTTACATCACCTTTGCATGAACAGAGAAATCTTCCAATTAACTAAGACCCACACACAAAATCAATTTTCATTGAAGAAATCCCAACAATATTGAGTAAAATAATAACGAATAACACTGTTGGGTTAAAACAAGGACTCCAAAGAACTTCCTTCTCAGTGCTAACACTGAATTACAATGGCACTAACAGTACTCTGATGGCATTTTAGAAACATCAAAGACAACAATAATGACTTCATTTAACTCAAAGAGTAAGTTACAATTTGCAGCTGACAAACAAAAATTAAAAAAATTCAATTCAAAGCATGTTGAGAAAAGACAATGAAAATCTTGTGGTTAAGATTTCATGCTAATGCTTAAACTGCTAAAAGCTTGAACTGTACACTAAATGCATCCAAAGCAAATGCTGGATATTCACAAATCACGCTTGATTCTTAAATATTAGAAGAGTGTTCAAATCTGGCCCTATGAGCATTAGCAAGCCAATATTTTAAGCTCAGATGACCAATAAATTTGCATCACTCCAATTTGTAAAGACAATGACATGTCTTCCTTTCAAACGGTTTAAGAAACCAGATAAAACATGTCTCTAAAATGACCAAGACCTTAATGTATGGGAGCAATTTCATCATTTTGGTCCCAGAATTACTTAATGCATACATAGAGATTTGATTTAAACTTCAGGAGCACTCATGCTTTGAGAATTTGAAGAGACAACAACTGCAACATGATGTTTTATTTTAAGATTACAACCAAAAGCAAATGACAAAATCCACACAAGATTTATGTACTTAAACAAAGAATGATTGCCACAGACATCTCTCCTGAGGATTTTGTGAGTTATAACATGAGTTGCAAAATTAAACCTCTGTCACAAATTTGTAAATAGTCTGACCAACTTCCCTTTCAAGTATAAAATTAAAGAAACAAAAGCAGTCTGCATGCATGCCAGAGAAAGCCCAGAGCATGTGGCATGAAAGACAGCGATTTTAAATTCTAAATGAAACATAGGTAATTCCCCTTAGAATTTAACAAATTATTGTAAGCAGACACAAGTCAAAGCCATTTAAGTCTAAAGGCCAGACTTCATAGATGAATTACCATTAACATGTGCCCTGTTAATCTATAACAACAGTGATTGCCTGTTAAAACACAGGCCTCTGACTCATTGTTTGATAAAAATCCAGCCTTACCTTTGAAAAATGTTTCCTTGTTGTAACAAAAAAGCTATAATAATCACCAAGTCTTTGCCAAGAGAGTTATACAGTGTATGAATCTTTTTAATGATATTCAGTGACCTAATATATGCTGATATAATAACGGCTTGAGGCAAACATAAAGACTGAGTACCGGCAGTTATTTTCTCTAGCCTGATTAGCATAAGGTACCATATGTCTTCTACAAACACTGGCTTAACATAAATTGAAAACGTTTTGAGACAATAATCTCAGTTAATGTCATGCAAAGCATTTTAGCAGGTTCCTTTCTGGTGCCCATTGCTTCCCTTTTGTTCCTAAAAACAAAACTTATTCAGTATATCAAATTGATCCCCTGGGACATTCACTAATAACCATGGCTCAATAAACCCACATAATTTTCATGCTCATAATTAATTTGTTCACACAAAAACTGTACCTTCCTCAAGTTTGCCTGAATTTCTTCACAAAAACACTTGTGACACCGACAAGCTCAATATTCTCTTCTCTCATCAATTATTTATCTGCTGTATTGCTTCTTTATATAGCAAGCTAGAAGATGCTAACCATGCTCTTTGGTGCATAAATCAACAAAAATAGAAATCCCTCTAAAAAAGGCTCTTGTCTTTCACAGGAAAAGATCAGAATTTAGCCAAGAAGGCTTAAAGATGCTACACCTATGCTAAATAATAAAGCTTGATTCTATGAAATTCAAGGTGTGGGTTACTTATTTCAAAAGCCACCTGTCGACTTGTGTTCTTTTCATATGCAAATCACTGCAATTAACCAACCACATTAACAACTGCTTTTGTGTTTGCCCACAGAGGTTTATGCAGTTTTGAATATATTACACTTACTGACATTTATATTCTCTCTTTTAACACATTACTAGCTCTATGTGCAGGAAACCTTGACTAAAGAAGCTTCACTTTATTTTGACAAAAAAGGAATGTGTACAAGTATTTATTGTTGGCAGAAAAAATAGATCACAATGCAAAATTTCAGGATAGTATTCAGTTTAGTGTACGCTCACACAAGGCATGAAGATGAAATTTCAGGGAATATGCTTGTTGATCATGAAATTCAGAAATTAACCAACAAAACATAGAATGATTACAATCAAGAAACAGGCAGAACAAAAGAGAAATAGAGATAACATAATATTGGCCAATACACTCAAAACTTGTAAACACCTTTAGGAATAAATTAAAATATTTTAGTCAGTACAACAAAGGTAAAAAAATATTATTACTGTCGGGTTATAAAATGCTTTTCTCTTTTGATTACTCAAAAAACAGCAAACCAAAGTAAATAGAAAAATTCCAAAAATTATTATCATTTTTGATACTCAATTACACAGTTTGCAGAGGTGCAAATTTTTTTCACTTATCACAAAAATTAATAGTGAGAGAATGGAAAGTGGTAATCAACTCCTTCATGCACTCTTAAAAAGTTGATTTTGATTTACCTACACACTGTTAGGTCATGAACTTGCTTCAAACAAAATTGTCTTTTTAGTTTTGGACTTGTAGTAACTTTTTGACATCTTTTGCATGACCAGCCCAATTGCAGGATAGCTTCTGATAAATTTCATGAAACATTGAGAATAATTAATTCATGTTAATTGGTGATCTATGAATGAAAGATACATAATCAATCAAATTGCCAGAAGCTTTTGAATCACACTGGACTCTAGGTTTTACAACATTAATTATTTAGAATGAACCAACCCTTGTTTTTACCTTGGACTGAAAATGGTATGGACTTGAAACTGAGTTCAGCATGAAATAATGATAATGCTTGTCCACAATAACCAACACAACAATGATGATGATGATCATAATAATAATAATAATAATAATAATAATAATAATAATAATAATAATAATAATAATAATAATGATAATAATGGAAACTTTATTTGTCTTTGAATACAGTTGTAAATCGCTCTACATATAGGTACTTAACAACTGGCTACTTGAAATTGAGTGATATACTTGTATACTGT
>OX421447.1:51857262-51859762 GCA_949126865.1 Montipora capitata | reverse complement strand
CTTCTGGCTGTACCACAACTTCATTGCGTATTCTGTATTCCCGTATTCCTTCCGCGATGCCCATAGCCTCAAACTGTTTCCACTGTCTAATCAGTGACTTGCGACATCCACTGCACGCTCTTGTAAGACCTTGCTTTGTTAAGGGCATTGCACCTTCTGGTGTTGGTAGATTGTTCAGAAATGGATAATATGGGTGACCAGGAGCATGCTTGCGGGAATAAAGAAATCTACCTGATGTTGCAGGCTGTGTTACTCCACAGATATAACAAACCATTGTCGACAAGTGGGATTGTTGTTCCCTTGGGAGGGAGGGGTCGGATCTCAGTTGGTACTGTCTCTCAGCAAGAGGGGTGGAATTCTTCTGAAAAACTTGCCACTGGCGAAATAAAAATTTTTGACAAGCTTCACAGACAAGTACTTTCCCTAAGTAATCCATCTGCCTTGCTGTGATAGGTGCCGGATGTCGGGAAAGGCAGGGATAAAATGGAGTCTCCGTTTTCAGTTGAGGTCTTGTATGTACACTCCTCATGAATTCTTTCGGCTTTCTCCTACTGCAAATATAACACGCCTCCAGACCCCCGGAACGTCGAGAGACAGAATTTAAAGAAATATGGCCCACCAAGTTCCCAGCTGTGTCTTCATAAATTTCATTCGTGTCATCTGTAGCTGACACAATCCCGGTGTAACTCCCACCCGAATATTCACGCCGAGCATCCGTGCACTTTTCAGACCTCACTTCTGTAGCTTGATTATCGTGACCTGTGATTGCGTTAAAGTCCTCAAAAATGGACTGCTCGCCCTTTAGATGGCAGTTCACTTGAGGGCTTGCAGCTCGATCTCCGCTCGTATCAGGTCCTGACCTTTTAAGCCAATAAATTCGTTTGATTACTGGAGTTTCGTTAGCTTCGAAAGCATGCCATTGTTGAGTTAGAAAAGAGAAACACACCGTGCAAGAATCCACTCTACCAGTTTCATTATCCATTGGATTAGCACCTTCAGCTGGATCGTGGTACTCCAGGAAGGGAAAATATGGCATTTTCTCCGAATTTCGAGATCTGCAGTAGACAGGCCAGTTGGCATTTGTCGCTCCACAAATGAAACAGATCAAGCTACCACCACTCGAAGTTGGCGCCGAATCCTTACGGTCTTTTACCCCGTTTAACTTAACCATGACTTTCACCCTACGATGGCCCTCAGGATAGAGTCACAAGACTTTAAATAAAGCAGCCTGGAATCCATTCAATGCGGAGAGCATGAATGGAAAAAAAAATGAATACTGATGTGCACAAATGCACAGTTACAATGAGAAAAGGCTTTGTTGTTGACTATACCCACAACACTTTGCGAGCTCGTCCACCTGGTTCAGCTGATTAGCGCCTTTTGTGTTGAGACGAGTATCAATTTTGTAGTGGCAAAGAAATAAGAAAAGAAAGTTGAACTTTTGAATCTCTTCCACAGCGACGAAATACGATTTGAAAACAAGAAGCTCGACATAGAAATCCAGCACTCTTTGACCAAAAAAATATTAGCAGGATAACATAGCCAGCCACGACGTCAAAAGACGCGCAAAGAATAGAATGCGAAACTCAATAACGCAAGTGTCAGTTTTGCGCAAAGCTTTCTTCATAATGTCTCAGTTTTTTTGTTGTATTTTCTCAAATAGGTCATGATTTGATTTACTGGACAGGTGTACGGCAAACTAACGTCAAAATTACGCATTAATTGAACCTTTTTACTGATGATCTCAGACTGCCAGGACCTGTGCTCGTGCATGATGTTACGCAAATAATTAAAACAGATGACGAGTCCTTTATTTCTTTGAATATTTCAAGTCGATTATAGCGTAATAAATGCGTGCTCTGTTCAGGACTTTGCTGAAAAAAAATAAGAACTTAGCTAATGTGATTGACTATTATGACAGAAGTTCATTGGTAAGTCTCGTCGAAAACTACCGTGCAAGAAGAGTCCATTTCTATCTTTCTCGATAAATCGAGAAAAGAGGAAAGGATTTGTTGTCAAGGAAGATCGACAGGGCTCTACTCGCAGGGTATTTGTCAGTTGATTTGACAAGTTTGCAACAAAACATCAAATCTACGAGCGTTGTTCTAACATGTTGTGGTTTGACCTTATCTGGACGGGGGCATCTTTCACTTCCTAAAATAAATTGTAAACTGTGTAATAAGCAGTCTGGCTAAAGTCCCCCGAAAAACATTGTAAATTAGTCCTGAAAAGCCCCGAGGGGAGAGACTTATAGCTTCACTCACTCACTCACTCACATTCAAGTGCGCTTATTTAAAAGAAGCTTAACCTCGATTTACAGACCGATATTAGTGTCAAAATTGGTTTCAGTGACCACGTCCTGAGACCCCTGGCGTTTTTGGCCCAAGATCTTTCTCTGTCTTTTGCGAGAAAGTGGGTTGAGAGAGTGAAAAAGACCATTCGCTCATACTTTAGAAGAATCCTGCAAACTCTACAAGGATGAAATAATTGCTTGAACCAG
>OX421447.1:51839762-51854762 GCA_949126865.1 Montipora capitata | reverse complement strand
ATGCAAATTAGCCACGTGTTATGCTGGGGAACAAACATCGGAAAAAAGGCAAAGTTGCGGAAAATCGGCTCGTCGAAATATTGAAATAACATTGCTAAAAGGACATTTTAGAATTTAGAATTAAGTACCTTTTATAATAATTTTATATCTTTGATTGCCTTTGACATTTTTACTTTCTACTTTGTTATCTGCTCATTTTTTCACAAAAAAAAACCCATCGAAGTCACTTGCGTAATCATTCTATTTTACTACTTGGGTTAGAAACATTCAATGACGTACCATGAAACAAATCATCTATGTGGCTAAGATGTTCGTTATAATCTCTCGAACTTGTGTTGTTTGCCCCCTCAGAAGTGTGTAGCTAATTTGCATGATAAAAGCTAATCCAACATGGCGGCCATCGTGAATAAGGACTATTAAAACCAAACTCGACGAAATTTTAAACTTGGTCTGCCTGCATCCATCCTACGTAACATAAATACTATGGAGATTCGTGATCAGGGACGGCAACACATCTGTCAATCATTTCACCGGATGGCGACTCTGTACCTGTTACCACTTTCATCAACCCTCTGTGAGTACGCTTCATTTAAACCTAACGACCCTCTTTCTGTTGTAAGATTTTTTACTTGTATGTTTTTATGATATCTTTGATCCTGCTGGCACTGATATAATCGCTTTTTTATTGTTCACCGCACAAGAGAATAGTGCTTTCTGTGCGCTCCGAATGGTTAACTGGGAGCTGATTACCGAGCAACAGGGGCCCAAGATTCTAAAACTTCCGATCATTTTGTCAAAATAAGTACTTTTTTTCGTCCGCGAGTTGTTCCGCTTGAGCGTTATGTGACTATGACTTCCCCTGTCTTTGTGGCAAATTCAGTCAATCTTTCTTCAGTCCTCCAGTTTTGATATACTAAAACAAATTTTTACCTCAGTATCAGTAAAAGAGATGGATAGTCATCTACGCGCCAGTGGACCATGTGACTGCGTGACGGAGTCAAACCCCACCTTTCACGTTTCTCACCACAGGGTCATCATTATCATCATCATATCCTTTATTTATACACGCTAAGAGTAAAAGCAACATGCTTGAGGTTCCTGTAGCTCAGTGGTTAAGGAATCCCCTTGTGTGCCCGGTCGTCCACATCTGCAACAAATGCACGATTAAGATACCAATACGTGTATGCATTTACATGCATATTCCACTCAATTCGACCAAAGCAAGCACATGTCCAAATCCAGTTGCATGTCTCTTTCGGACCGCTCTCGCATTGTCATCTGTTTACAGTGTGTTTAGAGCGGCTACACCTTATAACATTGTTAGAAAAACACCTTCAGCATTATACTACAATGCTGAATGTGCATCTAACATTGTTACAACAAGACGCGTCTCTTTAACATGTCGCAAAGACAATGATGGCGTTTATTTTATTCTTAAATCTGACCGATCTCTAAAAAAGTCTACTACACTCTTCAATTACAGTTGTTAAATATTGGAAAAAGTGTTTGGTCGAAATAATAAATGTTGAACAAAGGTTGTCTGACATGCGTACCGCACTTTGATCTACCGGTAATATAACGATCTACTAACGTAATAACGTGTAGCCGGAGCTTTACTTGTTTTTTTTAGTTGTCAAATCAATGTGCGCTCAAAGCAATCATTGAACAAGACGACAATAGTCATTCACGTGGGATGCACAAGTTGATGTAAGTAGGAGAATCAGAATGTAGAAACTTCAGACACTTTATTTGGCAAGAAATTAAATGTACAGATTGAGGAAGCTGTTATCTGAAGAACCCAAGATCAAGGCAGATAACATCGTCCTGGATCTACATAATTCTCCTTATCACACGTATGACTTTGAAGAGCGCCAAAATGGTTTTCAAGAGGAAGTTGAAACACTCTGTGTTCTTACAACTCTGAAAATATTTGAAAAATGTGAATTTGGCTTTGTAGTCTGACTAAGGACAAGAAGAAGACCAATATACCGTAAATTTTTAATCGGCCAATTGCTGAAGTTTTTGTCGAAGTGCAGATACCAGCTAGGAGATGATTGTTAACTGAGCTCGATTTCAGCAGCCTCCTACAACTCCTGCCTATGCAGACTTATTTATTTTGGCCGGTCACGCAATAACTAACAAGGAAAGAGTGTGACAAGGCAAAAGACTGTACCTGTAAGACGCTGCAAAATTTTAGCAGAGGCCTTGGATATACAAAGAAATCGGCATAGCAACGCTTAAAATGTTCAGATAAGCGCAAGGATCGCGTCTCCATTCCGTCTACAACCTGCACTTGCCGTGGAAGAACAGTTTTCCTGTTCCCAATCCAGCTTACCACATGTCTGGCATGTGAATCTTCCACTCAAAGGGGTGCTAAAAACACCTGCCTGGTATGTTAGCTGCGCCATGCTGATGAGGCCCAAAAAGCTGAAACAGCTGTGTGGTTATGACCAGTTGGCTCAGTCTTTTGTTTATTTTTTGGATCCTGTCTTAAGTACCTGCCGGGAGGGAACGGCGTGGACCCAACCCTAAATTGTGTTCGCCATGTCCTTCCTTCGCTGTCCAAACAGTGTTGTGTTGCACTTTCCAGATTCAGTTTATGCCAACTGAAAAGGTAACCACTGTGCAGTTTTTGCGGGGCGACCGTGTTTGTCTGACTTTTAAGGATCAGGCTTCTTGTGATGTTTTGATCTCGTCCGGTCTTGTTTTCGATAACGTCCAAGTCCCTGTTGTTCGCACAGATCTAAGGTTCCATTCCGTGTACATTCGCGATTTACCTTCTGAGGTTCCTATGATGATGTTAAAGCCTTTTTTGAGTCTTATGGAGACGTTCTGTCCGTCCGCAAGTAGTACGTTTGCCAATTTTCTAGCAATCTACAATGATAATCGTGTGGTTGAGCTAGCCGTGGATCTTGACATCCCTTATTTCGTAACGATCGGTGATTTTAGTTGTCGCGCTTGGTATCCTGGTCAACCTGTCCATTGTACGATTTGTCGTGAAGTCGGTCATCGTGATCCGTCCCGCCTGCTCCCTGGTTCGTGCCGGCGCTGTCTTCGGCCCGGTCACATGGCTAGAGAGTGCAGGCAGCCTTGGGGTGCCATCCACCCGGGGACCGAAGTTTTAACTATACTAAACGTTGGCCGTGTAGCACTTATATTTGAACAGACTTAACTGATCAGAGTTTTTCTCTGTCCTTGTGTGGGCCCATTTCCGGCATTAGTAGGGCTAACGCTCACATGGTTCATGTGGGGTAGAAACTTAGTACTTCATATTACACTCTAATCAGTTAAGTCTGTTCAAATATAAGTGCTACATGGCCAACGTTTGCAAAAATGTAATCCCTCCAAATATTGTGATTGGCGAGGATACTGTCAATATAGAGTTAAGGACTGTAAGGCATCACAGTCCGTGTAAATATCGATCAAGTCAAGTCAATTGCGAGTTGATTAACTTCTTATTATACTCTTACAATGGTAAATTCTACACTAACCCGCAAATAGAAAATGCTAATATAGGCGGGAAGTGTTTTGTCTAAATATGTACAAAACTCGCGCTGTCTTATACTGTCAGTTCTAAAAAACGAAAGGGAATTAACCGTTTCTAAAAAACTTGGGGAACGAAAGGAAAATATCATCGAGTCGCTGCAAATATTTATTGCATCAAATGACCCGTGAGACGAATATTTGGGGGACACTTTCTCTCGAAACGCGCAATGGCGCGCTCTAGCTCAGATAGCTGTACGTAGGCACAGCCCTGTTGGAAACTCCAGCTTTTGTTGAAGTAGGATCCTCATTGGATGACAGAATCGGTCAGCTCCAGGGTTTCGCCCTTGAAAAAAGGGCTTGGTGAACTTAAGATGGCGGCCCAGGTAGGTTGGAGTCTTTCAGTTTTAACAGAACTTTTCGTTTATTTGCAAAATAATCGTCAGTGATAGAAAATTTATGACATTTATGTCTTCGAAGAGAAAATGTCCCTGCTCGATTCATGGCCTTGTGTGTGTAAATAGCCTTAAAATGTCGCCCTGCGTAAAGGAACTTTCGTTTTGCGAAGGCGGAAGTATGCACATTTCCGGCAGCTGGACAGGATTTTTTTTTTTAAACGTTCTCCTAACGTTTTGGGCAGTTATTAGGGCTAGGAGAGGATGTTTAGCCTGTGTATTGATTAGGTAATCACGCAGAGTATAAGTAAACAGTGTTAGTTATAGCAGTGATTGTAGTATACTGTACGCGCAGACTATAAACTTAATTATAAGTGAATTCGAACAGGCTAGCCTTAATTTACGAATGTTCTGTCCAGGTGCCCGATATATAGACAACGTCTTCGTTTTAGGCTATCTTGTCAAACGTTTTAACAGTCTGCATTTTTCTAATTTTTTGAAAAAGAAAGTATTCCTTACGTTAAAGGTGGTTAAACATGATGTCAGTTCCCTCAAGGAACTTCACAGGTGAACCGATATTTACCCCGGGGGAAGGAGACCTTGCATTTGAAGGGACGGGGATGCTTGTCGGAACTGTAGGGAATTAAAAGTCAACTCAGTGTAAACGAGCAGCACAAGCAGTACATTAATTTAAATGACATTATATTTACATGAAAAGGCGAAATCAGTAAAAGTTTACAACGTGTGATGTATTGAACATCTGGCAAAAAAGACCACGTTCTCTTGCACTGCAGTTTTTTTCAGATGAAAGAGTTGTGTTTTACAACAGAAATAAGAGGTAGATTGAAAGTTTCTCTTCACTTCAATTTAGCCTTTGGTTCAATTTCATCATTATCAGTCGATTTATCTTCATTATCATGACCAGTGTTGGCACCATTGCGGTCCTTGGTCTTCGTTTGTATTGTTTTCTCGACCAAAGAAAGATAATATTCTTAATTCTTTACTTCGACATAATAATCAAGCAAAACATCACACGATACACACTGTACCTTTCGCAAGGGAATGTGCATTTTAATAAATGGACCCCCCCCCCCCTCCATGGGGATTGTTCTACTAGTTCCCAGGAATCAACATCTAGGCTGCCACAACAGTTTCCTTTATTTTTATCTCGTGTACAGTGGAATAAACCATTTTAGTATAAATACACAGGTGATTATACAAAATCGTGCGCTCTCATTGGCTCGCTATCTCGGATTATCAGCCGATAATCACCTCGATGGACAAAATGGCTGCCAGTAGTCGTTTTGCCACTGTAAGTGAAGATGATTTCGCGTTGAAATCTTTTTTTTTTCTCTTTTTTGAAATAATCACCTGTGTATTTATACTAAAACAATTATTCGCCTCAGGCTCAGTGATTATCGGTGAATATTCACCGATAATCACTGAGCCTGAGGCGAATAATTGTTAAATATAATAACCAAATCAATGCGCGCGCTCTGATTGGTGAATCAGCTATGTTTTACTGTGCCAGTAAACTCATGGAAAAATCGCGCGTCATCTGAATTATATAAAAGCAATAGACCACAGGTTTCTATGGTTTATAAGCATGATAAACCACTTGGGATGTTGGAAGAACACTCGAAGAATTCGTAAATCACTCGCCCGCGGTTCGTGATTTACGAATTCGTCTTGTGTTCTACCAACATCCGGCGTGGTTTATCAGCCTATAAACCACAGAAACGTGCGGTCTGTTGCTTAAATGAAGCTCGAGCTGCCTTATACTGTCAGTTGTAAAAAAAGAAAGAGAATTAACCGTTTCTAAAAAACTTGGGCAAGGAAAGGAAAATATTAATGAGTAGCAGCAAATATTTATTGCATCAAATGACTAGGGAGACGAATATTTGGGGGACCGCGTTAATCTCGCCTGCAATATTGCAATGGCGTGCTACAAGGGCACAGCCCTTATCTCATTGGATGACAGAATCGCCCTTGAAAGGGGGGCTTGGTGACAAGTGTAAGATGGCGGCACAGGTAGGAAGGAGTCTTTCAGCTTTATCAGAACTTTCGGTGTATTTGCTAAATAATCGTCAGTGATAGAAAATTTATGAAATTTTACGTTTTCGAAAAGACAATGTCCCTGGTCGATTCACGGCCTTATGTGTGTAAATCGCCTCAAAATGTCGCACTGCGTAAAGGCACTTCTGTTTTGCGAAGCCGGCCGGAAGTGTCCACATTTCCAGCAGTCGGACAGGATTTTTAAAAAAATTCCTCCTAACGTTTTGGGCAGTTATTACGGCTAGGAGACGATGTTAAGCTGGTGTATTGATTAGGTAATCACGCGGAGTATAAGTAAACAGTGTTAAGTCATAGCAGTGTTTATAGTATACTGTACGCAGAGTACCTGTATAAACTTCAGTGAATTCGAACAGGCTACAGTCGTGGAGAAAAGTGTGGGGAAGGCAGCATCACTTTAGAGATAAAAACCCCCTCCCCCTTATCAATGTTGGATTTTCCAGGGAAAAAAATGATGGCTTTTCCTGCAGAAAGAACTCCAACATTGAATATGGGGAAAGGGGGACCCAAGAGCATGGCATTTCCCAAATAGTTCAGCCAATAGTTAGAATAATCGAATTAGGTGTGAAGTGAAGTCGGGTTTTGCTAAAAGCAGGCCCGTGGCCCCGCGGCCCGGCGGCCCGAAGGCCCAGCGGCTCGCGGCCCATGGCCCGCGACGGCCCGGCGGTCCGGTAGCCCACTCCTCATTTTCCACGGTTTTTCTGTCCAGCGGTAAATCCACGCGCATGCACAGATCTGCATCGGGGTTGGGCGTGCAAAATGGACGACGGTGAGTTTGAATTCGTTTACCATTTTAATCATTTGAATCCTTGTTTCTGTTTGTTGTTGTAAACAGACAAAAACAACAGAGAATGACAACATTTTTCACTTAGCAACATGCAACGAAAGAAAGGATCGAAAAGGATTGAAATGATTATTAAAATGGTAAACGAATTCAAACTCACCGTCTTTCATTTGTGCGCCCTAACCCGATGCAAATCTGAGCATGCGCGTGGATTTACCGTTAGACAACAAAACTGTGTGGGCCTCCAGGCCACTGGGCTGCTAGGCCGTGGGCCGCGGGCCGCTGGGCCACGGGCCTGCTTTTAGCAAAACCCAAGTGAAGTCATGCGCGCAACCTTCCCAACAACTTTTGACCAGGATTGTAGCTTTTACGAATGTTCTGTCCATTTCCTCGACATATAGATACACTCTTCATATTAGTCTATCTTCTCAAACTTTTTAACAGTCCATTTCTAATTCCTTCCCCTTTCATATGTCAGTCCCCCTCCCCCAGGTAATTTACCTTAAACCACCTCTTTGTCATAAGATATTGAATGAAGTCAAGGTCAGGCTGCAATTATGCTATTTCTTTGTTGATGCTTTTTTTCCCCTAGTTTCAATACTTTGGGGTCCGACTATATCTTACCTTTCTCTCTATCTTCTCAGCTATTATTACCAGTCCAACCAAGCAACCAAACAAACAAATGAACAGTAATAGTAATAACAGCGAATAATTTCATTTATATATAGCACACATTTGCCAAGCTCATGGTATATAAAAAATGATGGGGTGATAGAATTAAATTTTTTCTGGTAAATGCCATGCACATTTACAATAGACCAAATCGGCTAAACTCAATTTTTTAGCCATTCAAATCTCCCACGGTTAAGATTCTTAATATGTATTGTATTTGCACTATTATAATGTAGCAGTCATATTTAAATGATAATTATTATGGAAATACCTGGAACAAAATCTTTTATTCCCAAAGGATTTGAATTGGGTACAACATTGTCTTAGCCAATATTATTAAACAATAGAGGACGTTTTCCTTGTTTACATAGCCTCATCTAAACACGAGGGGGAGTTGGGAGAATTTGAGACAGTAAATAATGTTATGCAAACCCTTGACTGTGTCTCGGGTTTGCAAATTCTCCCAACTTCCCCAAGTGTTAGATGAGGCTATGGAAAGATGGAAAAAAAGTCCTCTATTGCTTTTATAAAATATTTCTCAAGGATAATTTGACAAGTGAAGGTAAATGCTGTTTTTTTACTTCTTGATTGAAACAGATTTTCTTGATACATGCTCATATTTCCTACCAGCCAATCAAAATGCACGTCTGACAACACATAACCAAATAAAATTCCTGTGATGTCACAGCCGTGTTTCCATACTCTCATCTAAACACAGCTATTGACCAATGAGAGTGTGCATACTATCATAATTATTTTATAATTAGGTCTATCACTGCATGATCACTGAGAAGGGATGAGGACCACCATTTGCAAACGACCATTAGTTGGTAATAAGTCTTGAACATCTTGAACAAGAAACAGATAAGCAAGATATTGTGTAAACATGTATTAAAATAAGTGGCCATTTACTCATACATTCATATAATTTTATTTGGATGAGTGTCTGGAAAATAAAAAAAAAACATCGACCAAACAAAAAAGAAAAAAAATATTACATTTATACATTTCAAACAAAAATATAAAGATTTTTTTTAAAAGGTGCATTTGATACAAAAATTTATTTCCATCTCTTTCCACTCCTCTCTAGGTTTCATCTCAAGTGGTTGTAAAGTCTGCTGCAAGGAAATTTATTGACTTCGTTAACAACTCTCCTTCACCTTATCATGGTTTGCAAAAAAAAAAAAAACATACTACATGTAGATTATTAAGCAAAGTATGTTACGAACAGAGTTTGCGTTAAGTGGACTGACAGGGCTACTCTCCCACTTTGTATCACAGAGTTAGACTCCGCTTTATTTCAGGGTTGGATTTGTTTCTTTTCCACCTTGGCTTTATTGAACGCTCAAGCCCATTATCTGAGGATAGCTAAACATCTTAGGGGTGTCAAGCTCATACCTGAGTATGTCATTCTCTTAGACTTATAAATATGTTATTTGCCAGCTGGAAGGTCCGTATAGGTAAAAACTGTGACTGAGGTCTTGAAAATGCTGCCCAGGCCACAGTTTTTCACTATACAGACAGACCCTTACGGTAGCTGGTAAATAACTTATTTATTTTTTTCCTCTTGCTCTCTTCCTCTCTGAAATCACTTTTTTAGTTCTGACTTGCACCATGCTTGATAGTGAATGCAGTAAGGGACTTACAAACTGACAATGTTTCAAAGAAAAATATTTTTTGTTTAAATTCGATTTCCACACCTCTTGTCTAATAAAAACCTGTTTAGAAATGTCAACTGATTCGGTGTCAAAAAATGGAAATTTAAGGTCATCACACAAGCTCACGCAACCAGAGCTAGGATTCTGCCCAGGTCGGTGGGCAAGATAGAGAAATTCCGCCTGCTCCCAGAGCCGATCAGATTGCAGGATTCACAGAATTCTGCCCACTCACGCATTGAGAAAAAAAAAACTTTAATATTATTAATAATAATATTTGGAGACTACAAGCAATAAATAGCTCAGTGGTAGAGTGTCCAAACTAGTAATCACAAGTGCGTAGGTTCGACTCGTGAGTAAAGGAGAAAGAGAAAAAAATGTGACATACTTGTAAATGTACCTTGTGACCCAATCATGAATGTATTATAATTAATCTGGCAAACCTTTGTCATGTCTTTCTTTGCTTTTTGTATCAGTTGTGAACGAGTGTCGCAAGTTGTTGGTGGCAGCAGGTTTCAAAGAACTCAAAGAAAAGGATCATTGGGATGTGAAGCCAGCAGATAAGGTATCCTTGGCTGGAATTCTTTTTTTTCTTTCTTTTTCTTCTCATTTCCGATGTTACTGACCTGGGTAACCAGTTTTTGCAAGAAGAATTTTTACCTTAAAGTGCACCTATTACCTTTTAATAGGCCTATTAAATGAGGTATGAGAGAGTAACAAAGCTGGCATTCATTTGTCCCATGGCTGAGCTAGTGAGAGGTATAATGGGTCTATTCCTTCGATGACTTTAAGAACTAATTTACATTGCCATTGAAGTTCTTTCAAAACTATTAATGCAAAGTAGTTTATGATTTCATGGAAGGAATAGGCACATAACTCTCACAGCCTCGGCAGTGGGACAAATGATTGTCAGCATCTTTCTCTTACATACCTTATGAGTCACATTAAAAGGTAAAATCTAGAGAAGCAAAGGTAAAGTATATGGGGATCGGCTATTCATCGAGTTACGAGCTGAGTTGAGTTTGAGTTGAGTTTGAGTTAAGTTTGAGTTAAGATTGAGTTAAGATTGAGTTAAGTTTGAGTTAAGATTGAGTTACAGTTTTTGGCGTTTTTCGGAATTAAAAGTAGTGAATATTCAGTACAAGTCACTTCGAAAACTGTTTTCTTCGTGGTGAAAGCTATATTTGCATAAATTTTTGCAAAATTGCATGGCTTTCCTGATCAAAACAATCTCATTATTATTACACCTTTTAAGGCATCATTCTCGTTGCTGCTGTAAAGTCTATCGACGTCAAAACGATGTCTTCAAAGGGATAAGGGTAAGCCATTTAAAGCCAGCCCGGCGGCTACGATGAACCGTATTTGACGTGCGGCATTATGATCGATCATCAGACGAAAGAGGACAACGAAGAGAGCCCGCATTACCCTTTTTGCTCATAACCGCTGAAATTCTAAAACACGATTGTCACGTTTGCTAGTCACCGGAGTTTTGTAATGCAAGCCGAGCATTTAAGTAAGTGAACATTTTTGACCTAGTCACACACGTCGGAAAACCATTTCACTGCAAAGTTGAAAGAGACAAGATCAATCAATCAATCAATCAATCAACTTTATTTAAAACACGGTAAATGGCTCAGCAAGCTGGTTTTCAGACATGCCGTGTAAGAATTACGAAGTATAAATGCCAAAAAAATTACAAGAATTACAAGATATAAATGTTAAAACGACTAATAAACTAGGTATAACTTAGCGCTAAATATTATTTAATGTCAAAGAAATTTAAACAATAGTAATAATTAGTAACCAACTTATGTGTGGCATCAACTGTCCCAGAAATTTAAGACCGAGATTGGGCTGGGTCTAAAACAAAAATCACTTTCAGTTTGATGGGTCACTCGTACTTGCAGGTCATTGTTTTACCTTTCCGAAAGTAACCCAAAATTAAACCTTCCATTTGTCTAACCCTAGGCCTAAAAACCCTTTTCTAGAATATGACTTGTTACTAATCAGGGAAAACACTATGAAAGGATGTTTGTTTCGCTCACCTTCTGTTTCCCGTTTCTACATGGTAAGACTTGGCATCTTTGCGCACTTCGGGCTCTGGTTCTCACTCAATGGAATGTTGATAGTTAATCGAAGAGTCGTCGGCAAGCGTTCGAAGTTACTTGTTATTTACTTGTTAATTAATTTTGGTTTTTCGTTCACGGTTTCTTTTGCTTTTGCCGGCAACTGTGACATAAATGAGAACTGACAAAGGCACTTCCGAGGCTAGGGTCAGTAAGGAGAAAAACGGGTTCCAGGTTCCGAGTTCCAGATTTTACACAAACCCTCATTGCAGCTCACTTGTTCCGATAATTTTGTGTGATAGCCGATCATGAAAACCACGCTGCTGGATGACAAACGGTACGTTTAATCGTTTAGCCGCCGGGGCTATAAGCTGGCTTAACAGTAAAATCCATCTTTAGGCTTACAAGAAGACATCTTTTCTGCGTCGATAGACTTGCTCGCTAGACGGAACAACCGCGCGCTGGTGGCTCAGTTTGTTATGCACGAGATCGTGAATTCGACTCCGGACGGACTCGCAACACTCAGGGTCTTAAAATAATTGAGGAGAAGGTGTTGCCTTTGTAATAACATCCGCAAATGGTTAGACTTTCAAGTCTTCGCGAATAAGGACTATAAATCGCAGGTCCCGTCTCACAAACTTCAATTTTCATAAACTCTGTGACGGCTTGGCATAATCTTCTAAAGGGACCATTGGTCGATGAGACCACATAACAGCAAAACAGACTGTAGTCAAATCAAAGGAGTCCCAAGTGCTGAAACTGGTAAACTGGTAAACAAGGATACTGCCGTGCATGAAATTTCAAGATTGTTTTGATCAGTTTAAAACCATTTCGTAAATATACACCTGTGCACTTCACGAAAACAGTGTTTCATGGTCTTCCCAGTGACTTCTACTTAATATTTATTAGATTTAAGTGCCAAATATGCCAAAACCCGTAACTCAATATTAACTCAAGTTTAACTCAATCTTAACTCAAACTCAACTCAAACTCAACTCAAACTCAACTCAAACTCAACTCAACTCGTAACTCGATCAATAGTCTATCTCAAGTATATGAAATGATATTTAACTTTTGCTAATGTAAAGTTTAGGTGCTTTTAAAGTAAATTTTATTTCAACAAAGTCATACAAGTACAAGATGCTAGGGATCTCTAGCAAGGGTCACAGGGCAAAAGTGATGTGGCAATTCTGTGGAAAATGTGGCTTAAACACACCATGCTGTAGCTGTGGTGTACATTTTAGCATTAGTAAAATTTTCTTTCATGTGTTCTGCAAAGACTGACATGAAAATACCAACTTTTAATCTTTGACCTCAACATGAGCATACTAACAGCTCTGTAATGTTGTCTTCAACAGCTTTGCATCAATCCAGTTGCAGATTGCATTGTACAACCACTCAATCAGTGAATAACTTAATTATAGTGTCAGGTCGTCCTAGCTTGCTCCCGGTTAAACAGCATGCAAATTGGGGAGACCTACTGTAGCTACCTTGAACTGCAATAATTTAGTACTTAGGACTTTTAAAAGTATAATTCTTGGTTTTAATTTAATGTTTTCTTATTTTGTCATCAGTTTTTTGTAACCAGGAATCAATCAACTATCATCGCTTTTGCTGTTGGTGGAAAATATCAACCAGGAAATGGCTTTAGTATTATTGGTGCACACACGGACAGTCCTTGTCTGAAGGTACAACATTGACGCGACCCTTTCACCACTGTGAGCTCCCTCATTGAGTAGAGAAGTGGTCAGATGTTAGCCATCTAGTAAAGGCTATGTGCATGGTCCTTCTAGCTGGGTGCAAGGGTTTTTGAAGGGGTAATGACTGGACTCCGGATAGAGCGGTCTGGGTTCGAGCCCTGGCCGGGTCATTGTGTTAATGTGTTCTTGGGCAAGACACTTTACCCTCACAGTGCCTCTCTTCACCCAGGTGTATAAATGAGTACCGGCAATGGACTAGCATCCCATCCAGGGGGGAATAGAATACTCCTATTTGGTTCATGCTACAGTAACTGGAGATAAGCGCTGGTCTGATGGGCTCGTAGCAGACATTATTTTAGGGTAAAGGATGTCCTCTCTCATATCCTGCTCGTATATTCTCATATATTTTGTGTGGAAGAAGCACCTCTCCAACATTTCTTCAAGAGCATGTCAGCGTCTATGTGGGCTGAGGAGAGTTGCAACAAAATCTGGACACCAGAGGTAGAGCAAAGTCTACAAGGCTCAGGTATGCAGTGTAATGGAATATGCCTCGCTATCATGGATGAATGCCAGTCGTACAACACTTAAATTATTAGATTCGTTCCAGAGGAAGCAAGACCAGTCATGAGCTAAAAATTTCTTCTCTCCATCAGAGATGCTCAGTGGCAGCAGCAGCTGTCCTCTATAAGATGCATACCAGCAGACCCGAAGGCTTTGCTACCGCAACCCTATGTAGTCCATAGAGCTACCCCTGTTAAACGTTCCAGCGTTTCTATTCCTTGCCATGCTTTGTTGGGTGCCTGCATCCAGGACTGTCTCCATGGGCAGAACTTTCATCCACTCTGCAGTTCAAGTTTGGAACAGCCTACCACTTGATGTAGTTGTTGACATCCACGTCGCTGGCACTTCATTCTTCACGAGCAGAGTTCATAAGCATCTTATTACATGTGTCTGATGCTACACCAAACCCCTTCACTCTATATGTGGCTTAGAAGCTGCTGTGAACCATTGATTAGGCCGTGTGGATTCTCTTATATTACCTTTATGCCTACATGTATAACTGTTTTCGACCTCTGGCAGTCTTTTCCCATGGGCTATTGTTCACTTGAGCATGTTATGTAAAAAAAAAAGAGAACCTTAATTCTTGATTTTTGAGCTCAATGCTCTCACAAAAAAAGTTCATTTGGTACAAATTAACATAGTGCATTTCAGCATGAGTTCAACAGAACTTCACAGTCAGGTTTAATACCAATCCCTCTGGAAAATGCAAATTACTACATGCATGCATGTACTACTGGTATATTATTAATGATTGTAATTGATTGATTAATTCAATTCTGACTCTTGGAAGGTAAAGCCCAACTCCAAAAAAAGCAGTAATGGTTATCATCAAGTTGGTGTTGAGTGTTATGGTGGAGGAATATGGGCGACATGGTTTGACAGAGATTTAAAAGTTGCTGGGAGAGTTATGATCAAGGTATTCTAATATTATTATTATTATTATAATACTTATTATAATTATTATTACTATTAAGCGTTTACAGTATCTTTCGAATAATTGAACATTTGAAACTGTATCTTCTATTACCTTAAAAAAATTATTAAGAGAAAAACATCGGCAGTTTTTAGAATATTCATTATTTTATGGTAATCAGTTACATGTATCACTAGAAGACCTAAAAGGCAGGATTTATTTTCCAGAGAGAAGGCAGACTGGAACATCATCTGATACACGTCAATCAACCAATCTTGCGAGTCCCTCATCTGGCAATACATCTTCAGCGTGACATCAACGACAAGTTCTCTCCAAATAAAGAAACTCACATGTAAGTATATTGTTACTGTATGCCTCACATTAACTTGTGTACTGTGGAGTGCAAGTAAAACAACCCCCCCCCTCCCCACATGTTTTACTTCAGTTAATTAATTTACAGTCAAACCTCTCCACAATGGCCATCTTGGGGACAGAAGAAGGAGGCTGTTGCGGAGAGGTGGCTGTTGTGGGGAGGTATAGGGGTGTCAATGATAATAAATTATGATATCTGGGGTTTTCTTGGCATTGTGCCACAACCTTTGCAATCCAAGTTTAAAATTGTGTGAAGGATAAATTCAATGTAATCTACAGGGGTGTGTACCCGATCATTGATCTAACCTGCAATCAGGCCTTTTTAG
>OX421447.1:51829762-51834762 GCA_949126865.1 Montipora capitata | reverse complement strand
CTGAGAAGACTAGAAAATCAGATGCACTATGTCGTTGCTGTATAATTGCAGCACGTTCTTCTCCTGGGGGGGGGGGACTCCCATATAAAAAGGACGGGGGTGCTTGACTGAAAATTTGAAAAGTGCCTCTAAGAGGTACCAAAATCCTGTCTTGTGGGCGTGGCATGAAATTTTTTTCACCCCTAAGAGGTACCAAATTATGGTAGGTAGTTAGACAAAATTAAAAATTAGTTAATTGTCAAATGTCTCCTGTCATAAATTTTCGGCTCAATACCCTAAAAGGTACCACTAAAGCTCCCTCTGTGGACCTTTTGAGGCAGAGGTACCAAAACGGCTTTTTTAACCCCTAAAATGTACGACTATGGGAGTCCCCCCCTCCC
The DNA here is from genome assembly GCA_949126865.1 of Montipora capitata. Classification (NCBI taxonomy): domain Eukaryota; kingdom Metazoa; phylum Cnidaria; class Anthozoa; order Scleractinia; family Acroporidae; genus Montipora; species Montipora capitata. The sequence goes on along the minus strand of OX421447.1, from coordinate 51,834,382 downwards.
AGGGTTCTTCTCATAGAGGACATAAGGTGCCTCAAATCAAGAACAACACTTTCAAGAAGCTGTACTATTTAGAAGGAATGGCTGCTAAACACTGTCTTCTGTAATGGTAATGTTAAGACACCACATGAAAAATGAGTTAAGGTGGCTGAACACAGTTTTTGATACCTATGTTTCATTTACCTTTTCCTCTAAAACCCTTGATCCTTTGGTCGCCAAAGATGGTAGCAAGCAAGTTAACAACACAAACTTCGGTTTTTTGATAGTTAAGCTGACGTATATGCCATTGCCATGGTAACATGAATAAATATAAACAGGCCTTTAAAATTGGTTTTGTTTATTTGCAGAAAATCTGGTAGTTAGATTTTCTTTATAATTTGCATGCAACAAGCTTGTAACGATGCTCACAAGTTAAAACTATCTTTAGTTAATAATAATTTGACAGAGAGATCTTTAATTATTCCTTGTTGAAGGTTCACTGTAATAATTATGGAATTTCCTCTGTTAAAGTTCAAATTTTTTTCAATACTCCAGTTGCTTATTTCCTAAAGTATTTTCGTGTCAAATTTCGTTAAGTTCTAAAAAGTGGTTCTTGAGAAATAGGTGTATTTCTGAGCTAGCTATTATTCCACATTCAATCGCAAGTTTTTAACTTACTATGCATGTGCTGCATTTAACTGGGTTCTTTCGATAACAAAGAAAAATCTGCGAATTGTGGAGTTCTTTTCATCGTTACCTTTTCTAACATACATTTCTCATAAAAGACTAAAACCATCAAAACACTTTGTTTAATTACGAGGAAAAATACTACAGATAGAGGAAACATTGAGCAAGTAAAATGATTGCTCTATTGAATTAGCCATGTTTATTTTTTTTCAATCCTTTCGCGCACGTGCGAAAACTGCGTTTGGCCACCTTAACCCATTGACTCTCAGGGGTTCCCCATTGACGAGTAAAATCGTCTGGTGTTAGACAGAGTAAAATACTAAGTCTGGCCAGTTTAGTCCAGTTTGGATGTCAAAGGGTTAATTGAGAGAGCATTTTTGGTTTTCAGAGAGTTCCATCTTTTAATAGTCCTCTAACCACTTTCCAGCAATGAAAAATTGGGTCTCTGAGTTTGTTTTTAAATTCAGAGATATTAGCAATTAGAACCAAACCATAGATTTTAGACTTGTTATGTGCTGCCCGGATAATCAAGAGATGTCCGCGAACAAAGCATAAGTACAAGTGAAAAGAGCTCCCGAGTACGATATAAGGCACGTAACAAAAGTGTGACAACGTGCGGTTACCCTTTTTAACTATTATTTAGTTAAGTGAAGCTATGATCCTCGCAGTTATGAACGCAATTTTTGCAATTGCATAGAGAAGCTTGAAAATTTCAGGACTTCAACGTGGTTTGAACCCATGACCTGCCGATACTGGTGCGACGCTCTAACCAACTGAGCTATGAAGCCACTGACGTTGGGAACTGGTCATTTGTGGGTACTAATGTTCCCGTGAGGAACGAATCAATGATGAAATAATATATGAAATGGATCATATATGAACTGCGGATGTGAAATCAAGTGAAGCTATGATCCTCGCAGTTATGAATGCAATTTTTGCAACTGCGTAGAGAAGCTGTAATGTGGTACCTGACAAAAAATTCAATTTCCTCTCCAAGTATCCAGACTGTTCATACCCTCAAGTTAAACACTGTCCAAACCAATTGAGTTGTTCTAAGCTGGAGAGAAATAACGCTATCCACCCTTCAGTCAACAAGCCAATTGGTCATGTGATTATAAAAAATATGTTATTTTAGTTTTGATTATTTTTTATCAGTGTGTAATATTCGTTTTGTCCTTCAGACTCTGGGTGGTGTGTTGGAAGAGTTTATTTTTTCTCCAAGGCTGGATAACCAAGTCAGTTGCTTTTGCGCCCTTGAGGTATTAATTACACCCTGATAACCTGGCCCCATTTCTTCAAAGGATGGTTACCCTTTCCAGTGGATAAGTTACTATTGGACAGTTTCTGAGCTTCTGCAACGATTTCAATATTTGTTCACTCTATTAATTACATCTAAGTAAAGGCATGTACAAAGACTTGACTAATGCTTAACAAGGAGTACATTTTATGGTGATGGAATTTGACTTATTTACTGGATGAGGTTATAAACCCCTTGAATAACTGGGGCCAGATGAACAAATTGGATAAAATCTGACTTTCTCTTTTAATAATATAATAATAATTATTAAATAAATTTTACTTTAATCTAGCTGCAAAGTTGTCTCTTTCATATTCACATCCTCATCAAACTCTGCATAGAACTAGCATTATTTTTAGGGTTTTTGCATCCCTTAAATGTCAAACAATTTCGTCAAGTTCTTGAAGGCCCTATGTTCACTAATGCTCGAGCCACATATGGTAATCTAGTCTTAGAACTAACTACTTCGATTTCGAAGGCATAAAATAGGAAAGCACTGTTAATGTCTCCTGTACCACTTCTGCCAGTGTTCTTGATATTTCAGCCACTATTCCTAAATTTCCCAGCCTTGCGAGCCCACAGTCAACTATATCAGTGGCTACTGTTACCAAGGACATGAAAGTGCGGGTCAAGTCATTCATGTTTGAAGTTCAATTCAAAAGTTGCATGTCAAATTTGAAACTTGAATGTTTAAGGTGAAATGAAATGCTGAAATTTCCACCCTGATGTCAAATTCAAAACTTCAATATCGAATATGAAAATCAAGACTTGCATGTCAAATTCCAATGTTAAATTTTGGGGGAGATGTCTATCTTTATACCTTGATGTTCATACTTTCACAACCAAGTTCAGGGTTGGACTTTTTGTCATTTTCTCCTCCACATCAATCAAAGTTTGGTTTCTGTACATTGGTTGCTGGGGTCTGGAAACTTTTTGTTGTTTTCTATTCTTTGAAATTTTCTCATCACTGGCATCAGTGCTTTCATTTTCATGAGAATTCAAAAAGTCAAGGTTGAGACTAAACTGAGAATTTTTTTTTTGCTATGGCAATTTTTTATGATGTAGCTTGCAGGTATATGTTGTGCTATAATGCACTCATGTGACGTAGGCTTTAAGTGCTTTATGATGATATAATAGGTGCGGTTATAAAATTACATGAGGCACTTTTACCATCATGGTACCGGTAAATGACCCTTTTGCCACGAGATTTTTATACGTATTTGGCGGGTGTGACCGAAATTTCCCGCGGTAAAATACGTCAAAAAGATCAGATTGAGCACCCATGACATTTAACGTGGTAAGTTGGAAGGGTGTTTTTATGCTCAAGGTACAGGAGCCAATCACGATGCTGATGAAGTTGTCACAGTGATTAAATTTCCTACCAATGAATTGCATGATATTTCTTTTGACCTTGGTAATCTTCGTAATGTGTGACCACTGGTTAACACAGTATACTAAAACCCAAGTGTGCATTTACCATAGTGTGTGTAACTGCACCTAATGAACTTACCTGGACTGATCAGAATGTGTTTTTTATGCTGATCTGTATTTTATAATGATAATAATTATGATCAAATTATATTGAAAATTTAAAGCAGTTATTAAAGTTGTGATGTCCCATCACTTTTGTTGCTTCTGTTAATCCGCTATGACCACAATCTTTAATAAATTAAATAATAATGATAATAATAATAATCATCATCATCATCATCATTACTATTGTTATTATTATTATTATTATCATTATTATTATTATTATTATTATTATTATTATTATTAATGTGTTTTTTATTCATAGGGCCTTGTGGAATCTCTGGAAGGTGAATCCCTAGCATCAGATCCTAACATTCGTGTTATAGCTTTGTTTGATAATGAGGAGGTGAGTTCTTTTACCACCTGTAGTACTGTTGGGATGATGTGATCATGAAGCTGATATTGCATTGCTGATTTCTGAAACTCTGGGTGTGTGCTTTTAAAGCCTGGCTCTTCTGCCGTGTTGTATCCTTGAGGCACAGCCGTGTGTATTCCTGGACACAAAATGTTTGGTTCCTCCTTTTGACACCATTTACAACAGATTCGTAATGATTTGATTTGTTTCATGTTTATGTGTTTTCATGTAATCTGTGTATTAGACTAAAAGGCAAATTTTTGCTTTAAATTACGTCTCTCCAATGCAGGGTGTCACGATGGAGGAATTCTGAAATGTGTTGTTCAGGGGAAAAGTTGGGGAAAATTTGTAATACCGTCAGTTTCTCTGTTCAACGGGCTGTGCTGACCCTCAAGTGATGTGTGAAATATTGGCTTTACCTTGACAACTGCATGACATGATCTTGATAAAGAGCAGTTGAGTTTTGTAGCTCCAAAGTGACACGTGGTTAAATAAAGTACTAATAATAATAATGATGATGATGATGATTATTATTATTATCTATTTTTACAGGTTGGTTCTCAGAGTGCTCAGGGTGCAGGATCCATGTTGACAGAGCATATAATGCGTCGTCTGGCAGCAGGTTTCTTAAGTGATGTATTATTTACCCTAAAAAGCAAGAGCTTGCTTTACTATTATTATTAATTTGTACTGTCACCTTTCTTTATAGGTTTGTTTGCTTTCGTGACATTTTGAATATTCTCTTTGACTGAGCCACATAGCAAATAATAAT
>OX421447.1:51819762-51824762 GCA_949126865.1 Montipora capitata | reverse complement strand
TGACCAACTACCATCGGTGCTTGAGTCCGTTACTGGAGCTGACTAGAAAACGTAACGCCACCAGTGGAAAGTACTAGTTTTAGCAACAGTAGCAGTGGTTCATGAAATAGAACCGTAGTGTGTTTGTGAACAGGTTATATACTATGGAGTAAGATGCACACATTGAAACGAGTCAATCACAACGGAAAGGGAAGTAGCCGACTTTAAACGCAGGAAAACGCATATGACCAAGCCACTATGTCGGAATTGGTTTGGTTCCGAACCAATTAGATGTGAACCAAAGCATCGATGTGCTGTCCACACTACAACACAGGGATGCGCTGTAAAAGAAGCGATACCCAACGGCTGGTTTTCAGAAGCGACACAACCATGCGCACAAGCAACATAGCATGCATATGCATGAACTCGGTGTTGTGTTGGTAGTCTCTAGGCTTTAAGTGTGTGTGATGTGTTTTCACATATGTCTATTGTAGAAATGCACCGCAATAGGCCTTTTTCGACGTATTAAAATTCAGCTCGAAAGAGAGGTTTAGAGAACAAAGACAAGAAAGTGGATGATATGCAAGTCTTTTTCACCTTCATTCCAACGTGTTTCAGAGGTGCAGGCATGGCGCAGTGATGACAGCACCCGTCTCTCCCCAATGTGGCCCGAGTTCAATTCCCAGACTCGGCGTCATATGTGGATTGAGTTTGTTGGTTCACACCTCTGCACCGTGAGGTTTTTCTCCGGGTACTCCGGTTTCTTCTCTCCTCAAAAACCAACATTTGATTTGATTTGCGTTGATTGTTAATTTCAATGTACAGTTTCCTCAATTAGTGCTCCAGCGCTAGAACGACTAGACACTTAAATAAAGTTCCTTTCCTTTCTATTGTTTTTGTCTTCACTGCCTCACTATCAAGCTGAATATTTGATATTTCGAAAAGGGCCTATTAGATGCACGCCCAATTTTGACATCCGACACGAAGCGACCCTTAAAGGGGTAGTATCATGGGAATTATCTCTTTTATTTCGACCATAAACTTACTAAATCAATTTACAGTGACCACTTCATTCTTTAATTGCTTCTGGATCACCGCAGTGAGATAGAAATCGATTAAATTTTAAAAGAAAATGAGCCACACTTAGTAATTACAGAGTCCATCTAAGATGCAAGAGGATATTTTGAAAACGTCGGCCCGACGTTTTACAGTCGGCATTCCTTTTAATCTTGGCTACGCGTAACTAAAAACACTTAAGAATGGTTTCTGTAAGCTAAAATAGCAGTTTTGAAGAAACTTTGGTCATTAATTTTCGTTTGCCATCGGTAAACAGGTCTCCTTTGCTTTCCAGATTTTTACTAACAATCCATGGCACTGCCCCCTTTAAGTCTAAGCATTTGCTACCTATATGCAACAATAACGTAAGGGTAAAGGTTAGCGTTATTTTTAGCTTTGGGTAAATGCAGCTGGTTATCCTCACTCGTAGAGCAGCATTTGGAAGAAACTTTTTGACGTTAATTGTTTGTATTTCGAGACACGAGTGATGTTGAAATTGGGGAGAAGAATAAGGGGACACTTCGTGACGCTTATTGAATTCTGCTTGCATCAAATTTGGGTCATTTCTGAAAATATTTCACATGAACACTAAAATGTAATTAACTGTAGGAGTGTACCGTTTGCACTGTAACGTTATGTAAAACATTCATTTTCTATATTTGGTGCAAGAATTTGGAACAGTATTCCTCAAAGTATCCGAATACTCCCTAAACACAGATTTAAAGTTTCTTTATATCAGCTCCTTTTCGGTAGCCTCGCAGCTCTTACAAGGTCTCACCTGATTGGAGACCACCCTAACCCTTAACAAAAGAACAAATAACAGAAACAATGGACCCTAGGCCTAAAACCTAACCCTTTTGTTTTACGCCTAGGGTCCATTGTTTCTGTTATTTGTTCTTTTGTTAAGGGTTAGGGTGGTCTCCAATCAGGTGAGACCTTGTAAGAGCTGCGAGGTGACTCCTCCTTTTACGTATACTGAAACTGGAGGATAGCTGAGCTATATGCGAGCAGAGGAAGTTGCTATGTATATTTTTGTGAGAGAATAAAAAAAAAATGAAATGGCTCAATGGTTTTGTATTGTAATAAAAAAAAAATCAAAACGCTGCTGATTTTGTGCATGTTTATTATGCAGATACAGGTCAATAAATTGTTAATCACTCGTGGATGCAAACAGAACATAGTTGAAGATCTCGAAAGGACGATTTGTCGATAGTAAATCAGAAGACGTTGTTTGTCTTTCTTGTTTTAAAACCTTACAGTCACTTCCATTGGCATGGAAATATTACTTACGAGATCTGTCTTTGCTTGGCTGTGACTGTTGATCGCCATGCGAGATATTTTGAATGCCCACATTCGCCCAAAATCATTGAGATCGTTTGTTTGTGTTTTCAAATGACGGTTTGTCCAAATGTGTGATGTGATTGGCTGAATGCACTCAGGCTAATCACGGAACGAAGCTCAGTCACGATCACGCGCAATGACTTTTGGACGATTGTGGGCCTTTAAGCCATGCTTTGCTGAATTAAAAAAATAGGTCAGCTTGAAATAGAGGTTTAGGGGCCAAAGAAAAGTGGATGATATGCAAATATTTTTCACATTCAATTCAACGTGTTTTTATCCTCACTGCCTCACTATCAAGCTCAATATTTGATATTTCAGCTTAACAGTTGTGATCTTGATATAACACCAAATTCTCATGACTACCCAACAAAGAAATCTATGGTACTAGTTAGGACAATGAACGTTTCAGTTTTGGGAATGAAAGGGTCTGGGTCCACAATTAATGACTTGAGAGAGCTGGGAAGAGGAAAAATGATGTCAAAACACTCAGTCGCCTAACATTACCCTCTGTTTGTACCAGAGTAATTCAACATCCAGCACTGGAGTTTCGGGCTTTTAGACCATAAAACTCGGGTCTTGCGTAGTTAAGGAGGCTCGAAATAGTTTCTCCTTTTTTCAATCAAATAAACATATTCTGTCCTTAGATACAGTTAGGGTAATCATATTAAGGCGAAATCTGGCCAGGGTATTAAGTACCCATCGTAGATTTCTCACATTATATTTTCCTCCAAAATAACGTTACCATGGCAACGATATTAGGCATTTATTTGAGCCTTAAAATCAACTTATGTTGCCTTTTTTCAAGAAACGGGACGGTGAAAATTTCCCATTTAGTGTTACCAGATAATGTTAGAAATGCTCTCTAAAATATTTAAAATTCAACAAAATCTGTAGGTCAGTTTTTCAGAAAAATAAGTTTTTTTTTGAAATGTGCCTCTAATTTTTTTTTTCACCTATTCAATTTGAAAGACAAACGTTTAAAATTAATCTAAGCTAACATGCAAAAAATGAAAAACATTCACCGTCCGGAAGCAGAGATATAAACAAGTAAAGTTGCAAAATCAGGAAAAATGAGGGGGTTACAAGATCGGCATTTACGCATGCGTCACCCGCTCATTCGAGTGCACGCGCGAGTTGAGCTGAAGGTCAACACAAACGGATTTAAATGACCATTAAACCGTTTGTGTAGAATTTTCGTAGTTTTCATGAATAGGAGATGTCTATTTATATTCATGTCTATAGGAAGTAGAAGAAAGGAGAGCGAAATTAGCAGTATTTGCTTATTTCTTGTGACCCATTTGAATCACGAGCTGACGCGAGCAGCTTACGAATTGCGTGTGTGGGTACGCGCGCGCGCTCAGCTGAAAACCCTTTCGAGTCTCCTTAATATGCTGCATTCATGCATGCTGAGAGTCTTTGACGTCATTCTCTCCTCGATCCAGCTCTCTGGGGCCTACCAGAACGCGAGTAATAGCGGATGGTAAATTCAAAAACCTGTACTTAAAAGTAAAAACCTTTGGATTGAAATTAGAACTCAAACGTTTGCCAGTCGGGTGTACTATAGGTGTTCCATTTACGCTAAAGAGTAAGAACAATTTAAGCCCCGCCGCAGAATTGGCCAATCACAGCGCTCAATATTTGAGAGGTATCGCCATCATCATCATCCCACGACCTCAGAAAGACTAACTCGTCGATAGCTTTCCACACAAGTCTGCCAAGTCCTGCACCTCAGTGCCACAATTCTTAGCTGTATAGCCTGCTCCAGGCTTCCAGATAGTCGGGAAAACGAAAACAACTGCGTGTGAAAAGCAAGCCCCAAGCCCCCACTCATTTTTCGCACGCATTTTTTTTCTTTCCCGACTATCTGGGAGCCTGGAACAGGCTATTAGCTGTATGACCTCAGAGGGAGAGTTTGACGATGTGGGGAGAAGGGATGGCGTAGTGGTGAGAGAACTCGCCTCCCTCAGCCCACCAATGTGGCCCGGGTTCGATTCCCAGACTTGGCGTCATAGTTGATTCTCTACTCTGCACTGAGAGGTTTTTCTCCGGGTACTCCGGTTTTCCCCTCTCCTCAAAAACCAACCCACGATTAGAGAGGTTTTCAAATGAGTCTCGTAAAACCAAAGTAATTACTTGGCCAATCAAAAAGGGCGTAAACAATCCAGTAAACCAATCAAAACTCGAAGTAATTACACTTAGCCGACACAAAGCGCGGGAAAATGTGCACGCGCGAGCCACGCTTGGCTTTGGTTTCACTTCTGATTGGTTGAAAAAGTGGCGCGAGAACTTTGAACCAATCACTGAGTGAAGTAATTCACTAATTACTTTCGATACTTAATTGAAAACGCTCTAATATAAGTTGTTTGATTTGATTTCTGTTCAGTGTCACTAATTAGTGCCTCAGCGCTAAATACACTTGATACTTAAATAAAGGTCATTATGCAATAAATACCACGCAACACAAATAAACCTAGCTAAAAGTATAGGTAGTCGCACTGAAAATAGTTCCACGCGTTTCAGAGACGAGTAAGAAGGTTCTTTGATGTTGCTTCCATCACATCTAACAAAAGGTGCTTCGTCAATTCAAGAGTTCAGTAAGGGTTATTGAACTGGAACTCGGCACG
>OX421447.1:51812262-51814762 GCA_949126865.1 Montipora capitata | reverse complement strand
GGTAATAGAGGCCTTACAAAATGTTGAGTTTCAATAGTCCTCTCTGGAAAAAGACTTAAATTTATTCAAATATTTGTCTGTTATAATCCACCCATGAATTTTCGCGCTATTTTATTGGCTATTTTACGTCAAGTGGTGGTAAGTTATCACGGGGGCCAAGTCGTTATTCCAGCAATGATCGTGAATGATGAGGGAGTGGCGAATTTAGTGACGAGTACACCGCAATTGTCAAACGGATAGTTTTAGGCGCCAAGCCATTGTGTGCACAAAAAGTATCTAAAGACTTCCAACAAGCAGGACATTGCCATTTGAGGTAAAGGTTCTAGAAAATAATAGAACAATATAGGCCATTGCATCACGAAATGTAATAGCCAAACAGGAACGCTCATTTTGGGAAATAACCCAATCACATTGCGAGAAAGTTATAGAAAAAGGCCCGGTTGTTCGAAAACGGATTAACTTAATCCAGGATTAGCGTAAACTTTGGTTTCATTTTTTCAACTTTTTGGTGAAAGTTTCTTTTTTGCTTATTTTTGTTCTGCAAGATTGACTTCCTCTAATGTTACGTTTTGCCGAATATCAGCGTTGAACAGCATTTGGGAATAGAGAAATAAACTCCTTGGTTAATTTTTAATCTGGGGTTAGCTTTAATCGGCTTTCAGTTTGAACAACCGGGCCAAGGCTTGCTCTTTCTTTGTGTCATGATTTTGGTCACGCTCTGAAATAAACACTTCCTTTGGACTCACTCGACCACTGTGATGACGAATATCGTTGTCGATAAGAGTACAGACAACGCTGAACCACTTTCGATTTGTTAAATTGATAAACGAGTAAGAAACTTCTCCACGGTCTCGAACGTTCTTTTATGCTATGTCACAGTTTAGGGTATCTCCCAAAAAAACCTTCTCAAATGTTCTCCTAAAAAAGTGCATCATGCAATCGGCAATAAATTAAGCGTAAAAGAGATTTTATTCCTCTTTGTTTGCATTTCGGGGAAAGTTCTTTGTCAGATGAATTACAAACACGCAATTAAAACTGCGTGTTAGCGTATGGAGCAAGGATCTTTCGTGACACTGCACATCAGATCAGTGGTGAACAAATGCACTAGACTGCATCTGATAGAAATGAAGGCTGCGTATATGATATCCAACCCAATGCCATCCGAGCGGTTATCAGTCACACACGACCCTCAACGGCTTTCTTTTTTTTTTCATTTTTCGAAACTAAATTTGGGTGGACGTCAATTAAGTGTTTCCATAACAATAATAGTGTTCACTTGGCGGTAGTCGAATTGGTCAGGGAAACATTTTGATTGCAGTCCACCCAAATTTTGTTTCGAAAAATGAAAGAAATTCGTTGAGGGGCGCGTGTGACTAGTACTGTTAACCGCTGTAACTCAGCTCCCATGAGATGAAAGGACGGAGAACTGAGGTCTGCTCTCATTGCCTCTCTTGTATACCAAGCCTTTACAGCATATCATAGTGGGTACTTATCAATCATCTTCCCCTTCATCTTCAAATGAAAGCAAGCTTTTGTTCTTGACTCCTTTCATCGCGCTGGCTGTTTTGGATTTCTTTCTATTTGTGGATTTCAAGTCCTTCTCATTTTCGCCTGACTTCCTTTTCGTTGGTTTCTTGAACATGATTTTTCCGCCTTGCTCGAGATTTCTATCCTTGTCAGTATCTAATGGTGTAAAAAATTAAGAGTCTCAACACTTTAACCCTTTCATGCCATACATGGTGGAAAGCGTTACATTTTGAGGAATACTAATTCATAGTACTGATAGAGCGGTTTTCAAATGAGTGTCGAAAGTAATTAGTGAATTACTTTGGTTTTGCATTAGTTCACTCAGTGATTGTGAAAAGTTCTCGTGCCTCTTTTTCAACGAATCAGAAGTGAAACCAAAACCAATCGCGGTTCACGCGTGCACATTTTCCTGCGCTTTGTATCGGCTACGTGTAATTACTTCGAGTTTTGATTGGTTTACTGGATTGTCTCCGTCCTTTTGATTGGCCAAAGTAATTACTTTGGTTTTGGTTTTACGACACTCATTCAAGAAAACCGCTCTATAATAAATATACTAATAACACTTGTAATTGATTGATAGATAGACAGACAGACAGACAGACAGACAGACAGACAGACAGACAGACAGACAGACAGACAGACAGACAGACAGACAGATAGATAGATAGATAGATAGATAGATAGATATAAATTGAATTACGGTCGTTGTTCAAGGTAGATAAACCTACAATCCTGGTCAAAACTGTCGGGACAATTCGTGCTTTTCCCCCTCCCCCCATTACAATGTTGATTTTTCACGGTCTCCAAAATCAAGATCCGTTCATCGATCGCTGGCATGTTTCAACATTGTCTGGGGGGAAGGGGGGCGCAAAAAAGGCAGCGAAAGAAGAACAAACCGTGCTCTTATAACGATGAAAGCATGTACAGTAAATTCTCTACTTTTCGCCCAAAATTTGACAAGTGTCCCGAAGTG
>OX421447.1:51789762-51804762 GCA_949126865.1 Montipora capitata | reverse complement strand
GTCATTTTTGGTAGCTCAAACGAAAAAGAAATTAACTACTTCAAAGGAATGAAACAGTTCCCAAATTTCCCCTTATCGGCCGAAACATGAGTCAGAGTGATTTATCGCCAGTCAGAACGGACCCCATTTTTCCAGACATGTCCTTAAAAGTAGATCGAAACGGAAGAACTTCAAAGTTTGCGTTTGACCAAGAAAAATTAGTAGTTTTCCAGTGCTTGCATGTTTGTTATCGTTTTATTCATCAAAAAATGGCACTGACAGCAGGATGGTTTTTAATGAACGTTATTACGTCGAATTGCCTTTGAAAGTATCAAAGCATAAAAGTCGAATCGTTCGAAGAAAGCGTATACAGCTTCTTTCTTTCAAGCGGTGAATTCACTGAGTGTCTTTAGTTACGATTTCATACCTGTTTTTTTTTTTTTTTCTTCTAAAAACTGATAATTAAAAGGAATACCATCCTAATAATGAGAAAAACTTTAAAATAACGGGAAATGGAGTTGTGCTAAAGTGAGTAATTTTGTTTCTGTAAATAAAACAAGCTATGCCTTTTTTTTCGATCTCTGGTCAGCAATGTGGGTATTTCCAAAAGGAAGAAGCGAAGTTGCCGACCATTGTACTTCATTTTCAGTTTTGCGTAAATGCGTGAGTTCTTCGAGAAATACGCTTGTATTAAAGTGACTCAATTAAATTGTGAAATCGGCCCAAGCTGGCTATCATTTTTTAGTAAATTTCAAACCCATCATACGCCGCCAAGACTAAAACACAATTGCTTTATTTAAAAAAAGAATGTGTCATTTTTCTGGCGGTTCTTGGATTGGAACTGAGCCGAAGAAGTTTTTCTGGAGCTAATATTACCTGGGACCCGGGATATGATATCGTATAATATAAAGTTGCCGTTGAACCGACTGAAATGAACTTGAAGATGGAACTGGTCCCAAATATATGACACTGACTGACTTTAGACTGACCTTGCGCTTCTTTGTGTTTAAGTTTATTCAACAAAAAGTTGATAATGCGAGGATTTAACTCTGCCTAAGCAAACAACCGTCCGACATTTGTGTAAATTTCGCAAAGCAAATCGGATTTCAAATACAAGGCTGGAACACAAAGATCATCCAGAATATTTCACTTTTTCTGGCCGTTCTTGGATTGTCAAAGCCGTGGAAGTTTTTCTGAAGCTATTATTATCTGGTTTCCGCGATATCGTATAACATAAAGTTGCCGTACGTTGACCCGACCGAAATGAACTTGACGATGAAACTGTCAAATATGGACAACTTGAGACTGACCTTTCGCTTCTTCATATTTATTCAACAGAAAGTTGATAATGCGAGGATTTAACTCTGCCTAAGCAAACAACATATGTCTCAGCACCAGTGCGACATTTGTATAAATTTCAGGAAGCAATGAAGTGAAATTATGAATCGGATTTCAAATACGGGGCTGGAATATCACGCCCTGATAATTTTGAGGTGATCTAGATCCTCAATTTGATTAATATGCCGTATCGTGAACGTTTTGTTGCCTGGCATTCGACATAACTTTTCAATTGTGCGTTTTAGGTTTTTTCGGTAAATGTCTTCACCCTATTTAACCGCTAGAAGAAGTCAAAAATCACTTTCTCTTTCTTCACGGAAGCTAGAGGCCCTGGAGCAAACGTACTCGGAAGAGAACCTTATCTGTATCGCCGCAAGCGTTCTGTTCTCCAACGGCAACCACAAGTTAATTAATGTGTTGTAGTATTGTCGCTAACCTGAAATTGCGATAAGTAACAAATAACATAGAGTTTTGGTCGCTTTTACCCGCAAAAACATGATCAGCACGGTCTAAATGCCTTCTCTACTTCTCCCAAATTCAATGAAAACTTTCCTTACTCGACTAAAGTAAATCACTTTTACTAATTTACAAATATTTTGGCAAGCTGCCTCCTGGCCATGGAATGAGTCTTTTTTTGATTGGGAGAGAAGTTTTGACAAACAAATATTAAAATGCAAAATTTAAATTATAATCGCACACATCGAAAGAACAAGCCAATGAGAAAGCAGATGTCATGGTGCGCGACAAGTCTAAAGGGAGCTTCGAAGACGAACACTCAGATTGACGTAAGTCTCGGCGTTGGCATGTAAATGCATGGAGCCCCAATTCAAGCTGCCCTGACTGAAGCGAAAAGGCGCGGAGCATATGCGAAGTTGCCCAGATGAATGCTTCTAACTCGTCCAGCCAAAATATCGGCAACACTGGTGCTGTGTTCAGTCTAGGAAACATTATTGCGCAAGCAAGCTTCATCATTTTTATCTTAATTCTCGATGTCTGTGGGAATTGTTTGGTCATAGGAGCGATACTTAGTTATCGACGGCTCCGAACCACGACGAATTATTTCATCATCTCGCTTGCCGTGTCAGATCTCCTCATCGCGGCATTATCGATGCCATTCCGTATTCACCATACCCTCAATTCATTAGACTGGAATCTCGGAATAAAGGTGTGCGAATTCTGGGTTTTTATAGACCTTCTCTGCTCGTGCGCCTCAATCACAAATTTGAGTTTGATATCCATCGATCGATTTCTCGCACTAACATTCCCGTTAAATTACAGAAGCATCATGACCAAAAAAAGAGGAATGGCTGCTGTCGTTTTTGTTTGGGCATACTCAGGACTGATTGCTTCACTTTCGTTCACAAAGTGGACAGAAAACGCGCAAACGAGCGCGTCCGGACAATGCCTAAAATCGGACAAATATTACTACCTCTTCTCAATCACCGCGGGGTTTCTTTTACCCCTAACTATTCTTGTTATTAACTACTCATTGGTCTTTCGAGTGGCCTTCAAACAGGCTAAGAAACTGGAATCCATAAAATCAACGGCCATGGAGCTATCGGAAGCAACCGAAAATAACTCCCAACTCGATTCTCGGCCAAGCGTCGCTAGCGTTGGAAGGATAGAACGTAAGAAACGAAGATCCATCATACGCGAGTTGAAAGCCACCAAAACGCTCGCTGTGGTTATCGGCACGTTCATCATTTGCTGGCTTCCTTTCTTCATCATAATGTTGACGATACAATTTTACCCGGTGCGTTTGTGGGATATGCACCCGAGCACACAGAAGTTCATCGCTATTGTGTTTGCCTACGTTCTTCCATTACTGAACTCAGCAGTTAATCCCATTATCTACTCCAGCTTCAACAGTGATTTCAGATTTGCGTTTAAGGACATTTTTCTACGCATCTTTATTCGAAGACAGGAACGCTACGCTCAGAGGTCGTCTTCTGGAGGTGAAGACTTGATTACGGTGGTAACTTTTGCTCGGGACAATTGCAGCAACGGTAAGACTCCAGATATAGATATTCAGGAATCAAGTTCTGACGAGGACGTTCAATCGATTTAGCTAGAACTACCCTGCGAAAAGGTGTCGAGAAAAACGTACTGGCTCTAATTTTGCCTCGCTAAGGGAAAAACGATGAGGAGCGCATTTTTCGCGCTTTATTTAGTTACATACATGTGTTTATCAGATTGGTGCAAAAGGGCTTTCTCTTTCTTCCACTACACGAATTTGAACGATACAAATTTACAGTGTCGAATTTGCTAATGAAAACACGAATTTTCTTTTCTAACGTAAAATATTCATTAGCAAGGAAATCTAATTGTTTTGTATTATAGCTGATTACAATTTTGAGCCGACTGGTAGTTTTCATCTCGGCACTGATTAAAATTGTATTCGTAAAAACAAAAACATCGTGGGCATATGTGTAGTCACAACCATCGATTTATTTACATGGGAAGTAAGTGTCAAAATTTAAGAAAAAGCTTATAAACGAGTAAGGCGTTTGTCTGGCGCAAAGATCTGCTTAACGACTTTGGACTGAGGAACCTATTCAAAAAGGCGATTGTTTACTGCAAGCTTCTTCATTGAAAAGAGTGTATCGACAGTGTATCGATCTTTTTTTTTATGAATAATGAATGAGAAAAACTATTTTACAAGCCTTCTCCAAAGGTAAGCATCGACAGAGCAACTGAATGAGAATTTGCAGTCCTTTTTTTGAATTTTATTTTGCCATCAGTATTCCTCGGATGGAGAAACTCCCGACGACGGGTAATTATCCGGCCGGAATAATGCACTGTCAAAAGTACACTTTATCATATCGGCGTAAAGTTTGAATATATTTTAGCCAACAATAGCAAATATTGCTCAAATAAAACACACTATTTCTTCCGTGTATTTGTCAAATGTTGCAAATGTTAACTAAATGTTGCAGTCTTCCTCGGCGTTCATTTCAAGAGTCTTTCGTGTTAATCCTTTCTAATTCCGCTATATTGTTCCAGTGTGATCAATTGTGCGGTGAATTAATTCTCCTTTAGTTTTGAAAGTCTCTCACAGTTCAAAGTAACATCTGCCTTATTCATTTGAAGCCGGGAAATAAACTCTCTCAGTGAGGCTGTGAATTTTTTAACTATGCTCAATATTACAGCATTTTCTCGGCTCATTTTTTTTTTTTTGAAAGATATTTCACTCGATGACAGCTTTCGACAAACGGTAATTCTCGGATTGACTTATTTCACCTTTCCTATTACTTCCCTAAGGAACAAAACCCTGAAGAACATATTCAGAGCATCGTTGTTGTTTCAGCAACTGTAGTCTAACTCGCACATGTAAGCTCACTTTCTCTAATCGAGGAAAGTATTATTCTTTTCGCAAATGCTCGCTAGACAACGTTTACGATCAACCGAAGTTTAATTTCTCACTTTAAGCAAAACGCCTCCGTTTCTCTCTCTTTTTCTTTTTCCATAATTAGCCGTTTCGCACCCTACTCACTGAAGCAAATTAAGTTGGCAGATGTAGGTATGCAGTGAACCAATGCTTTTGCTTCAAATCAAAATTTTGTATATTATTTAAGACAAGATCATTTATCTATTTCTACCTGTAAAAGTACAATTCGGAAGTGGCGTAGATCGCGCTCCTTACAATTTGAAACTTCAGTCGATCCTTTCAACCAGAAGCCACTTGTATTGTGCCGGAGCAGAGGAAAATAATATTCTCTTATGCATTACATTTTTGTTGTTGAACTTGAGCCAAACACGGAGTTTCCGAGCAAAATATATTTTCTTCCATTAATTTGTAAACAATGGACTCAAAATGAGACAACAAAAACGAATTCCGGGTCCTTCCGCTTTGATTAGGAAAAAGCTAAGAAGGGTTGGACACTTGAAAAATCTCCATACATCACCTTGTCAAGGCATTAATGCAAATCGCGTTTAAAATATTCCCCCTTCGTTGCTTTAACAGCTGTTTTTTGAATGGTTATGAATAAATGTTCATCCGAAACGATTGTACTGACGTAAAAGTCATATAATGGGTTCACCAAGTTGAAGGGCTAAAAGAGTTATGTGCCAACTTGTTAGGATGATATCAACGTACGTGCTGTTGCTTGACATAAACTATTGTGTTTTTTCAATGTTTGGCAGCGATCAGCTGCTCACACCAATGACGTTTTTTCTTCCCAGTTTACACCTTTCATCATAACACACAAAGTAAACAACGTTTTGACCAGGGAAGCAACGAAAAGGTAGAAATCCAGGGCAATTTTCATGCAAAAAAATTGGAATCCACCGATTATGATTTTTTCCTCGTGTTCTATTGTAGCTTGTATGACTTTTTTTTTTAATTCTTGCGAAGCGCTTAAATTGTTCTTTTATGCTCGTAATTACCCTGTGCTGAAATGGCATCGCCGTCCTGTGCATATTGAACAGACATTGGAAAGACCAAAATGATTTCTCCCATTAAGATGAGCATGCATTCGATTGACGAGCTTACTGCCAGGTTCAGTTTTCGTCAAAATGCACAATGTATGAGTGTCGACTTTCCATTTTTCAAAATATCCTTACTCTAATCAGCTTAGTCCCATTGAAGTTTCTCAAAAAAATATATATATCGCACAGTTTTTAGACGAGTCAAATGAAAAAATGTTGAGGTAACCATGGCCTAATAGCAAGTTCGTGCAGCATTATGCTCACTGCTCCACGTGAGGTATTAACTAACTTTCGAGATTATGCTTGCAAAATCCGAAAAGACCTGTTTATGAAGATGGATAATCGCGTCGACTGGCAGCATTACAGCAAAATGTCCTTTGCTTCTTATTTTCAGTAATTTTAACACATTTAAGAACTAATTTTTATCTGACAGCGTCGTCTTAGCTTCAAAAAAAATTTCAGCCTTCTGCTTTTCACCTGTTTGAAGTGCTGGGTGAATACAGCATGGATAATGATGATAGCATGATGGACAGTAACCCAATAGCAGCAGAAATTGGAAACTTTTCTCTGTCGGGTTTGTACGTCAACGATATTTCATCTAGCCTCTCATTTATTAATCGTGTTTCAATAAACTGGACAGACTCAAATAAAGGTGGAAGAAATTTAAATCGCTGTAAATTCTCTCTGTTTTTTCAGTTGAATCTAACCAATCTGAATCAAGCTAAGAGTTTAAATAGAGCCGCCCAAATACTCGACAATCTCATTGAAGCAATATACTCCATTTTAGTAGGCGATGCATAAACTTGAATACTCAGGATATTTTATGGACTTACTTTTCATAAGCTTTCGAGCTCTCCTGAGCTCTTGGTCACATGACTGGTGTTGTTGGTGACGTCATCCTCGGAAGTAGGCGGGAAATTCGAAGGTTTCCGAGCGGCCCCCCTCCCTCTGTTCCTGAGGAGGTTGGTCCAGACGGGGGACAAGCAATCCTGTCCGATACCAAGACCTACAAGAAGCTGAAAGCAGACCCCACTAGCAGATACGAGAAGGAGTTCGCCACAGCCCTTAGAGACCTCAAGGACCACAAGGTAATCGACTATGCCCTGCACTCTAAACTGTACCCCACGTGTGACCAGGCCCCACGGTTCTACGGTCTACCCAAGATCCACAAAGTCAACTGCCCACTACGCCCCATTGTGAGCTCGATAGGGACGATTTCATACCAAATCGCCCGATATGTTGCCGATATCCTGTCACCCCTAGTCGGTAAAACTGAACACCACGTCAAGAACTCCAAAGCCTTCGCCGAGGAAGTGAGAACCCTGCAGGTCGCCCCAGACGAAGAACTCAGGTCTTATGATGTCTCAGCCCTTTTCACCAGCGTTCCCGTTGACAAAGCCCTTGTACTGATCCACAAGAAGCTCGAGGAGGACGACACCTTGAAGGATAGGACCCCCATGGCCCCCAAGGATGTTGTGACTACTCGGTTTGTGTTTGAACTGTACATACTTCCTGTACCGAGGTCAGTTCTACCAACAGATCCATGGAGCTGCAATGGGGTCCCCAGTTTCCCCCATTGTGTGTAATCTGTACATGGAGGACTTTGAACAGAAGGCCATCGCGACGGCCGCGCACCCCCCTACCTGGTGGCGGCGGTACGTTGACGACACCCATACGAAACTAAAGAAGGCCTACGCCCAAGAGTTCACAGACCATCTCAACAGCATAGATGATGACATCAAGTGGACCACCGAGGGAGAAGTTGAGACCCACTCCGAAGACAACAACACGGAGAGAGCCCTTGCGTTCCTGGACACGTGGTCCGTGATCAATGAGGATGGTACCATAAAGACGAGAGTCTACAGAAAGGTGACGCACACAGACCAGTACCTCAACTTTGAGAGTAACCACCCCTTGGAACATAAGAGGGGAGTGGTTAGGACCCTGGCCCATCGCGCGGAATCCATCGTCAGTGACCCCAAGGACAGAGAGGGGGAGATTGATCATGTCAGGACTGCTCTGAGATACAATGGTTACCCTAGTTGGCTTCTGAAAGATCCTAAACAGCCCGCTGAGGAACAACAGCCTTCATGTCAAGCCGCGACACTACCATCATCCGGCACCAGCAAGAAGAAATAGCCGGTCGTAATGCCGTATATCCGTGGGTTCTCTGAAGAACTGAGAAGAATCCTGAAAGGCTACAACATCCCAGCCTACTTCAAACCATCTAATACCTTACAACAACTACTGGTCAGGCCTAAGGACAAACTCCAAGTCACGGGTACAGTTTACCTCATTCCATGTGAGGATTGTCCGGCATCTTACGTAGGAGAGACAGAACGGTCGTTCAAGGCCCAATTCATGGAGCATAGACGCCCCAGCTCCTCTACTTCCGAGGTGTCCAGGCACATACACACTACTGAACCGGGACATTCCATCGATATTGCTAACGCAGAGATTTTGGAGGTTGAACCGAGGTGGTTTGAAAGAGGTGTGAAGGAAGCCATCCACATTCGGACTCTATGCCCTTCACTCAACAAGGACGGAGGCCGCTACAACTTGTCCCCCATCTGGACCAACCTCCTCAGGAACAGAGGGAGGGGGGCCGCTCGGAAACCTTCGAAATTCCCGCCTACTTCCGAGGATGACGTCACCAACAACACCAGTCATGTGACCAAGAGCTCAGGAGAGCTCGAAAGCTTATGAAAAGTAAGTCCACAAAATATCCGGAGTATTCAAGTTTATGCTTCGCCTAATATCATATTCCGGGATAGATGAATCTTCACAGTACTATACTCCATTTTATTATTGTAAGAGATTCCAAGGATGATCATTCCTTCCAAACTGAAGGCTAGGAAAAACAAGTCTCTCCTTCAAAATATTAGATTAAATTTTGTAAACGTGACTAAACGTGACAGCATTTTAATCCGCGCTAGCTTTTGTTTCTCGATGGCACTCGACGTTTCCATTCTACGCGAAAAATCACGACCACCGCTTATTTTTCTTTCCTTATCGGATCTAGAAGAATAAGTGCTTGGCGTTTTCGACATTCCAGTTGTAGGACAGGGAGCCAGCTTGTTTTTCAACAACACACACTTGACTTTACAAAAAACACGTTTGCCGAAGTAAGTCAACGTACAATCGCAGAGCACGATGATTAGAAAATATGGTAACCTATCCATGCGAGAAATTTTGGCCGTACAACCGTCCCTCCGTAAGTAAAACTTTTCACACTGCTGGAACCCGCGTTTTTTGGCGGGAAGTTGCATGGCCAGCACTTCGAACACTGCGTTTTAATAAAACAAGCAAACATTTTGAAGACAACCAAAAAACAAGCTAAGTATTTTTTAATTCATATGCGGTACAAAGAAAGAAGAGAACAGAGCAGGCGAAGAGATAGCGATGCTCAAGGGGAGCGACTGAGAGCACGAGAAAACAGGCAAATTATCAGTGACAAACAAAGAGAGAGAAAGAGAGAGAGCGAGGAGGAGCCCGAATAGAGAGACGAAATTATAGTGACGAGCAGCTGAAGAAAGAGAACGAGAAAACAGACTGAACTGAATGATGACGAAAAACGGTTGGCGAAAAGAGCAAGAGGGAGAACGGGAAACAGACTAATTTATAGCAATGAGCACCAGGAAGGACTGGTAGTACATGTATGGTAAGAAGACTCGTTATAAAAATATCTGAAAACAAAATCATAACAAATAAATAATAACCGAGGTCGGAACTCCAGCTCCGGCTCCGGCTTTCTATATTTTTACAGGGGCTCCTGATTTTTAGGCTTACCTAAATATATATATTACAACTTTATAAAAAAAATCTGTCGTAGACACGGTATAAAATGTAAACAAAAGTTGGGAACCGATTCGTTTCACTTGCTTACTAGGTTTTCTGGGGAAAATCTGGGAAAATGTGGCGCTGGTGCAGGAAACTAAAGGAAAACCGCTGGCCGTTATCTTTGAGAGTTGCACAAAGATACATCTGGCCCCAGCTGTTCAAAAGGTGGATAACTATCCAGTGGATAAGTCATAACGAAACCAATTGCGCCATCCAATGGATAGCGATTTATTCGGTGGATGGTGTTATCTAGCTTTTGAACAACTGGGGCCAGATGTTACGCGGGGCCGGGGCCGGGGTGTTTTTTTTTTTTTTTCCAATTTTTTTTGTTTCAATTTTCGGTCCTTATTCTCCTGTAATGTTATATTCGAATGTTCGGCATCTTTCCTTCATTTATGGTGTTGGAAATTAGTCAAACAGATATGGAACACACAGAAGCTACGAAAGGAGCATCTTTGTTTGTTTTTCGAAATTAAGAGAATTTCAGTCGACTGAAATTGGACTTTTTGTGGGGAATATACGCTAACTGCTAGAGACACTGAAGACTCGCTGAGCTCCACATTTTAAAACCACATTTTAATGTTTACTTCTTAAAAACCTTCTCCACAATACTAGTAACGAAACCGAACATAGCGTGACCGCGTGACTATCATCGTGGAACTGCGATTCCGTTTTTTTCCCTCAAGAAGTAAACATTACAATGCTATTTTAAAGTGTGGAGCTCAGCGAGTCTTCAGTATTTCTGGCAGTTATATTTAGTTAAGTGGATCCCTTGAGCCAACAAGGTATCACCCCCAGGAGGATCGCAAATGGATTCACAGTCCAAGTTGAGGAGAAATTGAGAGAAAGTTACAGGAAACTCAACACTGGACAACTTCTGGGGTAAACTGTAATTGCCCTGAGCGGGATTTGAACCCACGTCCCCCTGATTACTAGTCGAGTGTGATGACCACTACACTATTAGGACAACCATGCTGGCAACATGGCTGATTGATCACTTAAAGTGTGGCATTTACGTGGTACTCCCTAATGGCCAGTTTTCTATGTGATAACGCTGGATCAACATGTGATTCACAGGCGGACAAGGGTAATCATGTAAAGAGTCAGTTAAGTAGATCCCTATCCCCATCACACCCGACTAGTGATCAGGGGGACGTGGGTTCAAATCCCGCTCAGGGCAATTACAGTTTTCCCCAGAAGTTGTCCAGTGTTGAGTTTCCTGTAACTTTCTCTCAATTTCCCCTCAACTTGGACTGTTGTTGGTCAAGAGATCTACTTAACTGCAGTCTGTGCCTAGAGGAAAAGCTTATGATTATGAAAGGCCGTTCAAAGAACTTTCTTAATAGACGCTCTGAAATGTTTAGTAAATGTCGTCATGTAATATAACACCATTATTTGTTTATATGAGCTTATAATAAATTTGACCTGTCAGTTGCCTGAAGATCGCCAACCGGCGTGAAACTCGGAGTAGCGACAGCTGATCTTTGCCTTATGTCTTTACTTTATATATATATATATATATATATATATATATATATATATATATATATATATATATATATATATATATATATATATAGTTAAGTGTACGTAAGGAAAAGCGACGAAGAGACAAACTCTTGACTGTTCTGGACGAAGTTTACTACGACGTTTCGGCCGTTCGGCCTTCTTCAGGTTAAAAATTAAAAACTAAAAAAACTATTTACAATGAGTGCAAATCACGAAAACAGCAGCTTATATATACAGAGCAGAAATATTGAAATTAAGGAAACGAAACAAAACAAAGGTCAAAGCTACAAGGTGACATGGATTTGACAATCAAAGACAAATAAAGAACTATAACAAAGGTCTAAACTCCAAGGTGACATAGATTTAACAATCAAAAACAAATAAAGAACTATAGGTGACATATCGATAAAAATGCATCGTATTGGGAAAATGTCAACTCACAACTACTCAATTGTAGTAATTAATGCGGTGTTTCGATCTAGATTCCCGCCTTTTATTAAGACCATGAGGATTAAGGGTAAATAATTGCGCAGTCCAATAGGCCTCCCTAGTGAGTAACAATTGTTCAAGATGCAAAGAATTTTCAAAAGACCTAATTTGTTCGATAATGATGAAATTGATTTGTGAAATTTCATGTTCAGAGTTATTATAGTGGATAGCCAATTCACAAGTTCTTTTGTTCTTCAGCATGTTCGACTTGTGGTTACGGAATCTTACTTTAAATTCAGTCGAGGTGGAGCCCACATATTGCTGGTTGCATTTGGCACAAGTGGCCAAATAAATAACATTTTGCGATGAACAAGAAAGTTTTTGTTGAATGGAATAATAACGACCAGTAGCTGAACTTTGAAATTTAGAAGCTTGAATTAGATAATTTTTACAAAGATCGCATTTCTTATTGCATTTTGAACAACCCCCATTTTCTTCTCTTGTATTTCTACAAGAGGTTACCTGAAATTTGGATGGCGCTAACAACTCCTTAAGATTTTTTGTTCTACGATAAGCGGGAAAAATTGACTTGGACGGAAAAATTTCTTTGACTTCTGGTGAAGATTGCAATAGATGAAAGTGATTTTTAATGACTTTTTGGATATCTGGCAAAATTGGATTGTAGTCAAGCACCAGTGGAAAAACTTTCTTATCTGGTTTGACCTTTTTGCTCAAAAGTTCAGATCTTGATATACTGAGAGCTTTGTCGAACTGTTTATCGACAAGCTCCGCCGGATAATTTTGAGATTTCAAATATCCTTTGTATTCCTTACACCTATTTTGAAGAAAGTCGTTAGTAGAACAATTGCGTTTGATTCTTAAAGCTACCCCAAAGGGGACTGCTCTTTTGCAATGTGAGGGATGTGAACTCGAAAAAGGTAGATAGAGATGGCTATCGGTGGGTTTAGCATAAACATCAGTGCTAATAAACCCGTTACAAAAATGCAACGTGAGATCAAGGACATTCAAATGACTTTCGGAGTAAACCAATTCGAATTTAATAGTAGGGTACAAATCATTGATATAATCAGTGAATTCCAATAATTTAGGTAAAGCCTGAGTCCAGAGGTCAAAAATATCGTCCCTGTATCTCCACCAAAGCATAGGTCTCAAGCTACCCTCAAATTTGGCTTTCTCGTCGATGATGCCCATCGCTAGATCTGCATAACTGCAGGCGTTTTTCGGTCCCATGGCCGTACCGTGTTTTTGAACAAAGCTCTGACCAGCAAACTGGCAATTATTTACCCTGAGACAAATTTCAACGGCTTCAACCAAGCAATCAGTGGAAGGAATATTATCAGATCTGGAATTAAGTGCCTTTCTAACTGCTGAAATACCTAGATTGTTGTCAATGTTTGGAAACATTGACACTACATCCCAAGACACAAGGAGGGACCCCTCAGGGAATGGGCCTTTTGCATTCAAATCTTCTAATTTGTTGATAAAATCCGTGGAATCCTTCACAAAGGATGGAAGACTCTGTGAAAGAGGTTTGAGGTAGAATTCTGTGAAGGCAGAAAGCCGTTCAATTGCTGTACCGCAACAGGATGTAATAAGCCGTTGTTAAATCTATGTCACCTTGGAGTTTAGACCTTTGTTATAGTTCTTTATTTGTCTTTGATTGTCAAATCCATGTCACCTTGTAGCTTTGACCTTTGTTTTGTTTCGTTTCCTTAATTTCAATATTTCTGCTCTGTATATATAAGCTGCTGTTTTCGTGATTTGCACTCATTGTAAATAGTTTTTTTAGTTTTTAATTTTTAACCTGAAGAAGGCCGAACGGCCGAAACGTCGTAGTAAACTTCGTCCAGAACAGTCAAGAGTTTGTCTCTTCGTCGCTTTTCCTTACGTACACTTAACTACAAATTCGCGTCGAGACATTGTATCCTGTGGATCCTCTTACTGGGAGTTCATCGTTAGGTCAACCAACCGTACACTGCTTTTATATATATATATATATATATATATATATATATATATATATATATATATATATATATATATATATATATATATATATATATATATATATATATATATATATATATATATATATATATATATTCAGCTGCCGGAGTGAGAGGTGATTTCAACGGTAAACGATCTTTTGTATTCCTAGAAAAACTAAGATTCAATAAAAGTGAGTCTTGAAGAGGCTTGATAAACGTGTTTGTGAAATGTTAATTTGACCATCCACCTGTCGTTTTCCCAAACTGTTCTTTTGTCCCATCCATTGAGGTTCTTCAACACCATCTGCAAGTTAAACTAACAGTATTTTCTTCAATAGACGACTTACCGGCCGAATAAGAATTCAAATGCTAATTTCGGGAGATAAGAGAGGATGGACATCAGGAAGTCAGAGAAGCTCTTGAAACAAAAGTAGCACGTTTCATTCGAATCAACTAGTATTTTTATCCATTTCCTTTTTACCTGATTATCTTCAAGCAGATTTTTTGTTTTTGTCTTGAAATCAAGCCTGAGAAATTCATATAAAGCAAAAAGGCAAAGACATTCCATTTATTTCTTGGTGATAAGTTTTTACAAGATATTTTGACAAAATCGTATGGCCTCCCGACATAAAGCTAACTCAGAAATGGTCGCTCTGGAACGGGTGATATTCTTTGGTGATACTGATCCCTATTTACTTAAATTGAGACGTAAAAAATTAAATAATGAAGCTGCTATACTGACGGACAGATTCGTGTTATCTCTTATCGCATTCTCCGTCGATTCACAAAAATATCTGCAAGATATATTCAATACAGAGTTTGAAAAAATGGTCTGGAGTTTTATCCGGCAATCTTTGCAGTGTTTGAAATGAGTTGATTGGCAAATGAAGGCCGAAACTGCTGTCCATCAGGTGAAATGGTTGTGCGCATGCGTGGCGTGGTGGCTACTCCGGGTTTGGTGTTATGGTGTATCACCTTGCTTTTAATGTTTTTTTCAAATGAAAAGCTGCCTGAGAGTTGAGGTTTTGGCAAAGAAAACTGGCATGGGATAAGAATACACTTGGAGCAATGATATATTCTACCGGCAAAATCCTTTGTCGCCTGCCAGAGCAAATACCTTTTTCAGGCTTTGTTCGATTTTTTCGCGTTCCAAGGCAGTTACTGTTCGCGAATTTTCAACATTAATGATAGAAACGAAAATGTGTCAGGGCAAGTTAAAAGGGGAACTCCCTTCTTCCGGTTGTCTTGTGTAACTTAGTCATTGACGGCAACTCTTTCTGTTCAACATCAAAACATAGCTTTTTTTCTGTAGGATGTATCTCTCAACGACTAAATTATATTTTTGGGAAAGCTTGAATATCTTTAACATAGGGTTAGGGTTAGGGTTTGGGTTAAGGTTTAGGGTTTAGGGTTAGGGTTAGGTCTTTAACATAGCAGACTCTTCATAAAGAATATAACTTTGAGTCAA
>OX421447.1:51784762-51787262 GCA_949126865.1 Montipora capitata | reverse complement strand
GAACGGCAACGAGAACGTCATGTAAAAACATAAATTCACGTTATTGCGATCACTTCGCGACTATTCTAAGCCTTTTAATATGACAAAGGTGTTTCAGTCCCTCAGGAATGAAACCGTTACGAGCGGCGCTTAATTTAGGGGAGAAAAATGAAAATTTATCTCCAGGTGCTGACGTTCTCCATAACACCTCAAACTTGGTAATTTCACGTTGTTGCTTTGCTGACGACGGCAAAGAAATAGACAAAAATGAAGAACGCACGTGCAGGGCGTGCAAAGCTATTGTTTTTGCCCACTAAATATGCAAATTTGTGACGTTCTCTTTGCCGTCGCCGTTGTCGTTGCTAAAGCTCCCTGTTGTCAGGACGAGGACGGCAAAGAAATGTACCATAATAGTCCTTATTCACGATGACCGCCATGTTGGATTTGCTATTATCATTCAAATTAGCTACACACTTCTGAGGGGGCAAACAACACAAGTTCGAGAGGTTATAACGAACATCTTAGCCACACAGATGATTTGTTTCACGTTCATTGAATGTTTATTACCTAAGTAGTAAAATAGAATGATTACACAAGTTATTTCGATGTCCTTTTTTTTTAGTGAAAAATGAGCAGGTAACGAAGTAAAAAGTCAAAATGTCAAAGGCAATCAAAGATATAAAATTATTATAGAAGGTAGTTAATTCTAAATTCTAAAATGTACTTTTAGCAATGTTATTTCAATATTTCGACGAGCCGATTTTATGCCCCCCAGCATAACACGTGGCTAATTTGCATGACAATTTGAAAACCAACATGGCGGCTATCGTGAATACATGAAGGCAGTGCAGGTTTGTTTTTTTTGTTTTTGTTTTTGTTTTTGTTTTTTTTTTTTTTTTAATAATTAAAACTGCGATTCGTGGGCCTCGGGCAAAGTGCTTGGCATGTCCCTTAAAAGGGTCTTCCACTCCGATGGAATAGAGTTAAAGACACTCATGAGGACAAAAAACTCCGCACCGGTTACGTTTTGATTTTGTAATGTCCTACATGATTTCATTCTACCGGAATCAGTCAAAATATCACTCACAGTAAGAAATCCTTTCCTTAGAAGTTTGTTCCTAAACAAAGGTTTTCCATCTATACATAAGAACTTGTTATTCCATATGATTTCATTTAGCACATCAGGTAAAGTGGTAACTGGTGATATCTTATAAAGCGCCCATTCAGTTAAGCATTCCTTGTAAAATTTAGGAAGAGTCCTCGGCAAAAAACGTACATCGTAATTACATTTAGTTAAGAAAGCGCCCCCAAAGTCAGCAAGATAGTTATCAAGAAACAATTTCCAGGTACTATTATAACCTTCGAGATATTTCTTCATGCACATGATTCTTTGAGCCTTGATAAGTGTTTCAATATGTGGCATACGTAATCCACCATCTTTATAGTCACTTATAAGTGTGAGGCGCTTTATTTTATCTTTCCCCGAATTCCAAATAAAATTGAAAAGAACATTATTCACCTGCTTCACAATCTCTTTTGTTAAAGGGATTAACGATGCCCGGAACATAATTTTGGGGATTGCGAAGGTCTTAATAATTTGAATTCTACCAATCAGTGTTAAGTTTCTCCACCGCCATGCATTGATAGATTTTTGAATGGACCTAATAATATTTTCAAAGTTGAGCTCCTGATACTTTTGCCAGTTATACGTAAAGAAAATGTCTAAAATTTTCATTGGTTTGTTTACTTTGTCAACGCCAATATACTCTGGCGACTCATGAAGGCTACCAAGCCAATACGCTTCTGTTTTCTCTTCGTTCAACCTTAGTCCAGAAATTCTACCAAATCTATCTAAGAGACCTTGCAACAAGAAAAAGGACTGTGTATCACTAACAAAAGTTGTCAGATCGTCAGCAAAGACGCTAAGTTTAACTTCACATTTACCCACTTTGATTCCTTTAATGTCATTATTTTCACGAATACTTATATTGACAATTTCAAGGGCAATAATAAATAGGTATGGTGACAAAGGATCCCCCTGGCGAACTCCTCTATTGACCTCAAAAATATCAGATGCGAAGCCATTATTCATAATACAGCTTGAGATGTCGGAGTAAAGTACTCTAATCCAGTGCAAAAAGAAGTGGCCAAAATTAAAAACTTTTAGTGTATGAAACAAATAATTCCAGCTTAAAGAATCAAAAGCTTTCTTAAAGTCAAATGTTGTCATAAGACCCGGAATATTCTGTAATGTTGTCATAAGACCCGGAATATTCTGTAGTTTGGTATACTCCATTACATCATTTTTTGACCTCACTGCGTCAAAGATCGTTCTCCCCTTGACATATGCGCATTGGTTTTTATGAATGATAAATGGGAGAGTCTTTTCGAGCCTTACTGCTAGAGCTTTAGATCCGATTTTATAGTCCACATTTAGCAACGATATCGGTCTCCAATTATCCACATATCTTCTATCCTTGTCTTTCTTTTCAATTAACCGAATAATTGCCTACCGCTGGGA
>OX421447.1:51762262-51769762 GCA_949126865.1 Montipora capitata | reverse complement strand
GATCATGAAGTTCGGCACATGAAACGTTCGACGTCTGAAATCAAAGCCGATCCACGGCCATGCTAAAGCCGAATTCCCGTCTAGGCCAGGCGAAAAGAACGCCTGAGCCATTCCAAGTTAAAATAGCCGTTCTTAATTGATTGAAACGTCGAACTTTTCATGTATTAAGTTCGGCTCATGAAAAGTATGGCGTCTGAGTCGGGCCTTATTGTCTTCAAAAATGACAATTTAATGTAAGCTTATGTAGAATTCAAACCTTTTACATGCACCTTCAAGTCCCAAATTTGTGAGGCAAAGATATTTAATTTGGCTTAAGTGCTTTAACAAAATGGTATGTACAGTATTTCACAAGAATAATGAAGCTTTAGATCAAATGGTTAAGCAAATGATTTGGTATTAGAGTGCTCTCACCGCAAATGACATGATGACAGAAAGCAGAAAGCTTCAGCTGTCATTTAAACTATAGTATTCAATGCAAATAGTATGTTCATGCCTGCATGAGATTGTTATTATTGGCGTTTAAAGAAAAGAGAGCCAAAGTTTGACGAGTCTGCTTTTCAAACACTTACATTATAACAGAAGTGACATTGTCTGACACTTGTAGAGTGCAGACCCCAAACTAACCGTAACTCACAGTTATTGAAAGCTAAACGTTTTAGTTAAAATGGGTGTTTAAAATCGCTATTTGTAGGCAGTCTGCAGTTGTCATACACCTTAGAAATAATCAGCTTTATTATTACCAGAATTTTTTTTAGACATGTGATATTGAGTGTTCTTATCTGGATGAAATTCTTATGACATCTTTTATCTGTAAGTAGCAGTAACAATTTGTGGTTGAATTATTTTTTTCCAAGAAAACTGAAACTTTTCACTATATTTGTTTGTTGATTTACAGTTCAAATTGGAGGTGGGGACAGCTGGGAATCGGTTCATTAAAGATTGCTGGGAAGTTTGGGCAGAGAGTTGGTTACAGAAAGTGCTGAGGCAAGCCAAGAGGATGCCTTCTTCTTGCAACATACAGTACATACCACTACATGTATCATCTATGGAAGAGGAGTTGGAGGAAGCCCCAGATAAAAGAAAAGGTTGGTGCCATGAAAAAATTCCTTTGAGGCATGTTTCTGTAAAAAAGCTGTAATGCAGTCAAACAGCTGAAAGTCTGAAAGACTTCGAAGCTGATTGTTGCTTTTAAACAAGTGATGCATATATATATATTTACAAATAACTCACGTAAATTACACTTTAACAACTAATTCTTGACAGTCACTGCAATAAAATAATTATAAAGCACTGTCTGAGTTACAGGCCTGTGTACGTATAGACTAATAATGCCTAGCGATTAGTGGAAGGTGATGCTGCAGTTTTATTTATCCATTGTCTCACCCAAGATATGCTTTCAGTTTAAAATTTGAAATACTGTTATATGAGATAACTGTAAATACCTCATCACACATAATTTTTTTGGAAAAGTGTTGAAGGCAAAGAAAGCATCTGGCAATATATTTTCAAGATTTGTTCCATGAGTTCCACCACTATATGTGTACTTTTATCATTATGACAAAATTAATTTGATAGTAAACTGAGTTACTCAATGAATCAAGAAAATTGTTACAGATATAATCTCATACAAGTACCCATATTTCATGTGGTTCCATTTATTTGGTACACCAAAATGGGTGGCTGGTGTCTTTTGTTTCTCAGGATTAGGGATGTATTAGATTTGTGCTCTCTTCCTATTTTGTTAGAATATTGTGGAATGATCTTAATTTTGGAAGGGGTTATACTAATCATTATTCTCTTTAATTACTTTTAAGGATGATGAGTCAATCAATGGAGAGGTTCTAAAAGCAACATTTGCAAGGATTGTTGTTAGCTTCTGGCACACTAATTGAACCAGAGACATTTACCTTGTGGCAGAAAGCAAGGTTTTGTTAGAACGTTCATTTGCTATAATTGTTTTGATGGGAGCATACTTAATTATCAGCTTAATCTTAGGGTTTTTTTCTTCTTTTTGGAAACAAAAAGTTTTTACTTTTTTCTTAATGTAAATTATCAACTTAAGTTCTGAATTTTTTCCTTTTGGAAACAATTCTGTTGGAGAAAAAATGAACACATTGGTAAAGTTCAATGATGGCAAAATTTTTGCATCAGTTATCCAAGGCATGTTCCATTTTTTTTTACGTTTCACTTCTTCTGTAAGAACTGACTTGTATTACATGTACATAAAACCCATTTTGTTATACTGAGTCACATTTATCCAAGTATGTTGTATGCTTTAGTTTTCGTAATTGAAGTTAGATTTTGCAGCCATTGTTGCAATCTGTAATCAAAACACATACCACTCAATTTATCTTTGTTTAAGGCAAGAACACATTCAGCTGATTGCCATTTTATTATTGCCTGAATAATTAGAATAAAGATAGCTTTGACTTTTGCGATGTATTTGTATGTGTATACATTGTATTTATCATGTGCATTCTTTGCAATCTTATGATTAAAATTACCAGTATTAGATGCTTCATTGTAAACCTGGTGTTTTCTTTACATAATATTAAAAAAATGAACTTTTTATGGTTATGAGAAATCTGACTGTAAATGAAGGTACAGGAGATCTATTGAGGGTGAATGTGTTCTGTAGAAAAGTAAATATTACTCTGACAAGGGGAGTAAAGTTTAAGAGGGTAAATTTTACTCTTGAAAAGGAGTGGTTTTGTACCTTTTTGTCTCACCCCAGTTTTGGAGTTAATTTAACTCTGTCGAGGGTAAATTGAACTCCATTTAAAGAGTTCAATTCACTCCAATAGAAGGATAAAATTTACTCTTGTATTGGAGTGAATTTTACACCAGAGGAGGGGTAAACAATACAGGAGTAAATTTTACCCCGACAAAAGAGTAAAAGATATAGGAGTAAAATTTACTCCAAAAGCGGAGTAAGCAATACCGGAGTGAATTTTACTCCAAAAATGGAGTCGTTTTGTACCTTTTTTTTTTAATCCCTTTTTGGAGTTAAATCTACTCCTTGAAAATAACAGTGTGTCACTTTACGGATTTTGAGATACCTTCTCACGCGTATATCGTAGAAGTTTTGGGTTCACTCACCCCTAAGACTTGAGATCTCGACCCAATCCCTACATCTGTACTGAAGCAGCATGTGCTTGAGCTAGCGCCTATTATTGCTAGGATCGTGAGTGCATCACTGGCCTATGGTGAGTTTCCGACTTCACTTAAGACGTCGATCGTTCGTCCGAAACTTAAGAAACCACACCTTGATTCGGAAATTTATCAGAATTGTCGTCCTCTGGCAAACATCTCGTTCATGAGTAAAGTCATAGAAAAGTCTGTTGCCATCCAGACCTACAGGGGCACCCAACGACCAATTGAATTTGTTGTAAAATGTATTATTAAGCCCCATTTACACTAGCAATTTTTCCTTGACAAGTTTTCCTTGACAAGGAAAAATTGCTCGTGTAGATGGGGAATAGTGGACAAATTTTCCTTGTCAAGGAAAATCTGGCGTGCTAGCTTTTCCTTGACAAGGAAAAATTGTCAAGTCAGAAATTTGCTCGTGTAGATGGACAACAAGGAAAATGTGACAAGGATATTATTGATTTGCAGCACTTGTCAAGGAAAACTTGCCATATTTTTCATTTACACTACCAAGGAAAACTTGTCAAGGAAAACTTGCTAGTGTGTACAGTCGGCAATTTTTCCTTGACAAGTGGACTTGTCAAGGAAAAATTGCTCGTGTAAATGGGGCTTTATACCCCAGTTAATGAAAATAAATGTTATTAAGGCATTTTCAGGTGTTTTTCAGTGTTGCTGGGAAAACATTATCTGTTCCTTTTTCCCAGCAAGACACAGAAGAAATTTCCCAGCCAGCTAGATAAAATTGGTTGGTTTCCCAGCCAGGAATTCCGCGCGCTTTCAAATCCCTCGATCCAAAACGACCGAACAAAAGCGACAAAACCGGGACAAAACCCTCCCCACAAGACGAACCAAGCCTAAAAACGGCTGCGAAGGAGGCTAAGGCCGACTAAATAATATCTTTTTTTACTAACTAAAGCTGCGAATTAAAGCACTATTGCACTTGCTTACACTCCATGCGCCAATGGTATGCCTTCCTTTCCTTTTAGTTAAGTGACGTAACCAAAATACAGAGAGCTCTTGTGAATGGAAGCACAACAAGTGTTTGTTCAACGGTATTTCAATATCTGTAGACATTTTTACCAGCAGTACTGGGAAAATAAACTGAAAGTAGCTGAACTTTTGTTTCCCAGTCATGTGCAATACAAGCTAAGTGTTTTAAGTATTTTAAGTGCACTCACTCATTCATGGTCACGTTTACTGATTTTAAAACATTTGCTCCATACATAATTGCGACTCGGTCCACCATTTCACGTCTTTCTTTCAACCTTCAAAGTTTCCGATAGCTATGATAGGTGAGATCTCGAAGAAGGAAATCAATATATGATTGATAAAAATTACCCTACAATAATAAACGGAAACACTATGGTTTATTTATAATATGGCTTAACAGGAACTCATCAACGGCTATATTGAAATGAAAATAAGATCTTCGGCATGCGCGGAAAAATTGTTGCCTGAAGGAAGAAAATATTGAAAATAGATTCATACGAAGATATCCCGAAGAGGCTGAAAAATTTCATATAATTTTGCATTTGTAAACGCAGACTTTGATCCCGATTGACAACGACTTAACGGATGCACGTGTTCGTCACGAAGGTTATTTATGGCATCATGGCCTGACTTGCCAAGTAACCAGAGTAACTGAAAAGAAACGAATGGAAAGCATGAGATAAAGAAAATTTTATCGGCCTGATTTAATTAAAGGCAGTGAAGGCGAGAGGTCATATTACCATTTGATCCGTGAAACTTGGTACAGTGAGAGTTTTCCACTATATTGATATTCAATAGGGCTCTTTGTTATATTGGTCTTTTAAATTTAAAAAATCGCAACTAATGCGCGGCATCGGGGTTGAGGACTTAATTAATTAATGGTGTTCAAAATTAAGAAGAGCGTTCACAGGGTCAAGTAAGGCAGCAAAATGTTTCAGACACACCTGACAAATATTCTTGATTAAAATTTTCTTCATTAAAAGGAATCTGTTTAGCATTGAGAGATTCTAACTACCGTATACACCGTTTCGCAACATTAGTTTCGTAATTTTCGGCATTAAACATACAGTGACGCTAACCACAAAGAAATCGTTAAATCATTTCACGGAATATGAAAGAAACTGTTCTTCTCTTGAATTTTAACTGGGATCGATGAACTCCCCAACATCGATGGAACCCAATGAAATTATAGCCCCAGTCCTGCTGGTAAACATGGTCGTTACAAAGGTTTGTTTACAATTTTTGAAGATTGTTCCTCGTTTGCAAACCGAAGAGTTAACCAGCTCATAAAGGGTTTGACCTCTGTGACAAAACTGACCTTATAGAAGATTTTGTTAACGAGATGAAAGCAACGGTAGTAAACGGTCGTGCGGAACGAACGCACGTAGTGTTAGTAAATATAATCACTCCTCAGTAGTACAACATACAAGATAGTTTTTCAGAAAGTTGTTGTCCCAGTACTCTCTTCCGTCGACGCTGTAACAAATAGCAAATTCTATTTTACACTTTTCGTTGCGGTGAGAGACAAATTGAAGTCGAAAAAAAAATGTATCCGTTGATCCATCAATTGAAGTACAAAGATGGTTAGCCTGTTCACGTCGAATGTTTTTCCACCCGTCCTCACTGTAATGAATAGTGACAACTTTGAAGTAAGCCACGTTTAGAACTCTTACAAATCCTCGAATCATGGTATTGTCGCACACTACGCTTTCCAAACAAACGTATTTTTTCTTAACTCGGTCGAGAAAATCGTCCCTTTTTTCTGGTTGCTCAAACAAACATGTGAGGTATCTTGGTTGGGATGCAGTATTTCGTTGTTGCCTTCGTAAAGAGTGACAGAGCTGTTTATCCGAATCTTTGTTCCGAGGGTCGATCTCTAACACTGAAACCAGTGAAAATCCCAGCAAATCAGCGAAAGTAACACGTTTCTTATTCCCCATGAGAAGTCCATCAATAAAGCCCTTTTACAGTGACTTTTACGCTGGATTGCGTGTGACGTTAATCGTGAAGCAGAGGTTTCAATTATCGCTGCATATTATTACCGCGCATACGTGTGCAGCCCAGCTTGTGCACGTGATGGCACGTGAGTAAACAACTGCCAGCCTGCGTCCCAGCGCCCCTTCCTCCTCATTCTCCGCGCCAAAAATACCACTAGCTACGCAGGCTAGAGCAAATCCTTCCACATTTGTGGTGAAAGTCTACTTTCAAAAACAAAGAATTTCGGTAGTGAGAACCGATGATGACAACTGTAGGCTTTCTTTGACTTGTTTATTTCATAAAAGTCCAAGTGGAGGAGCCTCATTTAGCAGAGATGGCTATAAAAGGAAAGGGAATTAATGTGGGGGAGTGTATTAAAGATATCACGTTATCACCGTGATTAGGTCACCAGGGATGGGAGGGTCAGATAGGCCCAATGCTTTCATTAAAAGTACAGTGCGCTTTTATTGTTGCGTCATGTTTTGCTTCGTCATTTTGTTTGAATGATCTTTCTGATTTCGGTAGCTTCTTCATCGATAATTTAGAAAATTGATGGACTCATGGAGCATCGACTTTATAGGGGACTAAGCGGTGAAAGTTAGCGTAACGGCTAATACTAAAAATGAATGCCCGACAACCACCACAAAAGTGAGGGCTTCCAAGAGTGCAATTGACCTTACAAGGATGTTTTGAATCTTGCGGATGGGGATTATACATATTTCGTTTTCAGCTCACCTAGCCCTACTGACACCCACTCATCTTCTCCCACTCCAGCCATCTCATTTTTAGCCTCTTTGCTGGGGACTTTGACCCAGCTTAAGTTGTTTACAACATTTGGAAAGGGCGACATGGGGCTAACGTCTTGACCTAATGGCCCTCTAATTCTTTGTGTGGTAAAAGATTTCCCAGCTTAGATGCTTGCAAGTCAGTGGAAAAACCTCGGTGCAATACATACAGACTTCGCTGCGCTTAGTTTTCGTTATTTCTCATTGTTTTTTAGGCGCAACATTCTTCATGCTTCGATAAATGCAAAAAAGGTGCAGGAGCAGGTATATTGCAACAAGAAAAAATTCCTGGATTTGCTTTTAACTGAGCCATCTGTTTAAGTAACAACGAAAAGAAAAGCACCTAAACCTGTCCACATGTAAAAATCTAGCTTCCGTGCTACATGAAGTAAGTGGGATAAAACAAGACGCGATATACATACATTTGCGGTTTGTGGAAAGCAATATTAAAGGGGTGTTGTTAACAAAACAACTCGGGAATTTCGAACAAATATTTGTTTTGAAAGAAGGAAATGCTTAATTGCTTGTCACCTTTACATATTTTTCAGTCTGTTTATTACGATCGTGCGAAAGTTCATGAATTTACAGGAGATGAGCTTTA
>OX421447.1:51734762-51749762 GCA_949126865.1 Montipora capitata | reverse complement strand
TAGCTCTTCACGTCAGTCCACCATGACTGTACATGGAAATGGAAAGATTAAAATCATGAACGATGAACTTGAAAATATGAATAAAATTTAGTTCCCTGGACCAGGCTTTTATCACCCCAGAAGGCAAAAGCTTGACAGACATCAAATCAGAATAGAACCAGAGGCACTCTTGCAAATATGTCAGAGGCGTGAAAGTCAAAAGATCTAAGCTTGAGGACCAAAGTGAAGTTTGCAAAAAAACATTTTCTGGGGTGCTGTTCTGTACGGTTGTGAAACTTGGACTTTGAGGAAAGGTGGGGAAAGGTAAATGAACGGACAGTGAGTTTAAAAGAGCGGCTAACAAATGATTGAGTCAGGAGGGAAGTAAGTGTAACCTCTGAGCATGGAATGCTAGAGGAAGTGATAAAGAGAAAACTCATCAGAAAATCATGACCACTCGGTAATTAAGAGATAAGAGGACAAATAACGTTGGTTGGAGGATGCACAAGACAGGCACTAATGCAGAAGGCCAATGCATAATCCCCAACCTGGCAGTAATACTGGATGAGACGTCGACTATGATATGCAAAAGTCACTTTATATAGTAAATTGCAAATGGGAAACCTTAAACTACAGATTGTTTCAAGTTCTTCTGCCTTCTTAAAATGTTCCTAAATAATTTTGTGGTACTTGATTAACAAGTTTTTAAACTCCAGGGCCTTAGGTGAAGAAAGACTATTTATTCTAATGAGTATTATTGTTTTGGTGTTTATGGCATTTTTCATTCGCTTTGGGTTAACCACCAAGGTTTGACCCGCTTCTGGATTTACCCTTAATAATTCAGTTCTCTCCCTCCTAATCTTGTCAAGGTTGGTTTGTCTTGTAAACTTTCAGCAGTGCCATCTTTTTTTTTCCTGGTACATGGGTTATGTAGTTAACTAAACTTAACTTGAACTGGGAAAGAAGGTAGTGTTTAAGGGCGAAGAATTGTCTTTGAGGGAGAGAGAGGGTGATACCTGAGGAGAAAAAGCTGTGTTTGAGAGAAAAAGGGGTAGGGAAGAGATAGAGGATGGTGTTTAAGGAAGAGGAGGAGGAGGAGCAGGTGTGTGAAGAAACAAGGCTTTATATGAGCAAGATTGGTATCTGAGGGAAAGAAGTTGCTTTTTCAAATATAGAATTTTGTTGTTGGTCCAGTAAAAAAAGATCTTTCTTATTCAGTATTCTCACAATGCCAGGATAACGCTGAACGCAAGAAATGAAAATTAAATCACTTTGTTTTACCACGAACCCTGGCTGTATCTTTTAAGATCTTCAATGAGAGGAGGGAAAAAGAAGAACATGAACATGAAATGGAAAGCACGGAGGACAAGAATCTTAAAGTAATCAGGTCAGCGAAGCGATCAGTTAAAGTTTCTTCCAGGTACCATTGAAAACTGATGAAAGAGGGGGCGGCTTATGTTTTGGTGACTAAGAATGGATCAACTGACTGACTATACTAGTAAATGAAGCTTTTCAGTTTAAAAACAAACTTGTCACTTGAACATCCTACAAAACCGAGAGGCGGTAAATATTCCCTTCAAGTAGGCTCCGACTTTTAAATGGTCTACTGCTCACACCTTAGGTATCGCGTTCTGTACATGTCACCGCCAGAGTCATCGTAAAGATTGGGCAGCTTCTGCAGGTCCCGGAGCAGAACTTACGTAAGACAAAAGAAACAAAAAACAGAAA
Source organism: Montipora capitata (assembly GCA_949126865.1). Lineage (NCBI taxonomy): Eukaryota > Metazoa > Cnidaria > Anthozoa > Scleractinia > Acroporidae > Montipora > Montipora capitata. The sequence continues at coordinate 51,748,055 of OX421447.1, read as the reverse complement.
ACAAAACAACTCCAAATAAACACCGTAATCCCAACTGAACAAAAACACAATGCTTTCCGGTACCTGCAGAAAGACCCAAAGATAATGGGCTGTTCTAGACGATCTACTCAATGGTGTCAGTCCCAATTCTTAAGGACTCCGGCGAAAACCTATTGGCTCATTTAGACCATTTATCATCATTCTCATCATCAGTATACTATTAATTCCGTTGCTTCATCTGATTGAAAATGGTTTGGAGATTGTCCACTTTGCACAATACTGAGTTCGATTTTCTTTATTGTTACCCGCACTGACACTATGTTAAGGACATCACTTTTTCTCCTTATAATTCTCACTCCAATAAATTCAACTTGAGCAATGCATCTGAAATTCTGTTGACAAGATCAAGCGACTTACCATGGTTTGGCTTAAAAACGATTAGTGAATTTGATACTTAATACTTAATTCTCAGTCAATAATAATTATTTCAACATGGAAAGACCAGCATTGTATTCACTGATAACTGACTTTTCAAGAGAGTTTATTCTAATCACCACTGAATAACACCGAGTTTGCGTGATATCACTTGACAAACAGAGAGATAAAAACTTGAATTTTTGTGGAAAACATAGGATCTATATGCAACAGACCATTTGCCAACACAAGATAATGAAATTTATGGTGCTCTATCTAGACTTTTGACCAAAATAGATTAAGTGCTAACTTGAGAGTAAATTCACTCGTACAGCCCAGACTAATAAAAAAATTTTAAAAAACTTTTATTTGAGTCTCAAGAAACAACGTTTTGAAGGATCTGTTTCTTAGTAGTGCAATGTCAATTGTTATGTTTGATAACCAGTTAACTTTACCATGCGGCCATGCTGTCATGCTTGTACTATGCTTGTATCGCTTCTGATTTGGTTTAAGCCAGATTATTATCATGGCAAAATTATGCATGATTGTCATGTATCGCAGTGAGTCACCGGCAATACATGAGAAACGTATAAACACTTTCGGTGTCGCCCTCACGTTTTGAGGACTTTCAGTAAATTAAGTATGCACAGAGTTCGATCTAGCCACTTGCTTCTACAAATTAATTCCATTCTAATTTGTATATGTCGACGAGCCTGGGCTTGAATTTAGAAAGACGCAAAGAATTTAAAGATCGAGAATTACAGAAAAAGACCAAAAAGCGACTGTTTGTCAAACGCTTTTTGGCTTTACTCTGATTTTATCAGCTGAATATAGGGATAATACAAGCATTCGAGGTATGCATTTGTGTAGGATCTTTTCACCTGGCCTGATCAGTGTCGCCTCACAAACAAACGAACTCTGGCTGATTAAAATATCTTCCTGAGCTAGAAGCTCGTGTCTTGAGCATATCCTTTAAAACGAATAGAAGATTATTTAGGTCTTTCGCAGCTGACTGGGGAACTTGACATTGACTGACTTTTTGTTGGCGCTCTTTTGATTGATGGTTGATTCGTCCATTAGCAGATTGCATGAAAACCTGTACAACCTCGCGATAATAGCTCTGAGAATTTGCTCATGAATGCAACAACAAAACTCTTGTAACTTTGAGATTCCAATTAAATGTGGCATTGCCAAGACCATAACAGCCGAGGCTACTTGCGTCAATTCTCTCAATTAATGACACTCCGATCGGTTACAAACAAAATTGTTTTGACTGAGCTAGTTGTCAGCTCTCGTGAAAGCGCTACGTAATTTTCTCTACTGAATAAAACTCGTAAACTCCATTCGTTGTTATGTGTACGGCACGTGTCTTTCTCCGGTGATATATTGTAGTAAAATGTTGCAATGATAAGTTAAAATCAGTCTAAGCAGTTTGAACATTTAGAATCGGAACTCTTTTATATTGTTGACTTTAAATAGAATGAGGCCAGACGGTTTTCCTATAAAAACTTGAATCTTGCTCAAGTTATTTCAAACAGTATTATCGCTGGAGAACATTTAATTATTTCTCGTCTAAAATTCTTCAGTAGACTAAATGGCTTTTCCTAAAAGCGACGCCTGTCAACGATTTTCAAGTGTTTGCCTGAATGGCAGTTCATCATGTATTCTGTTGTAAGCTGAACTCAACTGCATTTAGCTATCATTCAACTTAACAGGGGCTTTACATCTTTTGGCTTACTATTCTTATAACTCCATCCATTAGTTTAAAAACCGTACAATGATTCAGCTGACAGTTTCACTCTTTCTCGGCTGTCAGTCAATGATTGTACCGAGAATCTCTTTTGCAGTTTAATTTCACACATTTAGAATTTCATCGGAACGGAGTCGCAGACTGCTTCAAGGTTTAGAATGAATACACCCGTTTTATGAAACTCCGAGCCGATCTTCTCCTCTTATAAATATATTTCTGAGCCGGTTTTGTCATTTCATCCTCCACAAGAAAAAAAAATACGTAGCAGACGAAGATAACCGACAAAGGGCTATTGGTTATATAATTTATGTTGCTGTGGTCCGTGCGTGAAAGCTCTTGTTTTTGTTCTGGTCTCAACTCCTTACGAACTGCAGTCTCAAAATTATAAAAAAAGAGGACCTTTGCAGGTAAATTATTCTGACATAGACTGCTGCAGGGATTTGCAAGGATATAGTGCCGGCCATTTTAAAACCACTTCTTCTTGTGTTGTGCGACAAATTTTCCGATCATTTATGCAGCAAGTAAAACAAGCTTTTTCGCATTTTGCTAGCAAAGCCATAAAAGAAGCAAAAATAAAAGCAAAAAACCAAAAACAACACTGAAAATGGTAGGGAAAAAATAGTGGGGTTAATAGTCCTTGTTTCGCGTTGTTTGTACATTTATTCTGCATTTTATCTTCCATTGATTGCATAACCACTATTCAGCTAAAATATTTATCAGTCATTCGGTGAAAATTCATTACTTCATACTAAAAAAATTAGATGAACTCAAATGTGCTACAGCTAAATTCTCAAAAAAGCACCATCTCCTCTGAACCAAAGGAGTTAATTAATATAATAATACATTTATCTTTGACTGTCGGTCTAACATCATTCGCATTTTCCTCAATTCAAAAGAATTCACTTTCTTTTCTACGATCTTTTATTTGATCTTAAATCCCTTTCTAACCCCAAATGCCCTTTCAACAATCAACAACGGGATTCGTCTTTAAAACGATATATTTGGAGTTTGCTATGTTTTGAGATTCAAATAACTGACATGTTTACTACCGATCGATTTTTGTTCCTATTTATTTTACAACCGTGAATGTCGATTTTGATGTTTTTCGAACACATGTTTGCCAAATACCGGAATATTATTAAACATGAAAGGTAGTTTTCCATTTTTTTGTCTTAATGAACAAGTGTGTGCCTTTCAGGTTCATGGAATTCTCAGTTGATATTGCAACCATTAATTTCGTTTTACGGTTCTATCGACAATTATAGAAGCTCACAAACTCAGGAAAACACCGAGTTGGTCGTCGTTTTGTCCTCATCGAGAGAGAAAGGGTAAACGGCAGTGCAATTTTCTCTTGTGCGTGGGTATCGATTTTCGGTTCTTCTCCGGCTGGATAGATCTGGATTTCTGAGTTAAGAAACGTTCAAGCAGGGAAGTTTTTACACATCTAAGCACTGCACATGGTAATTTTTAGTGTCATTATTATCCCAGAACTCCTGATTCATGACTCTGTAGCGGATTGCAAAGCTCATAAATCGATGAACTTCAAAGTCACAAGGAACAGTTATACGGAAGCTGAACTTATCGGTTTTGCCGTCAGAGAGAGAAGACATGTAATCGGCCCAACTGTCTCGATAGGAGTCCCAGTTATCAAATGTGAATCGAATAGTCACTTCCTTTGTGTATGATAAGTTTGTTACCCGAATAAGTCCAGTTACAACAAAGTTCTCGCAAGCAATGTTTTCAAGACACACATTCTGGTCAAAGACGCGCCGCATGAAACCGTCCGTTTTAGACGGGTTAACAAAGCACGGTAGTAGACGTTTAGTCCGCTGCCTAAGGAGGATGTTGCCATTGATATCGCAGTGATTCCTCTGTAATCTGTTGACGACGCCGGCCAAACCGGTCAGGTTGTCTTCACTACTACATGGAGTTATTGTCTTGACAAACTCGAGTTTGAGGCCCACGAGGTCTGCAAAGCACACTTTTTTGGAGCCTGGAGTCGTGCTGGCTTGCATGGAGCTTGTTTGCTGTGCATCTGCTCTCATGCCTGTTCGGTTTTCAAGTTGATGATCAAAGTACAAACGCGCAGTCGCGATCCAGTGTCACCGTCTTTTGAAGTGTGTCACCTCGCGTGACGAACGTCGGCGGTCACGGTGCGTTTATGTACGTGAGTGAACTTGGTGAAACGCAGCAAAGAAATCAGTTCGATTTTCGGTTTTCCGGAATGACCACGCGTCGAGGGCAGAAACTGTCTTAAGCACCGAGAAGAGTCACTTTTAGCAATGCTCATAAAAGCCTTGCGTTACAATAGTTAACAGCAGTACTTACAAACATCGCAAAGTCTTTCACCTCTCTGCAGTTTCTGTCTTGGCAGTCCGGGCCAAATATTTCCTGCGACGCGCTTAAAAATTACCGTGCGCTAACGAGGTATATCTGGGCACCAATAACCGATGTCGAGTTCGTTTATATAGTTGTTTTGACAAATGCGATGGGGTCAAGCCACATGTCACGACAACTCGTGGCAAGAACCACGAACTTCAAAACAAAACTTTTTATACTAGTATTCAGCAAGGAATGATAATTTAAAGTGCCTTTAAAGCATATCTCAGACTTCGCTGAGATAAAGGTTGTTTTTCTGTGAAAAAAAAATTGCTCCCATGATTCCCCGCATGTAGATTCTTTGTTGTCAAACACCTGGTCAACAAGACGGTCTGGCGGACGAAGCATGCAAATTTAGACCGGAAAACGACACAGAGGCAAAATTTATCATGACGTCATTGAAAAGGGAATGTGTAAAATTCGTGACAGATTTCATGCATTGCGAATTACAATTAATATTTTCGTTCCAGTATGCATCTTTTGGAAAAATGCATTTTTTTACGTTTCCCTTTGCCAGGTTTGCAGAAAATTGCTTGGTACACTGGCCCATCAGGAAAAAGACAATAATCTAATTAACTGTGAGTTATATTTTTAGTTCACCGCGAAATTTCTTTCATTATATTTGTTTCCTTTGGGAAATTGTGTACAATTTATGGCTTTTTGGATTGCTATCTGAATGATTACATGAATATTCAAATTACCTGTTTGTTGAAGAATGCATGTTTCTTCTCACGTTTTAATCATGTTTTATTTTGATTGGCCAATCAAACTGAGACGCAGACAATGCTAAGTTACGAGCTATTGTTTTGCGTTTGATATGATAGGTCCCCGTATGTGATGCGAAACGAGAGCAATGTGTGCCATTTCTTTCGAATCACAAGCATGAATCCTCTAATTTAGCTGAGAGAAATTGGATTGCGCAATAATTGTCTGCGCCGGTTCCGTAGCAGGGCTTCGCCAAAAATCGAAAATCCCAGGGCTTTTCAAATGGTTTGCTTAAAACCCGTGGATTGAAGCGATTGCCACGCAGGTTAGGAGAGAATGTTGATCGACTTATTGAAAAAGGCAATAGAAGAAATGCACCGACATGCAAATTTAAGTGTCTGGGGATTTAGCAGCCAAGCCGCCTTTGTTTTAGGTCTCAATCAACGTTGAATGGAGACAATGTTATCGACCTTTCAGTGTTATCACTCTATCAGAACACAAACATCCTCTCATTGTTTGCCTTCGTCAGTGATTCCGTGTCCCGTCTCCGTTGAAACGTCAATTTTTGGCATTTTTGGAGTCTTCTTTAAACTCATTCGTCGGTTGCCCAGTTTCACCGTAACTAATACCACGGGCGTTTTTCCCAATTTGTTCCGGTCATGTATGACACTTAATCACTACGTCACGGACGCGCAGGAGTTTGTGACCCTAATTTAATTCAGAGTAATCGCTTGGACAAGGACAGATCATGTGAAACGGGAAACGGTGAAACCTTTGTAGAGAGAATTTGAGGATACAAGAAACTATGGCTTCCATGACATCGTGGATTTTTGTGGACAAATCTTGCGAAAAAGCGATAGCCTGTGCACAGCTTGCCCCAATCCACGATTTTTTCTGAGGGGGAGGGGGCTAAAACGACCTTTTGAAAGGCCACGCATAGTTGCGTGACCAAAACAGAAATATGCAAACAAATTCACAGAAACCCTTGGTGAAGTTCGGCGCGTTTCATCCAAATTACAAATTTTGAGCAATTTTAAAATTTTAATGCTGAACTGGATGCTTCTCACGTGATGCCAGCAGACATACCACTGGTCGTAACGTAAAACATGAATATTCCAGCGTTGTCTGGTGTTTTGGCAAACAAGAACTTTAATTGCGAAACAACTTAAAAATCGTGTGTTCGTGGATAATTTGTTTGTTGAAATTAGGGAGAAGTATTTTCAAGTGAAACTGAATGAAAGCGCGGCCATGCTACGTCGGACAAGAGTAGAACGGAAAAACCAGACGCAATAGAGCTAATGTTCTGGTGTCCTAAAGGCCAACCCTAATATTTTATTGTAGCAATGACATTTTCACTTTGGTCCCTGAAAGTTATCAAATTCTTCTAATTTTACACTTGATTGAGGAAGAAGCATAAATTCACTAAAGTGCAAACCCAAAAGTCTTTCAAAAGTGTTAATTATAATTACAAATTTACTAAGCATCGATAATAATTTCCAGAGTTGATTTAATATAGTTTCAAATTTATCAAAACAAAGATATTCCGGTCGCATAATTATCTTACCTTACATGTGGCCAAAAACATTGGTCTTGATAATAACTTAACAGGAAATACTTCTTGTTTAAGAGATCATTCAAAAAATATTTTGAAAATAAAATCGCCCGATCGATCATTTCAGTTTTTATACATCGGTGAAGACCCGGAACCTAGTCATTTGGTTTGACAAATCATGTAGCATAGTCGAAGTAAAATGTTGGGGCATTACAAAAATTCTTAGACTCCGCTTCGATTTCCTTGGAAAAAATACATTACTTTGCAAACTTTCTTGAGGAAAATCGAATCCTTAATCACCAGCCAGACGTTTGGCAAGCTCCGTGGTCTAGTTCCATGCCAACATTGTGGCTCAGTCGAGCATATTATTTATCCACTATAGTGTGAAGAAAACATTCTGCACAATAATTTCGATGAAAATTGTTGTCCCAATACTCCTTACCCGCCACACGATACCGTATAGAGAACTCAAGTTTTCTCCCGATTTCCACATCTGGAGGGATAGAAATCCTGAACTGAAACCTGTCCGTTTCTCCATCTGATGATTTCGGGACGTAATCCGCCCACACATCTCGATAACTTTTCCAACCATCGACAGTATATCTGGCGGTGACTTCTTTGGCGAAGGCAATGTTTTTTACTTTCACAGTTCCTGTCATCGAAAAGCCGTAAAAAACAGCGTTTTCTAAACAAACATTTCGCTCCATCACGCGCTCCGCATATCTCTCCTCCGTGACGGGTTGCGTAAAACAACATCGAAACCGCTTAAAATGTAATGGCAATGCAATTTGGTTTAGGCTGTCAGACGATTTACAGCCCGAGAGGTCTTCTTCGCTGTTTGCTGGCGTGATTAACTTAACAGAAACGAGGTCCTGACCATTGAAATCAGCGAAATGAACATGGCGCTCGGGTGATAAACTATCTGGAGACGAAGTCTGCGCTAAATTGCCACTTTCTTCCTTCATTCCCATTACTTTGTCATTTTCGTCAGCGCAGAGACACAAAGAGTTGTTGTTACGATTAAGGTTGGTTTTTAACATGGACTGTACGTTAAACTAATGAACTTTTTCCATACAGCTCTTCAGCCAAAGCATTGTTTACGGAGGATGCCATTCGTGACTCGTCGCATGTTCGTTCAGGCGGCGAGAATGACGTCATGATGTCCAATGAAAACGGGAGCACAAAGAGTCAGGAATCTGGGATCATGCACTGTAAAAAAATACAAACTGTCAGGAGATACAAACAGTTCCTTCTTAAGAATCCTGACCAGCTGTTAATTTTTACTCCTTCACTGTAATAGAGTTAAATTAAGCGTGTTTTGGGTTTGCGTTTTTTTTTTCTTTCTCAAGCGAAGGGAACAAATCTCTTTTTGAGGTGCACTTTTTAATAAAGCTCGTAAAAACTATATCGAAAGTTATGTTTGTAAAACTTCCCGTACTCTGAAGCCAATTAATACAAGTGCAGGTAAGGCCATCATAGTTTTCATGGTTCAATCACTTGGACGACACTTATTAAACTTCATGAAGGGCGTATGGAAATGAGAAACCGGAATCCGGAATCCGGGGCCATCTCTTCAGATTACAGAAGCCAAAAAAATAAAATTAAATAAATAAAGAATGGAGGCTGGTCAAAAATATATTTCAGTGAAAAGAGCTACAACAATCAAAATTCGAATATCACTTTTACTGCTGTTTCCACAAAGCTGCTTCGAGTTACAGCTGATGGACTTCATTTTCGTCACACGAGTTAACGAAATTGTCTTTCAAAAATGTGAAATTCCTTCAAGCCTGGGATACAGTAAAGTTCTTGCTGTCTTTTGTCGTTTCAATTCAGAGTTTTCACGCAAAATGCTGTGATTGCGTGGTCATCGTGTACCGCGAACTGGAGGCATTTTGTTCCAATATGCTGAGATGATCGAAAATTAGATCGCTCTCAGTGTCATCTGGTTGTGACGCTGGGAAAAGGAGTGCTTCGTTGAAGGATTGACATGACATTTAAATCATTGATAGCGTGGATATTTCTACATCTACATCTACATGTTCCATCACTCAGCGAAGTCCCTTTTGACTTCTATTTCTTCTTCGTCAGGTAGGGACGTTTTCATTGGTTAAGAAAACAATGCCCAGCCAACATAATCATGGCGCAAAGGCTTGTGGGAAGCTGGAAATCGAAGTCCTTTATGACATTGGAAATTCTGTATTCAATGAATTCACTCAGGGATAAGGCTATAGTTAGGATACCAACAAAGCTTCTACTTCCTACAGTGCTGCTGTAACTTCATGCAAACAAAGTGACGTAAGGAGAGTCATCGATTGAATGTTCCAATGTAACATTAAATATAGCAATACAATATGTAGTTAGTATTGTCACCAAGCATCAAGACAAATACAGACACACTTGAATGCTGATAGTATTCAAAAACATGGAGTGACCTAGAGCCGTCTCCAACCATCCACTGCTACATTCAGAAATCTTTTGAGGGAGTCAGAAGTGTTAAATTTGTCCTCAATTACTTTATTACATTCCTGTCTGATTGATTTCTGTTTTCTTGTGTGCAACCCAGAAATGTTTTGTGCTGTGTAGGATTAGGGTCAGCAATAACAATAATTTGTTTTTCCTTTAGAGTGTCACAAAAACTGTGTACTAAAGGCTTATATAAAACCAATACCTTTCCAGATAGTATGCCAGAGTAACTGCAGAACAGCTGGCCACTATTGTGTTCTTGTGGCTGCATCGTTTGAAGAATGAAGCATATGACAATACACGCCATTCATATGCAAGTAAGTGGAGAGGTATTCTGCAGTTTAGCTATGATTCCTTCAAAGGGCAAACCCTTAATGACACAAGAAGATTAAGGGGATTGAGTTTTTTTATTGGAGTGAGTGGGGGGAATAATTGGGCAATTCCCAATTGGAAGAAGTCTTGCAAAAAATAAAAAAAATTACAAGAAAGACTATGGAAGCACTGTAAGTATAAATATTTGCAGAGAAAGGAAAATATATTATTGTAGCTTGGGATAAGAAAAAAGTATTCAAACTGATTCTCAAAAATCAAATGAAGAAGAAAATTGCTCAACCTCACTTCAAAAATTAATTCTCCATGCCCAAGTGTTGGTGGTTTTTTTAAAAATCAGATTAGGGTTTGTGTCTAACCTTGATGCATAAGTGGCAGGAAATAGAAAATTTGATACAATAAGATTATCTTTATTTTTCACTCAGCTGTCTTCATGTCAAGCATCCTTTTCAAATTACATTATAAAACCTTACAAGTCCTCACTTTCATCATAAGCTGTCAGCCGTAAGAAAAAGTAAAAAGAGTGAAATGAAATTGGAAGTCAAATATATACTCTCCCGTTATTTTTGTTTTGATGACCTGATTTTGACCTTTAAAGTGTCATTAATTATATTTTCTGGGATTTGGCTGTATAGAAATAATTCTCACCAACAGCTTTACTATCTGATAAAAGTTATGCAAACCCTCTACTGCGTCTCCGGTTTGCATAACTGTCTCGAATTCTTCCAACTTCCCCTCATGTTTAGATGAGGCTATAATGTAAACATGCAAAGAGTGTTCTATTGCTTAATTAAGTATTTGTATGTACCCTTATAAACTTATTAATAATTCATGATGGGAAAACAAAAAAATTGTTTTATTAACCAACATCTGTATATCTGATACAGATTTCTCTTTATTTACATAAACGTTTTTTCGATTTTCCCTGTTAAAATGCCTTGAATTACCAAAAATACCTAGTTTACATTAACACTTAAATGCTGACATTGAATAAGTCATATACAATATTCGCATCAGATCTGTATTAGCTTCGCCTCAAGTTTGTAAATGTGTTACAGATTTGCCGATCATATTGTATATATTACATGTATCAGAGTGTTTCTTGTATGTACTCCTGATGTTTCATTCGTGTGTATGATTACTGACACTCCTTACACTCTGAAATTTGAGTGCTTAGCAGTCAGTTGGCAGCAGTGTTACTAGGTCAGTGGTGTGTTGGTGCGAGACTACACCAAAATAATAAAATTATTGTGGATTTGCACGCACACAACCACACACAGAGCACAAGTGCTCAAGAGTGGACAAGCCACGTTAGCCTTTTGTCTAGTAGGTCTCTTGTTGTTCGACAATTCTGATTCCTCAAATGAGTTTTCATTCATATAGAAGTAGAACTATTATTAACATTTTTTAAAACATTTGGAATTGGATGTAGATGCAGTGAAATTGAACTGGACCAGATATTTTTCCCATGTCATATTATTTCTTCCAATTCCAAATCAAGTAATCTCTATTACAAGCTACTGATATAAGATTTACTCAAAGTTGTGTCACCAGAATCATCTACAAAAATATCTCATCACATTTGCACTTTTGTTTATGAAACATAATTATATTTACAAGTCAGATAATGCATATTACTGTCTACAGAACAAAAGAGACCTCCATGGACGCACATTTTGTTGCTTCCAGATTGTGTCCACAAACTAGACATATCCCCTGCTATATTTCACAGGTGATGACAAGTGCATGATTGATCATTAAATATTTCTTGACCACAAAATTGTTAACAATATATTAAAGTATTTTGCTAGCCATAATTAACATGTCAAATGATATTGGGTTTCAGATACCTATCACAAGATTTACATTATTATTTCATTCTGCTATGACTAAGAGCAACTCTTAAAATCATAAAAGCAATTTTCACCAGTTTGGTTATTAAGATCATGACACCTATTCAAGTGTAGCAATCTCTGATTTCTGCTAAGTTGCTTTTGGTCCCAAGAATCTAATGCTTTCTTGAACAGATACTCTGAGTAACCCTTGCTTTTCTATCATGTGATCAGTAGTACGGAAAGAATGAGACACTAATTATATGAAATTAAAGCTTCTTACAGTCAAGAATAACCTAGCCTATACGGTGCTTGATGTCACGCAATGTAATAAAAAATGACTTGAATCTTGAAGAAACTCTCCAATAAGATGCTAAAACATGTTTTCTTTATTTTACGCCTCATGGTCTAGTCTCTTTTGCAGCCCCTCAGCGTTGCGTGATTTTGGCCTGAGCGCCTGTGAAGGTCATGATCTCAGATCATGCAAATGTGAGGGTTACTGCTTCACCAGCCTTTCACCAAAGTGAAATAACACATGTTAGTTCTGTCATACGTTGTTGTCAACCATAAAAAAATTCAGAGAAGAAATAAAACCCTTAAGATCATTACCTATATCAAAAGCCTGTCATGCTGTGAATTCATCTCTGAGTGACCTGGGGGCCGTTTCTCGGAAAGTCCCGAAACTTTACGGGCCATTTTCAGGTGTCACAATTCCCTTTGTATCTCAAGAACGGAGAGGATTTAATTCATCAAACTTCACAGTTATTTTTCTTTTTGTTACCTTGAAAACATGTTAATTAAAAAGACCGGCTTTCCAAAACAAGCAGTTGGCAATTTCACAGATGGCTTTTTGGGCCCGAAAAGTTTTCGGGACTTTCGAGAAACGGGCCCCTGGTTATGTAAGTTAACATTTGAGAAGAATTTGCCAAAATTATTGAAAACCACAATACACATGACTGATGAAAACCATCAACAATTAAGACAAAATATCTCACTAATTAGCCCTTAACTGTCACCAAGTTGTTGTGACATAGGTCTTTTCTTCTTGTGCTGTTTAAGCCACTCAAGGACACAGGACACTGACAAAGTAACAATCTGGCTCCAGTTGTTCAAACAATGGATAGTGCTATCCAAAGGATAAATCAATATCCAGTGGATAAGTAATAGCAAAACCGATTGTGCTGTCCCCTGGATAGTGAGTGGTGGATAGCGCTATCCATCTAGGGCATGAAAGGGAGAAGCAATCCACCCACTAATCTGCACAATTTAAGCAACGGTCTCTTACAGACACCCGAAGAAAAATTAAGGTTTTCCTTGAAGCCACCTGAATTTTTCAGGTATCTATGAGAGACAATGATAATATTTTATTGTCTCTCGTGGACACCTGAAAAAGTTCAGGTGCTTTATTGCTTAAACTGTCCAGATACAAAGTGTGGAGATCACTTTTCCCTTACATCTACAACTCGCACCTCAAAACAACAATGGGAATTCACTGAAAAGAAGGTGTCTGGTGGATATTCACCAAGCTGCTGTCCACTCTTTTAGTATATACTAAAATTACATTAAATACAAGTTTATTCCATACAAAGTAACAATCTACTTGTATTATGACCCTCTGGATAAAAAAACACTCGGGCATACTTTTCTACAAATGATTTGAATTCGTCCTCCCAAAAATTAAACAAAATTATTATTACACAACTGTTCTTGAGGTATAATTGAACAAGGCAACAACATTCAGGTTCACAGTTCAGTGACCAGGTGGCTGCCATGGGATAGGATTTTTTCAAATAGTCTGTCTGCCATTGGTAGTCTAGAAATCGTTATTTCACCTAATTTCAAGCCAATTTGATGATGTTTTCGATTGTTTATCTTCCACTAAGTAACTC
>OX421447.1:51722262-51729762 GCA_949126865.1 Montipora capitata | reverse complement strand
CAATTTGCGCTGGTGAGTTCTTCAAACCCCATTGTTAAGTGGTGACCTTGCCGACCACGCGCAAAGTGCTTAATCCAACTTACAGAATCCAACAGGAAAGATCGCATTATGACTGATATATCTCTCCAACATAGCTGCGCAGTTCGCGAAATAGGCCAGTTTCGTATTGTAACGGTTGGACTGGATCTAGCATAAAATTGAGGCTAATGCGGGCAAATTAATTTGTATGTGAAAGGATTTGCCCGCATTAGCCTTCATTTCATGCTCGATCCAGTCCAGCCGTGAGAATTCGAAAATGGTCTATTACGTGCGGATGCGCTCCATGCGGGCAGCGATGCAAATAATACTCGTCACCATTCTTCTAGCAGCTCCGTCGCCTTCCCGCCTTGGTCACCTTCAATTGCTCTTCTTTCTAGGTGATGTTTGAACACCCTCGAGCGTGGTCGTTCTTTCCGCAGAGAAACTTGCGTGAAGTCGCGCGGAGACGGAAACACGAAGAAGATTCATGGTTTAGTAATGTTCTGAAGATCGGAAAGGATTGTGGGACGATACCTAGCCTCTAACTCCTGCATGAATGATAGCTGTTCAGCGACTTTGAAATCATGTATTGGATTTTCCTAGAGAAAAGATGTTTAAAATACGATAAAAAAAGAACAAACAAACATACGAGGTAGAAAATTAGTCAGTCAGTGAATTAATCAGCCACAAAGTTATTAATTGAGTGACTGAGTGATTGCTTGATTGCTTGATTGATTGATTCACTCAATCAGTCAGTCATGGAGTGAGACAGTGAGTAAGTCATTAAATCAGCAAGTCAGTCAGTCCCTTAGTCAGAATCGATTGGCCATGCTTTGCAGTTTGGAGCCGTAGTGCGTCAGACAGGTGACTAGTCTGTGCACCCAGGGCGTTTGTTACAGAGCGCGCATACGAGCAGCGGACCGCAGGAGAAACATTTGACATTCAGGTATTCAACTGTAAGTCTGGGATAAAATGTATGCATGACTCGGCAAACTACAGTCTTTAAGGCGAGAGAGAAGCCTGCCGGGTAAGTAGAGTCCTTTCGAAGCCTCGCTCTCACGGCTTCTACATATAAATTTTCCTATTCCTGTGCCAACAGCTAACTAAAATTGATCATGAGTCAGCGCTCACCTTGAGGAAGATAAGAAGCTGTTGTTGTTGAGTCTTGCGTAAAATGTCCTGTTGCAAATGTCGCAAAACTGCTATGCAAAAGTAAACCTTTCAAAGATAGACAAAAGAAGGGAAATCTTAGCCGAAATACAGAGGACAGACAGACAATAACTTGAGGACTTACTTGATAAACTATGAACATGGAAGCAGCAAAGGTTGACGTGAAAAGTGTACGCGAAGGAAGTCAATGAAAGATGTTGTACGAAAAAAAAAAACACTGGAATAGATGAGCCTCCTTATGGCTTTACGGAAGTGAGAGAAGATGCCTAACAATTTGACATTTACAGTAACTAAGAATTTACTTGATATCACTAGTCTTGCAGTCACTAAATTTCATTTCGGGTCGCAAAATTGCTCAGGTTGGTTCTGAACTCAGCAAATCTTACCAACAAACAAAAAGAATCCACCTATCCATAAAAAGGAGAACCTTACTAAAAGCAATGAGGGTGAGAAGTGATCCTCAGTCGCCCTTATAAAGGACATTTTCAATGAATTGTCTCTTACAGATACCTCGAAAATCCAGGAGGCATCAACGGGATTCGAACCAGTGACCTCTGCGATGCCGGTGAAACGCTCTACCAACTGTAGACTGCAAAGCAGTCGTATTTTTTGCGAACGCAAGCAACGCGATAAATATTCAAACGAAAAGCAACGCGATAAATATTCAAACGAAAGGTCTGGAACGAGTGTAGAAACGGCGAGGGAGAATGGGGAGAGACGCGAAAAAATACCCGTTTCTCGCCTCACACGCCCGTAGGGCGTGTGAGGCTCGCGCGCTTCACACGCGAGGATCACGCTTACGGCGCTTCGCGCCTTCCGAAAATGGAAGAAAACGACTGTTTTGCAGTTTATACCAACTGAGCTATATATTTCATTCGTCTAGAGCCCAACAAATTGACCTGCTCCCAACTGAGTGACTTCGTAGCTCAGTTGGTAGAGCATTGCACCTGCATCGCAGATGTCACTGGTTCGAATCCCGTTGAAGGCGACTGAATAATTCAAGAGTCTGTAAGAGACAATTGCTTAAATTGTCCGGATAAGTGCGAGGATACTTGTCCGTTTTATCTATAAACCACACTTCAAATATATTTGTTATGGTTCAATTTTGTATTTGGTTCCATTTTTTTCAAACCAGTTCAATTTAGATTTTCCTTTGTTTCAGATTATGATAATGAAATACTAGACAAACGAAAATCTAAATTGAACTGGTTTGAAAAAAATGGAACCAAATACAAAATTGAACCATAACATATACATTACTCAAGTTAACTAAAATCATACACCAACAAAGAGGCAATGAAGCAGCAAACCTGATAATCAATACCCATTGTGAGACAAGTACAGACATACAGACAAATCTCTTCCCAGTCCAGATAATTCCAGAAACATTGGCGCAACCAGTGCTGGCAGATCTACGATAAAAATTAAAATCATTTTAAACGATGGATAATCGAGCAGTGGTATTCATGGAGCGACTTCTATCGAGTGCTATCAATCAAAACCAAAGTATCGGCTTTGGCCAATCAGATGCGGACATTTCAATGAACCAATCACAACTGATGCGGACATTTAAATTAGGCAATCGTAACGCAAAGTAGTTTCAACGGCTGCAGTTGCAATATAATTAGTTGATCTTATAGCAGGGAGTGTATCGGAAATGTCACGTACATTTATTTTGAGTTACCTTTTCGAACAAGCTCTAGGCTCCAAGTCGTTTCATACCACGACTAACTATTTAAGATCGGTGCCTACTATTGTTATTGCGCATACCTTCTGCGCATCTTCAGATACTCGAGTTTCCTATCGGTGATGCTTACTAATGCTGGGATATTTTTGCGCGGGTTTAAAACTATGCAGAGAAAGTAGATCTTCGTAAGAACTCTTGGTATCCAAAAAGAAAATTGGGGGCAACCATGCATTCTACAGAGATAATTAAGCTTCAATTTGAGAAAGAGCGCCGTACATTGCTTTGTATTTTAGAGCTTTTTACAAGTATTGTTTATGAATTATCTTTGAAAAATGCGTGGTTACCCGCAATTTTCTTTTTGGATTTCGTTAACACTTGTTAAGATCTACCTTTCCTGCATAATCATAAATCAGGGCAAAAATACCTTTGACATAGTAGAGGCACCGTCCTTAAACAAACAAACAAACAAACAAACAAACAAACAAACAAACAAACAAAAGAAACAAACAAACAAACAAACAAAGGGACGGACAGACAGACAATCAGAAACACTCACCTGCGATGGAGTATATCCAGACATTCTAAAGGCAGAATAAACAAGAGGAACCTCTGCCTGTTGAGAACAATGTTTAGACCAGGAACTCTGAGGAAATAAAGACCTCCAAAGAAAATACACTCTGGCAAGAGTTATTCCCGAACTCTTCAGAAAATGAAGAAACAAGATAATGTTCGTTCCTGAATCGATCAACATTAAAAGCCTTAGTTAAAGTAGTACACACGTCTGCATGGTCATAGGTTTCAGTGATACTTCTGACATTTTTTCACTTTCGGAACGACAGGTCAGTTCAAAATACAGGTCACTCGTTACAAAACCTTTACTAATGCTAAACCTTAGGCCTCAGTAGGCCTATAAACGACGTAATGACCTGTAACGAGTGACCTGTGGAATGTGACCTGTGTTTCAAACCTGCCGCTTTCGGAACTGTTTCATTACATTCAATGCATGTTCATTTTGCTCTCGGGCTCACAGTAATTTCAACTCACTGACATACTTTGGAACACTTTGTATGCAATTTGGCAATATTTTCGGTTCACCAACCGGCTCGTTCCTGTACCGCTCAATATTTTTAGCGTGCATTCACTGCGAACCGTTTTTTTTTTGTCTGCCCATCATCCACAGGAATTACAAATAAAAAACTTCGCTCTCACCGGCTGCTTAGGGTGGAAAGATCATTTTAACACGCATGCCCAGCTTGTGACCCAGCCCATTTCGGATGATCTTAACCTATACATCCCAGGATTTGTAGAGAACGCTTTGAAGCTCCTTTTAAAGATACACTTGTTTTCAAGTATGCTCTTGCACATGTTGAATAGGTAATTGTATATCATACTTTTTTGTATGATTGTTGTTTTTCATTTATATACATTACTCGAAACTCAAGATATGTACTTTTATGTCCTGAAATTGTTTAAGACATTAAAGGTGCAGTGCAGTTGATTTCGAGTAGTTTTACTAGTTACTCGCCCCTAGTCGCTATGCAACTTAACGTTAACCCAGAAATTATTTTTTAAATTATAATAAATTAAAATAATTATTATCTTAAGTTGGCTAAATTTCGTAACACAGCCCCTTTAAAGGGAGAGCTTCACGTCTCTGCGCATGGGCAAACTGTCACGTTAGCCCATTTAATTCCATCACTATCGAAACAATCGAAAGCACTGATGCAGGAAACGGAAGCAATGCCATAGAAGTGGAATTACTCTTTGGAATTACTTTTGCAATCATTTTCCTTTGTGTTATGAACCTACTGCATGCGAATAGAAAACTCACAACTCGTGCGTAAAATATAATGTTCGACCCGTACAATTAATTCGATGGTAAAAAACATTTGGGCCTCAGTTATTCAGTGTATTTGCTTTAATACTCTGTGATTAATGAACATCATCTGGTTCAGTAAGAAACCGTAAACTTTACAACATCTGGCGTCAAAGCTTGGACACGCGCAAAACCGTAAAACTGTCCCTTTAAAACAATTAATGACTGTTAAAAACTGATAATTACCAATCCAGCTGATATTTACTGAAGTACACAGATAACTGAGCACTCAAAAACTAACCATTAATATCAGCTCGACGTTATGGCATGTGCATGAATAGACTGGAGGAATCCCGCTGACCGTTAAAGATACCGGTAAATGTACCTTGAAAACAATAATAGCGGTGATCAAACATATATTATTATAAAAGAGGATGTTTAAGGTTTGAGGCATGTGGGCCAGGATTGAAAAACACAAACAAACAAGCTATGCACGACAGCGTTAACCGATATCTAATTTACAGGAGGCAACGAGACCTCGGTTGCTGAAAAGAAGGATAGCGCAACGCACCTGATGTATCACTGTGGCTGGTTTGCGACCTATCTCTTGAGACACACAGGAGATAATGATGAAATGCAAAAATACTGGTGGACGAACAAAAGAAGTTAATGAGAGATCTTTTGTTTTCGTCCACCAATATGGCGTCCATGACGCAACGTGAACACCGCCAGCAGAACTTTTTACAGTTACATGCTTAGTTTCCTGGCCTTTAAATGAAAGCGAGGCTGGAGTTGACCTTGTTATAATACAGAACTCCCTCCTTTTCTTATGTTAACGATTTTGTTCTCGTGCTAATTAGTTGGAATTTACATAAGAAAAGCAGGGAAGTTTCTATCAAAACAAGGTCAACTCTAGCCTCACTTTTATTCACAGGCCAGGTCATTAAGCACACAACTATAAAATGGTCTATCGAGCAGATAAGCTCTATCAAAAATTATCCACCAGATCGTGATTTATCAAGTAGATGGCCAACAATCGAGCGTCTGGGGTCACTTGGTTGTTTACAAAGCGGCGGGGAGTTAAATTTCGGACCGCTGAAGAAAAACAACTTGGTGGTTAGAGTGGGATTTGAACCAGAGAGTAAGATTCATTGCCCAAGCCACTGATCCACGCCCATTCCTCAGTTTGGACGATCGTGTGTGTAAAAACAAAAACAAAGTAAATAAATAAATAAATAAATAAATACATAAATAAAAGAACTTGGATCATTTACCGAAGCGTGAAGCCTTCGGATCCACAGATATCCTGAGCTCACGAGGCTGGAACACTTAAAGAGGAATTCCCACGCCAGATCAGGGTCACCATACATCATGAGGAAAATAGTAGATACGAACCAGTCGTGACCAACGTATTCACCGCTGAGGGTACCTGAGGTTATGTGGTCAAGGAAGGCGAATATAAACAAATCAGTTTTTCGATGATGATTCGGGCACGCTCGGAAAAAGTCCGAGTGCCCCTTTGCAGGAGTCGAACACGGCGACGTTCCGATTACTACTTCGGATGCTCTAACATAGGAGACTCGTGGGAGCGAAGCCATTAAACTGGGTTCTAGGCGAGTGTGATGTTGGTTTTCAATGGCCTTTCTGTTGATAAAAAAATTCAGCGAATTACTTTGTTTAAAACAGTATACAGTTATAGTTGCCATGTAATTCTTTTGTGGACGTTGTAAGCACTTTCTCATAACCCTTGTTCAAAAATCCTTTTTGACATTCGCCAACAGCAGAGAACATCCTGGCCCCAGTTGTTCAAACGATGGATAGCGCTTTCCGCCGGATAAATCACTATCCAGTGGATAAATCATAGCGAAACCAATTGCGCTGTCCAATGGATAGTGATTTATCCGGTGGATAGCCTTATCCACCTCTTGAACAACTGGGGCCTGATCTGCAGTGCGGCGCCACAGAAATTGGCCACAGCTGATGTCGCGATCCTCCCTCCAGGGTGAAGCTAATAACTCAAGCAAAAATTCTGTTATTAGAGGAATCCCTTAAGGATACGCAAGGTTACGTCAGTGGAGCGCTGTTGTCCTCGAAGAAAGAACTTGCTGTACTTGAGTAGGTGGGACAGGTCCTCGATTCCTTCCGAGGTGGACTGGAGCAACTTGAGCTGAACACCGTACCGCACCGTTAGTTTAGTACCCAGGCTCTCTATTTCTGAAAGCTCCACGTTCTTCAGGCTACTTTCGCTTGCTGTAGAAAAAACAAAGCAAAGTTAGCTCGGGTCGTAAGTATTCGCCCGTAGGTGAGACAAAGAGGTTCCATGAACTTGCTTCACGAATAAAAATGATTGTGTGCTTGATTTATTTCAAAGAAAGAATACGCTTTTTTCATTTTGATCAAAGCGGTAAAGATATGTTAAAAAGCGTGTGCATTTGAGAGATCCGAACAGCGTAATGAGTTTGCAATTGCCATGAACTCTTAGTGAATTTTGATTCAGACAACTAAATGGTGGATACAAGGGAGTAGCTACGGGGAGCCGGGGGGGTCCTGGGGTGCCCGTGATCCCCCCTTTGTAAGTTTTTTTTAAAGCAAACAACCTACAATATTGGTGAGTACCCTCTGTTTGACACATTGTGACCCCCCTTTGAAAAATCCTGGCTACCCCCCTGTCCGATACTGAATGATGCACAATCAAGAGTGCATTGGTTGTATAGAAGAGTCGGTCTGAGCTTTGACATCGTAATTCTTAATTTTTTATCAGAGAAGAAAAGAAACAATTCTTACCTGAAAAGTCGATAAGAGGGAAAAT
>OX421447.1:51702262-51714762 GCA_949126865.1 Montipora capitata | reverse complement strand
TACACAACATCGCATCTTCATCAAGTTTTTTCGATTTCTCTAGGATTTTCTCCCTTTTTTCGCTCGTATTTCGTACTTCCAAACTTTTGGAGTTTAAGGAATTTAATAAAACAATTATTCCATTCGCACTTGTTGGATATGAGACTTGTTATAGCCAACTCAGCGCTACTCGCCTCGTTGGCTATTTAACATCTCATATCCAACGCGCGCTCGTGGAATAATCGTTAAATATACGAAATTTTAATATATTTGAAGTGAGGAAACTCAGAGAAATACAGAAGAGTTGGGTCTCATCGCAGTTAAGCAGAAACTGAAGGAAAAAATACAGGCTGGAACGGGGCTCGAAAGAATGGGCGTTGGCCAACCAATGACAGCGGACAAAGGATGATCTTGCGACGACGATACAGATCTCACTGCTTTTCGTATTCAAATAATGAGGTTCTAATGCTAACTGGTAGGTTTGTAGTAAGAAGGCAACTCCAGGCTCGCTTGGAAACAGGACATACAGGAGAAAAATTGTCTTCGATCCGCGCATGAACCAAAAAAGAAAAGGCGACAGATGTCAAAGAGACAACCATTTTATTATTACCTTATTGTAAGTTCTACTGTCAATGCTGTCCACGTGTTTTATTCTCGGACGGGCGGGTTTTCTATCCTGGCCGCCCTCAAACACAGTCCAGATGTCATGTACCAAACGCTTGACAAACCCTGTTACGATAACAAGAAATGTTGTGAAAAAACGCAGTAATATCTGCTCTCGATTGTTAAATAGAATAGGACCTGAAAATAAGAGTGTTACGTAGGAACAGAGCATGGGTAAGGAAAGCAATAAGCCCTCCGTGGTTCGTTCTCCTTTTTTCTTTTTTACTCTCGTTCCACCGTTCTCCGCTTGTCTCACAACTAAGGGCTGGTGAACACATACAACGAAAGCAGAAAAAAGAAAATTCTTTTAACTTCCGTGAAACGTGAAATAGCAATTCTACTGAACGAGAAATGTGAAAAAGGCGATTCCATTTTTCGTAAAGAGTGATCAAAATCCCCCTTCCCACCTTTATAACCCTCTTTTTAGGGCGGTACGTATTCCTTACCTTTCTTTTCAAGAGCAACCATACCAGGAGCAGTAGCAGCAATCTGCGTAACCATCACTCCATAACCAAACTTTTCACACTTGCTGACCTTCAAAAGAAATCAGGTAAATGACATTATTTCGTTGTAACGAAAAATAAATGCAAAATAAACTTTCCGAGTCCGCGAAATGGTTTCAACTAATTCTTCTATCTTAGTGTAAGACCCTAGGGAAAGCGCCCTTGGACGGGCTGTGGTGAAGGGCTAGTTCCAAGTAAACTTTAGCCTCTTTCTCACAACGAGGCCAAGTGCAAATTAAATTTCTGCCCTTTTTTCCTCAAATCTGCTTATGTACATCACGTGCAACGTTCGATCGTGAAGATACATAAACAATATACAAATAACACATTACAATACGTGGTTCGTTACAATACTTTTAATTAATTTTCTGTCTAATACACTGTCACATTACCGACATAAGGAATACAAAAATCTATCAAGTATAGTATTGTTCAAAACAATTAACGACAAAGTGAAATGCGGGCAAGGTTGTAGACACTATTATATTTACATGTACCTACAATTAAACTAACTAGGAAGACTTCGCACAAGAAGGTAAAGCATATTCACAGTGCCTCTTTTTCATGGTCAAAAGACGACCTCTGGGAACTGTAAACTGTAAATCGTAAGCCAATTAAATGGACAACGAAAAATACACACTTCTCTTTACCTGTAGCTTCTTGTTGTATCTTTCATTCATGTAAGCTACACACTCATTCATTTTCCCCGTTTGTTGTAGCAGAAGAAGTCCTTTAGGTGTGCCGGCAAAATTCAGCAAGTTATCCACCAGCGAGCTTTCCCAGACCAAGCTGCATCGATCAAAATCAAATTGGAGATTCGTTAACAAGGACTCCTAGCCTACCCCAATTACACTGCATAATTCCATTTTGAATGAAATGTTTCAAATTTCATTTTGTGGTAGATAATTAAATTTAGTCTAAGGGTAGTTTTTATTTGAAGAAATGGTATTTGGAGTGATTACTCACTGAACCAAACCACATTTCAAGTCATTGTTTCTTTGCGTAATTCTAGTACAAGACCGTTCGTTGACTCACAGACAACAGTAAATGACACAAGCATTTATCTGCTGGAAGCATCTCACCGTCAGAAAGTTCTTGAGATTAAACTGTTGAAAACCGTGGTTTTAAGCTGGACTTCCACTAAATAACAAAAGCAGCCATCATCAATGCGATTGTTTCACTCGCCTCAAAGTTACATTTAGGATCACGCGGTTACCTTTTCAGGAGCATATTGTGATTGGTCGATTTTTCCATGAGATACATTCTAATGTACCTTCATTAGCTGGAGTTACGTGAACGGCGACAAATCCAGGGCAGTCTTCTTTATGCTTTATGCCAATTTTGCTAATGGTACCTTCCTAGTAAATCCTGAGTCGTTTCATTGCTTTGTGGGGACATAAGGAAGTTAAATCTTTGTCCGTTTGCTCCCACAAGGGACTGGAACGAACCATGTTTTCCTAGGAAATTACCGTTTGCAAAATAGTCTATTAAATGCACGCAGAAGCTCATGACCTTGAAACGTTTAACTCTAGTTCAAAGCAGGGGGTTTCTTGAGTTTTTTTTTTTTTTAAATTGGATGTAACGTAGCTCGTGCATTTTCCCGCGCGTGCAGATTCGATCTTATTTTTGTCCATACTTGGGCATAAAATTAGTGTCCTAAAATCCCCAGCTTGGGGCGTGCATCTGATAGACCTTATTGGGCGTGCATCTGATAGACCTTATTCGCCCTTGTCACACGGCGGCCATATTGTCCACGCCAAGCCTCACACCCATGGTTTCCACTGCCAGGCTTGGCGTGGTAAAACAAAGCTCTTTTGGTCTCCCGGGACAATATGGCCGCCGTGTGACAAGGGCGAATTGGAGTTGAGCCTGCAGGCACATTTTCTTTTAATTAAAACTACATGCAAAAGAGGGTTAAGTGTCAATTCGATACAAAATGACCCCTTAGCCTCGTTTATGTGGCAAAACCGCTGATGACTCAGATAAGGGCTAAGAGCGTTGTGTTGCAGGACATAGAAAGAGCCGGAACTGCGCTTAGGCTACTTACAGTTCATCATCTGAAATAAATTCTGATGAGTCTCCGTCAAATGCCAGCTCTCTTGTCATAGAAGATGCTGTCTCGTGGACCTGGGATAAAAAAACAAACGAACGAAAGTCATTTGACACTGCTTTGGTAGTACATGGTTGATTTACCAAAACCTCTCGCCCAACTTTCTCAACCGTGCGATCAGAATTATGGAAAACCAAAGATTATCTTTGTCTTTATCATAAAATAGGCTAGCTTTTCGTATACGGTATATCTTTCATAGTATGCCTTCTGATTCGTAAATTTCAGTAGCGGGGCCCGCGTATTCAACAGTACGGAAGGCTTGACTTCTACTTGTGCTTTTCCACGCAATTCGATTATCAAATGACAGACATCATAAATAAGTATATTCACACATTTATTTTTTTTTGCTGGATTACCGTAAATCCTCTATTAAGACCCCCTCTCTAATGAGCTCCCACTTTTCAAAGGAAGAAAGTTATTAAGCCCCTCCCCCCTTATTCTTCAGAACCATATCAATTAATGATAGACTGTATTAATTAATCACGACAGAAACATTTCATGGACTGATCTAGTATGGTTTATTCATGTGCTAGAAGTTCGGATTTGGTTCCAGCAAGTGAATAAATATGTTGAAAATAACTTTGTGTATAATATCACTCAAATCTCCATATTATAGACAGGCATTGCCCTGGTCGAAAACACGAAGTAGGGAACCGTAACTATAGTCTGTAGTCTGTTTCTTTCTTTCTTTTTTTTGCGTTTCGCTAAATTGAATAAGCACCCCCTCCCCCCCAAACCCCCCCCCCCCCCCCCGTCAAAACGTGCTTCAAATAAATAAGCCCCACGAGGGGCTTAATAGAGGATCCACGAGTATACAGAACAACTAGGATTAGAACTATGGCAACGTAAGGTCCACGGTGGACTGCCCCTGTGTTAGCGCAAACTAGTCTTACAGCCCCATGACACGCTCACCTTAATCCAAGCATTTGCGACAAATTGGTGCAGTTCATAGGGACTAAGAACCATGAGACCATCGCATGTGTTGTAGAGTTGCCGACAAACATATACGAAGCCAGCTATAACCGCTTTGGAGGGTGTTCCTCCTGGAAGCCTTTCTGACAGAGCTTTCTTGGCAAACTGAGCTATGGTGTGAGCAGGAGAAAACCTAAAGAAGCATTTACAGATGTAATAAATTCGTTATCATATCCATACTGAGATTTCCTTACTATTTTGCTCTTGAAAAATCATTTTAAACACTAGAAATTGCGGCCACATTATAATTTATCCTTGCGATGGTAAGCCCACCGAACTTCGTTATTATGAGCTAAAACGAAACTACTCTGAGAGTAGAGGCCCATCAATCTTCCTAGATAAGTCCGGAAGAGAAAGGGACCCCTACCACCCACTTTGCCTCTCTCTGATTTGCCGCTCATCCACCGAAATGGATGACTCAGGCCAGTTTAAAACCAGTCAAACCAATTCCGGCTCAGAACGCATCCACCATGTTAAAAACTGCTGATCAAATAGTCGCCAGCGGTTTATTGATTACAATCGTTTATTTGACAAAAAAAAAAAAATTGCGGTCGCTTATCCATCGAAAGAAGTTCTAGAAAAGGGCGGCGGATATTGCTCTGGGTAAAGGAGGGGGAGGGGGAGGGAAAGGGGGGAAGAGCGGAAGGGGGAGGAGGGGTGATAACTCTACTTGAGAGAAATTTTCACCATTTTATGAGCTGGATTATGGATGAGAGTCGGTTACATTTAACTTTAATGCATGCTCAACTGGGAGAGTCAAATCAGCTGGCAGACTTATCTAGGAAGATCGAAGGGCCTCTGCTCGCAGGGTAAATTGAAAATACTTTTTGCTTTTAAACTCAACAAGGCTTGGTATGCTAATTTTCTCAACGAAAAACAGCCATCCATCTCTTAGTCTCTGTATGCTTGTCTCTGCCTGTCTGTCTCTCTGCTGCGTCACGTTCCACTTGCATAGTGACTGCAATGGGTCAGTACTTTATTTAACGTCCTTTTTCCTCAAGTTCTAAAGGAACTCATTATGACCCTGAGATCGACAACGGCAGCGACACCGAGAACAATTGGTCTGTACCTCTTATAAATCTCTAATTTCATATAGGCTCCGAAACCTTACTTTCTTTGTCTATCGTTTTCTACCCAATCTTGTGACGCCTTGCAATTGGTGCACATAGACACTCAATGAAAACGTCAATAGACAATAGTCAGTGAGGAAACTAATAGTTCTCCGTTCGCTTGGAAGATATCTTTTTAGCCTATTTGTAAATTAAGAGCTAGACTTGTTTCACGAACTTCTCTCGGCGATAACGAGCTACGAGGACACCATTTAAAAGACAACTCTGCATCATCGATCAAATCTCAGCAACTTCACGCGGTCTCACCTGCTTCTTTGCCATCTATCTTGAGTTTCGCCGTACAGCAGCTGTCTCTGTCCAGTTTCAGAGACAGCCAGGGTGGCAAGAACATCAGCTACTAACAATAAAGTATTCTCAGCTCCTGCAATCTCATTGCTCTCCATACCCTACAAAAAAAACAACAACCAAATACTCATAACAAAATAAATCAAATGTCATAAGCTGTTGTTGCACTAAAGGCTCTCTCTTTGAGATCGCCACAAGGTCCTCCAGAGAAATAGACTCGCATTTAACGGTTTCATAAATCCTGAATAGTATTTCCCATTCACACTAATGCAATTTCGAAATCTAACGTTTTCAATTCGGCGATAAACTAGCGTTTACGTAGCCTGCACAGCAGGTGTTATTGGGGGCGCTTATTGGAGTTTAGGGCGCGAGCTCGTCGAGCGAGACACGCGAGGGGAGGGAAAAAGACAATACCTTAATCCCACGCCCCACGTGTCTCGCGCGCAGCGTTCGCGTCGTCACCCTAATTGGGAGCTTAAGCACGCGCGTTTTTAAGACGCGGACGCCAACCGGAAGAGAACATTTCAAGTGCCAGGACAATGGTGTCTCACAGATTTTTATACTAATCATCTCTAATGGAGAAAAGATACTTAGCAATATAAATGTGGTTGAATTAAGACAAGTTAAAAGGGAAAACGGCTCACTTCCGGTTGCCGTCCGCGTCTCAAAAACGCGCGTGCTTAAGCTCCCTAATAACGCCTGTTGTGAAGGCTAACGTTTACGTGTCGTTGTCACCAATCCGCACGAAACAAATGCTCCCAAATCACGTGACTCACACTATAACCTGGGGGTTTCATAAAGTCTCCACTGCCAATGGTGGAAATTTCGTAATTACTGAAATCATAATGAGGGGACAAATAAAATAATGATTTGATGAACATGATTCAGGCACAATCCAATGCCCTATTCACTCCACTTACATCAAGCCACGATTGCACGGGAGACAGAAGGCTAGTTGTAATGGCATCCTATAAAATAAGGAAGGCTATTGTTAAAGAACTCAAAATTTTGAAAACATCCACGTCTATCAAATCTTACACAAAGTAAATCTATAAACCTCACTGACCTTACAGAGACATTCTTTGCAAGAGTTTGTGCAGTTGGCGATCTCCTTCAGCACGTCACACACCAAGTACCCAGGATGAAAGTCCTCTGATAAAGTTGTATGAAAAAGACAATTAATTTGTGCATCACGACGAAAAATTCAACAGTTTCTAAATGGCCGGTAGCTGGTCCAGATTTTTAGGCAGGCATTAAAAAACCGTTAAACGTTTAACGTTTTAAAAAAACCGTTTAACGTTAAACGTTTCAATTAACCGTTTTTCGAAAGTCCTGATAACTTTCCGGGCCCCAAAAGCTATTCATGAAATTGTCTGATCCGATTATTTTTAAAGGATGGTCTTATATATTCTTGTAAAAATAACTAAAAGAAAAATTATTGTGAAATTTAAAACCTAATGATGCAATACCAATAATGAAAGAAACGTATATATTTGAAGTTTGGGCCATAGACGAAAGCGAGAAATGATCCTCACGCTTAACTGGCAAATTTAAGCAATTGTCTTTTATAGACACCTGACCTATGACATCTGCGATGCCAGTGCAATACTCTTGCAACTGAGCTATGAAGTCACACAGTTAGGAGCAGGTCAATTTGTTGGGTAATGTGTTCACATGAAAGGACATGATGAAAGAAATGTATATATTTGAAGTGCGGGCTATGGACGAAAGAGAGAAATGATCCTCGCACTTCAGATAAGGAGGGAACTGAGTTTAGTAACTTGAGTTTATTAATTTGGTAATTAGAGCTCTTAGTAATCGTTGGGAGAGAACAGCGTTTGAGACGTGCTACAGTCGGGGTATTTCCCATTTGAAGAATTGCCACACTACCAGTAATTTTAAGATCTTGGCCAGCTACCGGTCATATAGGTACAACGAAAGTTCAATTATATACTGGCGATTCAGAGAGATAAAGTATATATTAAGATAAAAGGAGAATTTTTTTCTGGTTTCAAGTATATTGCATGATGCGAAAACTCATCTGCCACCACATTATGCATTATGGCTGGCAAACGTCCTTTAGGGTGGCAGTGAGCTGTGGCGGGAGTGGGGTTTTCCAAAGGGTAGTATTGTCGACTAAAGCATTGATTTCTGCCTCGGTCAATTCAGGTCCAAAACGGCTTTTGTCGGCCATTTTTTATCAGAGCTGCAAAAATGTCTTGACCTCGCTTTATTGCTGACGTGTTCCTTGACCATATTAGGTACAGCAGGTATATCAAGTGATAGCCTGCGTCCGGCGAGCCAATGAAAATGCTGGAAATCTGATATCCGTAGTTCAGTTTTCAATAATAATAATAATAATTATTGTTATTACGATATCCTCACCATTAAATTCATTTGACATTGGAAGTGCCGTACACATTATCCTGATCAAAGCAGCCAGTAGATTGGAAATCGTCACTTTTTCTGAAGAAGCAAAAAGTAAAGTTAAAAAAGGAGAGCCTTTACTTGTCAACCGTGATATTTGTTTGGGATACAATTCAAATAAACTCAAATGCAGGGGAAAGCAACCAGTTTAATAGCGTAGCTCGCACAAGTCTCTTAGAGCTCCGAACAAGTGATCGGAGGGTCGAGTCTCTTAGAGCTCCGAACAAGTGATCGGAGGGGATCGTAGGTTCGACACCCGCGAAGGAGCACTCGGATTTTTTCGGGGAAAGTACGAGTTTGTAAGAACGAAAATGCGTTTTCTTTTCGCCGTTTACTGTAAAGGGGCCTCCACTAAAAAAAAGTAGAAACATGAACCAGCAACTCATTCAAAACTGGCACCAAAATGTGAATTTCATCCCATAATAGTATTTTCTGTAAACTGGAACGCGTATTACACGCTCGCCTAAATACCCAGAGCACGACTTCGAAAACGAGCACAAGTTTTGGTTGTTCGCCTACTCGCACTCATTGCCGATGCTAACATTGTCCCACACGTACTGGTAACTTTCGTTTTCGAGGAACTTTCACACCGCAGTATTTCTAATGTTGTTACCTTCCAAATCAGGAATCAGCACAGGAAATAAGGCCCTTCCACCACTGTACAGAAGCACTCTGCCAAGAAGGCAGAGGGAGTGAACAAAGTAGATATACTCCAAGTCTTGGGAAGTGTAACACAGCCCCTCGCTATTACTGTCTAAAGGTAAATAAGTGGATAATCAGTAATATAGCTGGGATTTTTTTCCTCAACAGCGCGCGCTCTCCTTGGTTACTTCGAGGTCACATGAAATCTCAATAAAACTGTCCCTGCCCCCCTCCCCCAAGTCTCTGAGTGGGCAACATTGCAGATTCTATGACGTCAGAGGGTAACAGTGCACTGTTACCCGCGAATGTTGACCAACGACCGCCGTTGCACGTTTTTTCTTTTGTGTTATATAACAGATCACTTAATGAATGCTCCCTCGGGAAACAGTTAATTTTGTTTCCATTGAATCTGAGATTCTAAGGAAACAAAATAAACTGTTTCCCTCGGGACCAGTCTTAAGTGCTTATTATTTGCTTAAATTGTAGAATGATATTGACATACTCCTATTTGATTTTCCCAGTCAATTCGAGTTCTCATTTGTCCCCTAGCTACTGCAAACAATAGCAATGCAAAACCTGAAAACTAAAAATAATTCACTCACCACTGTACCGTTCATTGAGTACCAACACATCTAAGGACTGGAGAGTTTTACACGTCCTTGAGAAGTCCATGCAGTGGCATATAGATTCTGCTAGCTACAATAAAAAATAGAAAATCACATGAAAAGTACACGTAATCTGTAGAAAGAAAAATATTGAAGATCTTTTTGTTTCAAGATCAACCAAAACCTTACCAAAGAGGGATGTTTTTGGAGTTCCTTTATTGCGACTGTCCTGCTGTAGTTTCCATGCTGCATGAAAAACAGTCATTTGCTTATTAAAGAGGCCACTATGTATTTTAAGGTGAAAGAAAAGTTAAAAGAAAATACTGACAATATTGCTGAATCAACCACTGAACGTCAGGATGTGTACCACGCATACAAAGATATTAATCCTCTCCAAGCAAAATTGGCCTAAGACAGGTGAATCCCTGCCATTATCTGAACATTAAAGCACTATCCAATCAACATCAAAACCAACCCTGGTCAATAATTGCCACACATTGGCTAACAATACTACAGCAAAAAAATCATTATATTATTGTTTTGTCTAGTGTTAGTACTGGACCAATATAATTGCTAATTACACATTTTATCATCAAATAGTCCACAGAACACAGATCAATACCGGCAAAAACTATATTTATCATCCACTAAACCACATTATTGTTCTAAAATTTCCTGCTTTTAGTTCATGTTAGATTTCAAGCCACAAAAATGTTTGATTGGTGACTTGACGACTAATCTTACCATCCACTTTTTGAACCAAGTGGCCTTTGGGTCGACTAATGCCAGGAAATGAAGAGGAGTCATACACTGCAAACCAGAAGAAAACCCAGGGCCAGGGCTGGCAGACAGGAGATCAAAAGTGCTTTCCAGTACAGACTCTAGAAACCTGACGTTGAAGAAAACAACTGGTAAAGGCCACAATTCGTAACTTTAGGGAAGAGCAACAGCTAACCAATGACTACATGTCATTAGTATAAATACACAGGTGATTATACAAAATCGTGCGCTCTCGTTGGCTCGCTATCTCAGATTATCAGCCGATAATCACCTCGACGGACAAAATGGCTGCCAGTAGTCGTTTTGCCACTGTAAGTGAAGATGATTTCGCGTTAAAATGTTTTTTTTTCCTCCTTTTTTGAACTAATCACCTGTGTATTTATACTAAAACAATTATTCGCCTCAGGCTCTGTGATTATCGGTGAATATTCACCGAGACGATCACTTCTCCTTCGGCGAATAATTGTTAATTAACTAGTGACATTATACAGTATTTCATACCATTCAGGATATCTGATCCAAAATGACGAAACTTCATGTTGAAATTCATTCAGTAGTCTGAACTGCAAAGTGACAAAATGCTATAATATTAAGGTGGAAACAAAATCGATAACTACATGACTGTATGTTTCACTTTACATAGTTGTAATAATTATTGTCACGGTCATGAATCCTTCTCACTGCATTATCCTATTTTTTTCTTTTTAAGCAAAAGATATAAGGCTCTGGCTTGACGTGGTCTGGGAGCTAGTGCTCTTTCTATTTAGCCACTTCAAGAGTAGGTTGTTGCGAGAAGATTCACAACGCAATGATCTTGTTGAAAAAAACAAGCTTGTTCTGCAAGGAACTGCTAGGTTTTAAGTGGTTTCAAAATTGCGAAGAAATTGTAGCTCCTACTAAAAAGTCTCCTAGAGCGATTTGTCCTTCCTACACGTATGTAACAGGAGCATTAGAAAAGATGTTTGCAAGTCTTGATTAAGGTTAGCAATGTTTTTTGTTTTACCTGATGGGCTCACAGTAATTACATGTACAATGTAATGGGCACTAGGACTTTCAATAAGATTTCAAGTTGACAGGCAAATTAAATCAGTGTTAACCCATCAATCCCTGAGAGTGAGACTTAACAGATTTAACTGTCCAATGCCAGGATGCTTTTACTTGTCAACTGGAGACGTCCTAGGGCGCCTGATTGGTCAATGGGTTAATTAGGTGGAAAAGAATGATGAACAAGCAGAAGCTGGCACTATATCCGAAAGCAGTGGGGAGTAATGCCTGCCCTGGCTCGTGTGACACTGAGCCCTGAATGCAAAAGTTGTACTCCTGAGATGTTGAAAAGCCTTAACTGCACAGTGCTCCAGATTACGACCATTGATAATTAAATTAGAGGAAGGGAGTGCCTACAATGAATTGGAAGTGAAATTCGTCGATTCTGAATGCCACACGTTTTTGAAGCTATAACAACCTTTTCCAGGTTACATGACAGTTAATATTAAACTGGGTCAAACAGTTTCCACACACTTCTACATGTATTCAGTTATTGCCTGGAAACTCCTATTTTATCTGGAACACTGCTCACATGATTAAAATTAAGCTGACTTGTAATAAAGCCATACCCTTTTTAGTAATCTCATGTTGCCTCTCGTTGATACATCCAGGCCATTTTCTAAGTTGACTCGATGGAAATGATTATCAGTGAAGTAGCAACAAAGGTGTTCAGCTACAAAAAACAAGTAGGAAAATGCGAGGATCAATGCTGTTGACCAGCAAATTGAAAGAAATATAAAAAATATGTTAAGACGCAAGAGAAACCTCTCATCTCCACCATGTCAGGTTCCAGGTGCTAAGTACTTACTAGAATGCCAGATTTGCATTAATTTTGATTGCTATTCAAATCTCTCTTTGATGGATTTCTGTCTGGTATTTATAAGAGTAACAATCCCACTGCAGGTGCCTTGTAAATAGGCAAGTGAGTGCATACTAACACAAGTTGGGTTTTTTAACCAAGATTAAATGAACTAATTATTGGTATGTCAACAGGCAATAAATTCACAATAATATTATTGCCTGTTGATGTACAAATAATTAGGCTGTTTCTGCCTCAGGAATTTGTAACTGGTTGTAATTTTATACAATGTACTGTTACCTATTGAAAAGCAAAGAAAAGTTGCTTAATGATACTTAATTGTAACTTTGAAATCTTTATCATGCAAAGGGATGTTAACTGGACAAACTAACTTTTATACTCGCTCTACCAAAGGGCCAACACTTGTTACCTTGCAAGTCTCTCTTATGGTCACGTGGTTAATTTATCTTATCAACTTGTTTGATAAAATAAAAACTTCCAGTTTCTTATGTTGCCAACCCAGCACCAAAGTTCTTTTTGAAAACGAACCTCTTCATTTGA
>OX421447.1:51689762-51697262 GCA_949126865.1 Montipora capitata | reverse complement strand
CAGGAAACAGTTTTTGCTTGGTTTACGGTAATCAGCCCTCTTAACTTTTTTTTTTCCTCCTGCACCAAAGCAATGTTGTGAACTGGATACTACCTGGCCAAATGAAGATGTCATGGATGAATCTTCATCACTAGAATCCACTGAAAGCCTGAATGGCGGCATCCCCTGTAGTCGCCCTCTGTTTTCTGTGAGTTCGTAGTCGGATAAACGTAGTCGAGGATTCTGAGAATAACTCTGGATCTGGAAAACCAGATAAACTAGGGAATAGTCAATGTCCATGTCACGTTTGTTTGGTGTCTACAGTATGTTTGTGTGTTTATGTTCTATAATGTATGTTACATACATCCGGGCTTTCATTCTCTGGACCCTTCAAAGACATTGATAATTATTAACCTTCCTTTTCCATCCTTAGGGATAAGAAGTACCGGTAGTTCATCTATCTTTGGTCTTCCTTTCTCCATTATTGTACAGTAATAGTTTGTAAATGTATTTTTGGAGCTATGTGGAGATGAATCAAGATTGGCTCAGCAAGGAGAAACCCTCAGCTGGTCATCCTTGAAGATCACACTCAACAGATTAATAAGAGACAGCAGTGCCATTGTAGAGAACTGACCAACACAGCCAAGATGTGTAAAGATCTGATAATGTTTAATTCAATGCATTAATTAGTCTCCTGGATAACTCAATAATATCAGTGAGACTTGATTGCACTTATCCCCTGGAAGATGCTATATATCAGGACTGGATACATGTATGTCACCGCAAAGAGAGTAAACTCTGTTTCATAAACCTGTGAAGGACAGGGTCAGTGGTAACAGGAAAATTGTTAATCAGTTTTCTGCAATTTATAACAGACATGCATGTCAATTACTTGTATCCTGAATCCAAATTAAAGAGTCATCAGGATTTACAGAATACTACTTTTCCCTTGATTGGTATGTAGTTTTGGATCATTATTACACAAAGTCACATTGTGCATGTATACCTTTGCACTTCCCTATACTGTTTTGGGGCTTTTCTGAGCCAATGAAATGAACAGAACAACAACAACAGACTGTTTAGAATCCATGCTGACCAGAGGCAAACCAGTAGGCTATTTCCAAGACAGTGCAACCAAGAAATTGAACCAGGGACTACAAGGATCATTGAAATTTAACCAGTGGTCAGAACAGGTCTTGAACCTGGAATCTCCCGAGCTTATTGGGAAGCACCCTAACACTGCCTCCTAATGTATGTATTTCTCATAAAATAAATGTAAAAAAAATGTTTATCATACCAGAGCATTTACAGCATCCTTTGTATCAGCTAATATTGATTGCTGAAGATTTACAAACCTGAACACAGAACCAATTTACTAAAATAAGGCTTCCTCAAGTAGCAATAATAATTATTCTAATAATTTTTTATTGGGCATACTCCAGACCAAGGAATATAAAATTTCTACACATGTATTCTTTAAATCAACTCTTAAAAGTACATTAATTCTACTTGCAATTAGGTACTTACCAAAATTCAAAAACTCTGAAATAAATGCTATATTGGTTATTACTGTTTTTGCAAAGGTCAGTTAAAATAATTATGACCTTTAAAAGACCAAAGTACTAAAGCAACACTTTAATAAATAGCTTAAGATAAAAAAAAAAAAGCTGTATTTGATATAATTGTTTTAAAAGAAATGGCATAATATTTATTCTTGGCACATCTTCCATGTTTTATGAACTTGAGAAACATATATCTATCGTACAGTGTAGAAGAAAGGACCACATAGAAAAAAGAAAACGAAACTAACAAGAAACTGATCAAGAAAACAATAGCTAAGGAAAAAAAGAAAAAAACTTGCGAAAGAGATCTAGACACAACCTAGCTATTATGCTAATGAAGAGTTTCTGGAGTCTACAATAATATTATAATTTAATATTATTTTATTGATGAATTCACTCCCAGATTTGCTAGCTAAGATAATATCACTCCAGTTAGAGATTTATAACAATTATTCCATGAGGCTGAGTTGGACATGAAGTGATAAAAAAACCAACGAGCGCGTAGCGCGAGTTGGTTATAATCACTTCATATCCAACAAGGGCACATGGAATAATTGTTTTAGTAAATTCTCAAACCGAGTTTTGCTGCCGATTTTTATTTCCACAATTTTACAAAGTGTCCGGAAAGAGCATCTTGGCGCACTATTTTCCATATGACGTAAAACTTCGACTATTGGCTCATAGTCGGAGTTTTTTAGCCAATCAAAAAGCTAGAAATGCAATAGTTGGAGCTGAAAATTTACTAAAATCTAATATTCTAAAAACCTGAGTTAATGAGGAGTCACAACTTAAACATGCTATCAGTGTTATCATTAATATGAAGATTGATAATGGTTTGACCTTAGATAACACATGGAATTTCATCTTCCAGGTAATTCGACCTCGGAATGTTTTGGGTGACAAATGTTTCAACAACCTGAGCAAATGACATGCTAAATATCAATAGCTTGATGAAAAAAATGGCTCTTACACAGGGTTTTGAAAAGACAGTCACCAATAATGGTTTTTTCTCTTAGCATCCCAAATAACTTACTCAGAAGAAGCTATGATCTCTTCAGTTATAGCTGGTATAGAACTGTTCCGATCTCCTTCCCTTCCAGCCAGCCGCTCTAACTTCTTGTCAATCAGTGGTGTGAGTGCAGTGTCAATACGGCTTCTCAGCTGCCGCACAAAGTCATACCTTATAGAATACATAATTATCAAGTTATGCACCATATGTATGCCCACTGCAAGACACCTTTCAAGGCATGAACAAACCATGTGTCTTTCTCAATTTTCTTAATTTTTTCTCAGTTCAATTTTAACACTATCAGAACTATTTTTTATTTTTTTAATTCCTCAACAAGGAATTTTTTTAATATATTTTTTGTTTAACCCATTGACACCTCAAATGCCCCAGATGAGTAAAATCTGTTAAGCCTCACTCCCAGAGGTCGATGGATTAAACATAACTACCGCTAATGTTATTAAAAAAGGAATTGATTTTATCAAACGAGTTGATAAAGGTTGAATAACCACTGTGAAAGATTTGGAAAGCTGGCGTTTCGAGCCTTAGCCCTTTGTCGGAGTGAAGAACGAACATTCGCTCCGTCGAAGGGCTAATGTTTGAAACGTTAGCTTTCTAAATCTTTCATGGTGGTTATTCGACCTTTATCAACTCGTTTGATAAAATCAATTTCTGTTTCAATCTCCCACCGACGCAGTACCACAGTTCCTTTCGAAACTAAAATTTTGTTTTTTACTAAAAAAGGGTCAATTAGCCTTCTTCCTGAGACATCATTGACAGAATATTGCAAAAATGGATCTGACTTATTTTAATCAGATCTCTTGTTGCTATGAAAACTGTTGATGACTTAGTGGGAGATGATGTTGCTGATATGATTAACTGGTAAAATTGTTACAAATAGGCAGTAATTAAATAGTAAGGAAAGATAACCATAATTATTATGAGAGACTTCCTGTGGCTAAGCTACAGAATACACTGGGCCACTTCTGACTGATGAGCCAGCTCGTTTGGCTTGGCAGTCAAAACTATTCTGACGAGCCAGCTCCTTTTCAGCCTATTCTGATAAGCCAGCTTGTTTGCTCTTTGCATTTTACGCCCGTATGCTTGGTGGCTTGTTTGACTCAGCAGTCAAAACTCTACGGACAAGCCAGCTCATTTGCTTTTTGCTTTGGATGCCTGTATTTTTAGTGCCTTGTTTGGCTCAACAGTTGATTTCAATTTATTCTATTCAGGTTGCTTGTCGGCTCCACAGTTGTGAGATTGTAATAGCCTTAAGCAAGATTTAAATTGCATGTTATGTACTTCGTTAAATAACCAAGGCTTTAACTTTGATTGTGAATATGAGAATTACCACGACCAGCCAAAAAAATACATTGGTATTCTCAAATATGGCCCTGTATTCTGTAGTTGCTCCCTTTCTGTGTATCCATTTGCAAGATGGTGTGTTCACATAGGTGAATAACTTGGGTGGGAGTCATCGATGTCATATCATTTCACCTTTTCTGGGTCTTACACGTTTAATATAGCTTATAAGTCTGTTAATATTGGCTTTTTATATTAAATAGTTTTATTCTAATAGAAGCGATTCTTATTAAGTAAAATGCAAATAAGTGGCAAACTTTTTTTCCAGTCTAGCCAAAAGTGAACTAGTTTAGGCAGCCTGAAAATACAGCGAAAACAGCTGCTAATTCGTCACAAAGAACTTCTAATTTAGTTTGAAGGTATTCAGTCCTGAACATGTCAGTTCAGATTGATATTACTCACTACACAGTTAAAGCTTACCATCCAGAAAAAGATCAGACTCGTTAGCTATAGTATGAAAACTCACTTATGAAAATTCTCATCGGTGGCTTCCAAATGGGTCAAAATATCCTCTGCTGCAGCAACAGAGCCAGCCTCCTTTATGGCAGGCTCCAAACTCAATATTAGTTGGTTTAAGCTGGCAAAGAAGTTGTCGTGATGGTCTGGATCTTTTCTTTCCATAATTTATGATACAGCTCTTTGGATCACCGAAGCTCTTTCTTTCTTAGCCGCCATTTTGGTTGTTGTTTTTCGTCACCAGGCTATCACACCTCATTTTTCAGCACGGAGCATGGTGCGCAACCTGGGATAATCTATCACTGAAGCGGAATGGGTTGGTGAGACTTCCCCGCGTTGGTGTTGTGATTGGTTGATTTGTATCACATAATACAACCAAATTCTCTAGTTCTATTAGTTGTCTTGGTTCGATCCACAAGTTCAATGAAAGGCTGCAGGAGGAAGTATGAACTAGTCAAGTTCGAGTTGCACAGCCTGGCCTGCCTACTTAATAATGGTCTCAAACGTGTTTAACGACATCGGCTTCCCTTACCAAGTTGTTAAGATCGGTTTAATCTTCTCGTTCATGATTAGCAATCAAAAAGTAAAAGCCATCTTGGTGTCGATCAGTGGACGAGACAAGGTTTTCATAGGAAATGTACTGGGGAAGCCCCGTTGACTTCTTCCCATGATTCACATCGCGATGAACCTACTGAGCAAATGAAATAAGAATTCTTTCCAACACTTACAGATGCTGAAAACCCTTTATGCGATCTTATTGAGCTCCATATCGGAATCTTTGCCTGCGCGTAACTTTCAGAAAAGGAAAAGATGAAAAATTGTGTCCACAAGGCGTTTTCAGGATATTTTCATTTGTGCCTTTCGAAGGATGTGATCTTTAAAATACAACAGGGCAAGTTCTTCATCAGTCTGCACAGAATGGATGAAGAGGGCAAAAGGCGTTGACTGATACTTTTCACTAGCTACGGAAGCACAAGCGAAAGCATAATAGAGCTTATTTCACCGTGAAAACGAGGTCAACGCAAGCACAAACACAAAGATTAAAATTCTTCCTTTTCCTTGTGTTTGGGCTTATACTTGCGTTCGCTTGCGTCGTGTGAAAACGAAACAGCATATAAGCGCAAGGAAGTTTGCTACGTCTGGCCAATTAGGCCCAAACAGTTCTTTATTGAGCAGCCTTCGTGTATGCTCTACAATGCGCTACTTCAAAATGGCTAAGAATTGAGATTTATTAAAACTTCTATTTAGAATGACAAAAAATTGCATCTACATAAAAATTTCTCCTTTCTAAAACTAAGGTTGGACAACAAGTAAACAGATAAGCGCACATTTTTGTTTCAAGAGAATTGAGGTCTACACTTGAGGTTAACCTTTCTACTCCGAAGAAGCATCCCATCCACAAGACAACCAATTTTGCACTGACCAGAGCAAGAACGTAAGGTGGGAATTTAATCTATTCGGACGAATTTGTTTTACTTGCCCCGATAGAGTTTGAAACAAATTCCTATGGGCTACGTCAGTATTGATGTATTTGAATAAAAGGAAGCCCACAGTA
Organism: Montipora capitata; assembly: GCA_949126865.1. Lineage (NCBI taxonomy): Eukaryota > Metazoa > Cnidaria > Anthozoa > Scleractinia > Acroporidae > Montipora > Montipora capitata. The sequence continues at coordinate 51,691,342 of OX421447.1, read as the reverse complement.
GACCTCGTTTTCATCAAGACCTCGCCGTTTTTATTACGTTCATACAAATAGACCATATTGGTATTCTCAGCATTGGACTGGAACTAGCTTGCAATGGAGGCTAATGCGGGGGAACCTTTTCAAATGAAAATACTTTTTAATACATTCCCTCGCATTAGCCTCCACTGCAAGCTAGTTCCAGTCCAATACTGAGAATACCAATATGGTCTATTTGTTGGCATGAGAAGTTAAAGAAAAGCATAACTGACCAAATAAAAGTAGCGAGGTCTTGAAGCTCGCTAAACAAGTGATTCTTGTGGCAGCAGCTGGATGCTGTTTTCTGTAGATGTAAAGTTGTGCCGAATTCGTAAAATGTTAGAAACCATTGCGATCTCGAGGTAAAAACTCGCGGAAAGCACGTTTGGTTTTTTTCTTTGCAAGTCTACGGCAGCAAGATTTTCATCCAATTGCTGTGTGTATGTTCGAGCACTGACGTCACCTACAGGCGTCCTCCCATTCATTGGCCAAACGACAGGCACTCAACTGTAAAATGGTCAATCGCCAGCCACTCACAGGGCTTACAATACAGTTTCTATAAAAAAAACTATTCAAAGCTAAATGATCTTTGAAAACGCAGGAGTAGACAGATTGTTTTAAAATCAAAGGCAACTCATTCTAGAAATCAAGGGCTGAAAGCTAAGGAAAGTAAAATAAAGACTTTTTCCAACCACCTTTCTACCGTAAAAACAGATGCGATTTCGCAATAAATAATTAATCAATTATGTTCATGACAATGTACAAATGGAACATTTTTACGAAGTTCCAGCCTTAAAGGTTTCCCGTCCCGTTTTGTGTTTCCCATTTTGTGTTTCCCATTTTGTTTTCTCCAGTCCACTCTTGGTAAATAAAACCTCGAATCGTCTAGTGATTAAATTCATTGTAGAAATAATAAAGACTGTAATTTAAATTAAATTGAACAGTAGGTAGATGAAAGCCTAGCGTTACTAAAATTAATCGTTTAAGTTAAACAGACTAAGCCGAGATCAAAATTCAAAGTCCTTTTCCGCCATGTCGATAGCCCATGCAAACTTCTCCCTCTGTGTCTTGTTGTAGACCTTTTCTAAAGGCACCTCGTGTTTCTTGCACCTTAAAAACAAATGAAAATTATGGTAATTAACTCTATTTAAGTGTCGAGTCTTCTTGTGCTGGGGAACTGCTCGGGGACACGGTAGATCGAAATCAAATCAATTTAACTAAAATCAAATCAAACATTGATTTTTGAGGAGAGGGGAAAACCAGAGTACCCGGAGAACAATCTCTCGGAGCAGAGCAGAGAGAGCCCACAAATTCAACCCACACATGACGCAGAGTCTGGGAGTCAAACTCGGGCTAGAATGGTGGGAGGCTAGCGCTCTCCCCACTGCGCATCTGCTGGAGACGAAACTCTGGAACAAACGTTTTGTTCGTCCCATCCGTTTGTAACTTTCACCATCTAAGACGACGGCACAGTCGATTATTCACCTCTTTCTCCTAAAAATGCTCCCTCGGTTATCTGAAACCGTAATTACGTTCTATGGATTTTCAACTCCAAGCTATGTAGC
>OX421447.1:51667262-51684762 GCA_949126865.1 Montipora capitata | reverse complement strand
TTCATGCTACGGAAACCGGAGATAAGCGCCGGCCTTAATGGGCCTTCAGGCTCGTAACAGAGACTTTACCTTTTGTGTTCTCTAGCAAACTTTAAATTTAGCCATTGCACGGTATTGTTTTGGAGAGGTCAGTAAAAATGAAAAAATGGACCACAAAGCTTGCAGATCTCTTGCATTAGCTCTTTATCCCTAATGCTTTTTGGTGCTCTAAAAGTCAACGTTGCTTAAGGTCCCTCATTACTGAAATCCCCTGCATTTTAATTGCCACAGAGGATTAGGCCGTCTAGGAAAACTGGTGTGGACACATTTGCTAACGTCAAGGCCATTTACACCAATTGCATGCAAATATGGGGAACTCATTTGTATTAACACGTTACAAGTGTTGGAATTATTACGAGGTGAGTACAGTGGAGCGCATATTTATTTAAGATGACTATCTTGTGGATGTCTGTCGTCATTACTTCAGGCCACGCCCTTCTGACCGCATTCATATCGTATGTTTACATCGTTGCGTTTGAACTGAAGGTGAAATGGATCAATGGATAATTAATTTATGCTGCGGTCACTTACTAATGTGCTCTACTCTCAATGAACAACAGCCCACAGTGTCAGCGGTTTCTTCATCTTTTTCATGCCCAGCTCGAAGAGCAAGCTACAAAATAAAAATGACTTTGAAACAAAGCTGGTGTCTGCGCGCGGCCAAGTTAACAAAGCCTCGTTTGGTTTCGCATTACTAAGAATAGTGATTGTCTCCAAATCTTGAGCCACAAATAGAGCTGAAAGGAAATGAACTGCGACTTGCGACCTGTTGCATATATTTCATTTGCGTTAGAGATCGGTCCGACAGGTGAATTCCACATTGCGTAAGGTGAATTACGGGACGGAAATTTGATTTTTCATTCCAACAAAATTGGCTCCCAGTAACTTCACGAAAATCCCCCGCACAAGACTTTACGCTTAGGGAGCGGTGGTCTAGGTTTGGTTTGTACCGTTCCACAGAACACATAGAATTTCTGAAATTTTAAACCGAATTTTTTCGTAGAATGTCATACCTCCCAGTAATTACTTGATTGAAAAGCACCTTATGCAACTGGTCAAGCTTTCATTAAGGTTCACAGCAATGGATTTAGACTTTCTCAAAGCCCGTTTCGGCTAGTAGATAATAAGGTGGTCGCACGCGCTCTTTCGCGGTCGACTTGTGGCAAGTCTAGAATGGTTTTTACAAAGGAAAGAGGACTGAAGCAAGTAATTTGTAAACTTAAATTGTTTCTCGCCACAATCCACGACACAAGTCGGAAACAAAATTCCCTGACCACTGCACGGAACAACGACGCAAAACACACAACCGTTAAAGGCAATATCACTTTGCAGCTAGCGAATATTATCTTGTCTGTCCACCAAACACACATAATTCGATGATTTACGTATACTGCTAAATGAAAAAAAATGGTTTTATGAAATGGGAGGAACAAAAACAAAAAGAAAAGCTTCATTATTTTTTACCTTGTCAATAAAGTAAAGCGCTACACCTCTGCAAAAAGACAACGAAAACAATTTTCTTCAATTCACATACACAGGAAAAAAAATTAGACATAAAAAAACTGCGAACATGCATTCGGGGTAGGTAACTCACGTATCAGTTTCAAAACTAAAACTAACTTTTAACATATAATTATTGATATTTCAATAGAGTAACAACCAAAATTGTACTATTCCAGTCACATGTATTTCCTTGTTTAATAAATACGGTAGTCCCAATACAGAATGAAAACTTTTGAACAATTTGGATACATTACATTAGCTATCCTACATCATTAGTGTCTCCTAATTACACCTTACAAGTTTTTAATTTCCTCACATAATATTATGGTTAATTAAAAATTACTAATTCCCATGGATTGCCATAAAAAACCCCATCACTAAAATTAAATGTGGGTAAATGCAATAGGCCATTTCCGAGTTCATATCTGCCTCCTCTTCAAGGCGAGTTTAAGTGCGAAGTTTTTGTTATGAAAATTAGTTTTTATTCATATGTAAAGTAGAACTAATTACCATCACAAAAACTTCGCACTTAGACTCGCTTTGAAGAGAAGGCAGACATGAACTCGGAAATGGCCTATTTAGGCTAAGTTAAAATCGAGCCAATGCCGGTCAGCGGCGATCGCGGATCATGCGTGCCTGTTTGATAGACGGGGTTTTCGTCAGGCGTCAGCTGATACGTACTCGCTGTGCGAGGTCGTGCAGATACATGTATTAGGTAGAACCAGCTCACTGCTGGGTAATCTCATTACTAACAGTACTTTGTCCATTAAACTTACCTCTGTCGCAGTCTCATCTCCTTTGCTTTCCAATCCTCTTGATACTGTTCTCTAATTTTCTGGACGCAATCCTAACAATACAAAACAATAACTATTTAATGATATTTACCCAGGAAGCTCCACTCACGCAAAAGTGGTTTTCAGGGAGGTCCCGCATCCAAACGAATTGGAATTTAGAAATGTTGGTTTTTGAGGAGAGGGGAAAACTGGAGAACCCGAAGAAAAACCTCTTGGAGCAGAAGAAAGAACCAAAAACAAATATAACCCACACATGGTGGGAGGTGAAATCCCTGCTACCCGAACAACGCCAGCACCATACAAGCAAAGACTTCAGTCAATACTTATCATGCGTAAGGCAGTCCTAGAGCATCCTTTTATCGCAAAATTAACAAGTGAAGTTTTGCCACTGATCACATTAGGGACCGTTCATTATTTAGAGGAGAGGGGGGGGGGGGGGGGTCCTGGAGTAATTGCTGAGTTATGGAGGATGGGGCCTTGAAATTTTAAAAAGGTCAATGTTTAAAATGGAGAAGTTAACCTTTTGTAAATGGTATTACTTAAAACACTACTAAAAATCTAGCATAATTATGCACATACAAAAATTTGGTTTTTTCAACGGAGTTGATAATGTAAATTGGCCACCGTACAGAGATTCTAAAAGCTGACGTTTCGAGCGTAAGCCCTTCGTCAGAGCGAATCCAAACGAAGGGCTAACGCTCGAAACGTCAGCTTTTAGAATCTCTGTACGGTGGCCAATTCACATTATCAACTCCGTTGATAAAACCAAATTTTTGTATACTACTTCCCCACCGACGCAGCACCACAGTTTCTTTAGAAACTACCCCTTCATTCATTAATTATACACATAGTCCACAAGTTGGGTGATACTAATATTTATTATCCACCTTATGAAATCTAATTCACAACCCATAATTTATGGATCCATGGAATAACCTTCAACTTTTAGTCTGTGCCCTTGCATACAATCACGTTGTCACATTGATAAAAGTGAGATAATGAATGTCACTGTACAAACAAAGAAAACAATACCTTCAGTTTCCTAGCTGTTTCATACTTCTGCCAGTCCTTTTCACCCTGCAAAAAGGTAATCATCATCATTATCACTGCTTGGTGATTGCACCAATAATAATAATAATATCATTTTACTCCGCTTCCAGTAAGCAAACAGGTGTTTGGTGCTGGGTACTTCACATCTGGACGTCTTTGACCAATAGTTGGTGACACAGTGAGTGAGAAAGTGACTTCTCACCTGATTGGTGGATGGAAATTGGTTCATTGAGAGCTCATCTACCTTAATAACAGATTCACCTATTTTTGTTCTTATTCCAGTTGTGTGTCCACCCATTTTCCTTGTCAGAAGCAGTCTAATGAGGGAGTCAGTTGATCTAACGACTTGAACAGGTTGCTCTGGCTTACATGAATATCATGACCACAGTTACACAGACCTTCCGTAACTAACTTTGAAAAATATCATACTTCATTTTACAAGCATACCTTGTTATCTTACCTTCAACCTTGATGTTGGATTCAACATGACATACTTGTAACTTCCTTGAATATTTTCCACCCAGCAAGCTAACCATGACACCTAAAGTTAACAAAAAAATTATAATAATTAGCTCAATAATAAGTAATTAATAAGTACTATTCATCACAATAATAATAATTATTATTATTATAATTATCATAAACAATGCAATTTATGTTTTTTTTTCTAAGACATTTCATTGTTCCATACCTTATTATCATTAATAACCTTCTGCCATTTGTGACCTTCAGGAGGTTCAGGAACTGTAGCTTCCCTACAAGAAAAAATCCCACTTCAATTTAGCCACATGACAGTTATCTTAGATGCCTGTTGTGGTTCCAAATGAAATCCCTGTTAAAATGATTCCATTTTTATTCAAGATTTACAAGATAGATTAGTAATCTAGAATGTCACTGAAATAGTTTGGCTAAAATTGAAGGTAACAGTTTCCTTATTAGCAGCATTTTATGCACTAACAATTTTCTGAAGAAAACAATGCTGTATTTTCTGACAGTTAATTAAATGTATTACATAAGTTGGCAGAAGGATGCTATTACATGTACATACACGTAGAGCTGTATATAAATTATGTGACATGACAGCAGTAGAGTTTTATAATAATTTATTTTCTTCAATATGATCACAAACAGCCACAGGGGTGCATGTTAGGGTTGCAGGTCATTGTTTTACGATAACTGAAACAACCCAAACCTTTACAAAAATGCTAATATTAGGCTTAAACCATTATCTAAAGCATAGTGTTTGGGTCTAATGTTAGCATTAGTAAAGGTTTGGGTTGTTTCAGCTATGGTGAAACAATGACCTGCATCCCTAACCCACAACCTGCAGTTTACACCCACCACACAAACAGCTGGAACTCATAACTTACATTTGTATGGGCAGCAAATTAATTATTATTCTCCTTTAAACAGAATTACATGTAGACTTTTTTTACTCTTGACTAGGACTGCATTATAGCTTATATGTTTACAAATATATTGTCTCTTTTCCTTTTATTTTTCTTTCAATAGTTTACCTTGTTTGGGTTTCTGGCTTTCTTGTTGTAAATTAGCAGTTTTTTTGCTAGTACTGTAAATTGTTAGTTTTAGGGATGTTTACAATTAAATTGCAATGAATATACATGTAAGCAAAATAAATAATTTCTTTAAGCTTGATAATGGTGTCACAAGGACACTGAGACATCATTCATTAATAATAATAATTATTATTAACATGATCATCATCATCACCACTTCCTCCATATCGTCACGGATGCTAAAAGAATAATGTAACAAATGCAGGCAACGGAAATCCCACATACTTGCCAATGTTGATGATGATATCCTCGGGTCTAATGCGCTTTTTTAGTTTTCCCATCTTGGGATGATCGCCACGACCTCGAAATAAACCAGGGGGTTCAATTTTGAAATTTCCAACTCTCTGCTTGTGGCCATCCATCAGACAGAAGCCATATTCTTCAAGAATTTTTTCATTTTCTTGTTTCAACTCCTGCTTCTGCTCCTTGGTCCAATTTCTTCTCTCCTCAGCTTTCTGTAAGGAAGACAAGACCATTCCAAGCAATACATGTATGTATTCATACACTATAAATGTAAACTATAGGAGGCCCTACTAGGCGTAAATCTCAACAGGTGAAAGCTCCCAAACAGCAACACATTGAAATGAAATGAAAACCAACAACAAGACAGCAGTTGTAAAATTTATGATGGCTGTGATAACTTAAGGACGTTCGCACCCAAAATGTTCCCAAGGTACAGATTTTTCTTTAACTTGCCACACAGAAAGGTAATGATCTACTTTTGCCAAAAAGGCAAAAAAAAATCGGGGGTCTCTGTGCTCGTTTTCAAGATCACGAGGTGCAGTTTTAGAAGCTTGCGTTACTTTAATCCAATCTTAGTTTACAACTGTCAGCAACAATAAAGCTACATTAGTGAAAGTTAGATCAGGTAAACGTACTCAATTCAACATAACTAATATAACTAAATAAACTTTTGCAGCTGATGTCATTTTCTGTGGTGAAATAGACCTTGAAAAACGGTACATATTAGTCTAAGAAAGAAAACTTTGGTCGCATGACAGCATAAAAGGCGAAATATTTGTAACTTCTCATGTACAGATTTTTTTTGCTTTTTGTTAAAATGGACAAAATCAGGAAAGGAAGTGATCTACGGAAAGAAAAATGGGGGCCACTGAGTATTCAAGAGAGTAAAATCACTGCGAAGTTCTCAAAGGGATTGTCTATTTGCACTGTCACGTCATTGCGTGACATTTCTGAGAAGACCTGGGTCCACAGCTATCCCATGATGCCACACGCTTTCACATTCCATTCTTGTGGAAAATGTTTGCACCTTCAGCATCGTGTTTACCTTTGTGGTCTGCGATGCATGATGTATGCGTGACATGCGCGAAAAAATGCGCAGTAGCAATGGGTGTGAACGTCCTTAAGACAGAAGCAAAATGACAACACAGCACATCTTGATGATGACAAGCGACTGTGGGACTCTCCCCTGGTAGAACCTCATGGGGATTCAGCTTCATGAAAAAGTTCAACCCTTCTCCTCCTGTAAGGGAAACTTATAGATTTTGCTTTGTCTATTAATTGCGTTGAAGCATAAAAATAGGGCTGCAAAGCAGGTGCAAGTGGCTACTGGTGTACCAGTGACAATTTTGGCAAGACAAAATAATCTATTTGTGTTGAATGGGAGTAAAGATGTCACAATGACAACAACATAACACTGCTATAACAAACATTATTATTACAGGACATTGTTATGACAACTCAAATCCCCCCTTTCAAGACACAATGTAACTTGCAGTGGAAATGCAGGATGACAAATAAATTGCTATGGAAAAGTATCCATATTATTGTATTTCATGTCGCACAGAATAAGTACATGTATCCATGCACACTTTGTGGGACCATCTAATATAAAGGGGCATACTTCTGTAAGATGTAAATCTAAACTTTACTGTAGCCTACATGTAGTAAGACCTAAACTTGAATATGCTGATTCTACATGGTATACACTGTACTTATCTCCAGAAAGATAAATATCAACTAGACAGGGGTCAGCGCTCTGCTGATAGATGCTGCTTTATTCAAGACAACCTGGTCTTGTAACTAACATGCTGAAGAAAATGAAGAGGCCATCGCTTGTAGGTAGACGGAAGCTCTCCCGTTTGACTATGTTCCATCATATTGTCAACAATATAATTTTAAAAATTAATTAGGATAGTATGTGCACTCTCGTTGGTCAATAGCTGTGACATCACACATATTTTGATTGGTTATGTAGTCAGACGCACATTTTGATTGGCTGGTAGGAAATACGAGTGTGTATCAAGAAGTAAAAAAATCAACATTTTCCTTCACTTGTCTTATTATCTTTGAGAAATATTTTATAAAAGCAATAAAGGACTTTTTTCCATGTTTCCATAGTCTCATCTAAACACTCGGGGAAGTTGGGAGAATTCTCGACAGTTATGCAAACCCTCTACTGCGTCTCTGGTTTGCATAACGTCCTCTATTGCTTAAATGTTGACGTTGAGAGATATTTAACTCTATCTCCCATACCTCTAGAAATTGTATTCTGCATTATTTTTAAGACTTCAATCTAATTGTAACCAGCATGCTGATAATTTTTTCTCATGGTCTATTAGAGAATGGAACAAACTCCCCGGTAATACAGTGGATATCAAGAACAATCAATTTGAGTCTGATGTGTGCAACCTTCTTTCTGAACAAGGAGAGTGGTTCTAATTTTAACTTTACATTGTATGATGGAATTTTTTATCCTGTATGAGGATGTTATAGCATCTATTTATTTATTTGTTTATTTTATATTAAACTGATGCGATGCAGTTTTCTGTTTAATCAGTCAATAAAATAGATGTAGATGTAGGCAGTAGGAAGAAAACATGTTAATTACTTGTACATGCACAGAATTACATGTCCTTTGCTTTGTACCTTAACCAGGTCTGAACAAGTCCTCACTCACATGATACTCCACAAATGTGCAGGGAAAGATTGCACGACATTTTAAATGATTCCGATATTCTATATTTCTGTGGAATATACAGAGCTGGCCCACTTACCTTTGCAAAGTATTCATGCATTTCTTTAAAGTCACATTTTTTGAGATCCTTGATAACTTTTCTTTCTTCAGTAGTCATCTCTTTCCGCCAGTCTTCAAAGAAGTTCTTGTTAAAAATAGGTTTGCTGGTATAATCATGATCAAGCATCTTTGCATAAAATGATGCCACCTAAGAAAAAGGGAAGAAAATTGTGCTCAGGTGAAATGGTATTAAATTTATTTTTAGATTTGCATACACTTCTGTAACTATTACAGGATTTCGGAATGCAAAGAAATACAAGAAATACTAATCTTTACTTGCGGTTCGTACAGTAGGTCTAAGCAAATAGGGGGATAGAGCATTTTATATTGTTGCTCCACAACTTTGGAATGCTCTTTCCCATTGAAATTAGGCATAGTAGTTCCCTTACTATTTTTGAAAGAAATTTAAGGACATTATACTAATATTTTTCTGTTAACTCACATTTTCTAGTGTTTTACTAGTTATTTATTTTTAATTGCAGAATTGTAAAGTGCCATAGGGCAGTTAGTGGGTTATGGCACTATATATACCATTTAATTCATCATCATCATCATCATCATCATCATCATTATTATTTTACATGCATGTAAGAAATACATGTACAGTGTACATACAGTACATATAAGGTACATGTAGGATATTTTTTTACATTAAGTTATAAACATATGAGCAAACAATCCTTTAACCACAAGTGCTTACCTCTTCTGCTTCCAAGCTAAGATTTACATGTTGACCTGTGAAATGTTGATAACAAAGAAGATATAATTAAAAGTGCAGCTCTGCTGCTGTATTTAGTCATTTTGAATTTACAATTCCTTTCCAGCACTGTCTGTGGTCCACCTATTTTAATACCACCACCACAGTAAAAAGGAATCTATCCCTACTTACACTTTACCATAGGGCATGAGGTATGAATTTTTCTACAACAAAAATTAATCTTATTGCTCTTCTCTTCAATTATTTACAGCCGTTAGGATTGCGTGACAGGGATTTAGTTATCTTGCCTCAGCATCAATCCTCTTATAAAGGAAAGTTTTTAATGGATATGAAGCAAGCCAAAACAGGGAGGCAGAGTGCTTTCCTTCCTTCTCTTACATGTTACACGTGTATGAATTACATGTAGTGACCTTGAACTACAATAGATGTAGAACACCATTATCTGTTCTATAATTTGCAGAGAAAGAAAAAGTCTCACCATCATAATAAAACTTGACATCATCAGGAAGTGCTTCATAGGGTGGTGGAAAATATGGGCCCTTTAAAAAAAAACAGGATGGAGTGATCAATTCATCAGAGTTTTTAGGACATATATTTGTTTATTTATCAAAAGACTTCAACAGGGCTTACAACTTGCTAAAAATAGGAAAGGTTTGCCAAAAAAAAAAGGTAAATGCTTTGTTTTGCTTTGAAGTGCACTTACATGTAGCTATCAAGCTAGTTTACAGGCACCCCACTTTTAACAATGTGAAAGAAATAATTCAAACTTAACAGAAACATTATTAAGAACCCCAACTGGCAGGAGGCAACCAGTTGGCTATTTACAAAGCGTGGTAGAGTTGAATCCGGTACAACCGGAAACAAATCCTAATCAGAGGTTACAACGAGCCGCATGCAAACCCAACACCCTAACCACTCGACCACACTGCCTCCACCATTAAAAACAACAACAAAAGTGAAAATTATGCTACATACTCATAAAATGGAGCACTGACAGAGGGAGCAGGGAGGGGGGGGTAAAGGGCGCACCATCGTCTTGCACTGATAACAGCCTCATACATGTAGCTGGAGGAACTACCTACATGTATGTACCTTTACCTTATACTTGAGACCCCCTTCAAGCTATCTTGCATCAATCTGATTTTCCTCGTGCAGATGTTACAATGAAATGAAACTATGATTAAGCAAATACAGTACTGTAGTTAAATTTACCTTGTGATCCATTTTCAGCCATTTTACACCCTCAGGGAGTTGCTCTTCTTCCCACCTGAATGATAAACCCAAGCATTTTTAAAACTAATGGAAAGGCACAAAACTTAAGTTAAATCACTTCTCCCACTTAATCTTCGAAGAGTGTACAGCACAACAGCTTCTTTGACATTCTCAATGAGGTGTGCATACATTTGTAAAAATACTCAGCACTACCAAAAGCAAAGAATACTCTAGGTAAAAAATAAGCGTAATGCAAATGCAAAGTTAAAATCCTAACCATTTCCAGACTTCTTTCTGTTCTTCCTTCTTCTTTTTACCTTTTTCCTAAATGTAAGTAACCAGTGTTTGAAATTAAGTTACACATAACTCAGACATGGAAATGACCATGAGAATGCTGCTTATAACTTGTGTTGTGGGGTTATTTACTCGTAATGGGTACACGGAAAACATATTTCAAGGAGAACAAAAATTGGATAGTAGAAGTTGTAGTATTTACATGACACAAAACTGCATTTGGAGCCCGACACTGAGCGCAAGGAGATGACTGTAGCAGTCCAATTTTGCTTACACTTCCTTGCAAGATGGAACAACTTGAAATCACTTCACTTAACCCATTGTCTCCTGGGGGTTCCCCATTGACGAGAAAAATCGTCTGGCGTTAGACGGTTTGGGTAGGTTTGGGTATCAAAGGGTTAAAGATTATAGCCAGGACGAACAAGTAGGTTCAAGTTTTCAGTAACAAGGCTGTGCTCTAAGGAAAATTTCAGGGAGCCCTTCGGGCTCCCAAACATTTCAGCTGGGGTGCCCAGCCCTCCTAGTTGGTCGCCCAAAATTATTAATTATTTATTTAATTAATTAATTATCTGAGATCAGCAATGCAGGAAGATGTTCATCCATCTTTCTCTCAACAAAACATTGCTGCTACTGCTCTGGTGATCGTCAAACTCGCTAGTGCAAGAAAAACCCGCAACCCGTCAAATTTTTCACGCCATACTTGAGAAAGACGAGAAAAGTGGCAATGCCACCAATGTTTTCAAGTTTAAAAGTGAAAAAGTAAAGATTGCAGCAGTTTTATGTAAAAACGTTTGGGTCTAATACAGGTAAACGTTTTTACTGGTTAGTTGGGTTAAAAATGAATTTTCAAAACGTGAATCAATGCTGCTTGATTCTCGTGGAGCTTTTGTGAAAACTGCCGTGAAACAATTAAACCACCGCGACCCAAAAGGTATCAATTTTTTTTTGAGCAAGTCATCTTGATTTGGACGAAAATCATTGCTACAGGACAGAACTTAAGTATTTTTTTCTTATATTATCAGTAAAATGTTTTAATAGTGGAATGAGCTTTTTGTGGATTCGGTCGAAGCGCCAGTCACAGCGTTATTTGTTTAGGGCACGCAATGGTTTGTCACGAACTAAAGACAATGCGGGATTGCTCTGTTTCTAAAACAACAACAAATAACATGATATCTTTCCTTTTTTCTTATTTCGTTACTTCATATACTGGGGAAAAACAACCATAGCCTAAATGTATTTTAGCCAAGCAGGCGCAGCCGCAAAAAATTGTAAAAATATTAAATTTGCATAAACTGTGATTCCCAGGTTCATACAAAAGTAAATTACACCGCTTCGCCGGCCGCGCTTTACCGCTGTCAGAGCAGAAGTAACAACTCTTTTTTTAATTAAACTATAACCAAGAAATGCCAAACTCCACGTTCCAAATTTAATGCTATTTTTTTTGAGAAAGAATCGAAATTCGTGCGGCCGCCGGCCGTCACGTGCAAAGTCACAGATTATGTTACATGTGAAATCATGTGGAACGGCCTTAAACTGACTGTTTCGTACGAAGAAAAAACATTTTCTGAGAGGTTTTGTAAACTATACCCACCAACATATTAAAATTTTTAGCCGCCTTATCTGCTAGAAATACAATAAGCCAGAGTGCCCAGCTGGGCGACCGGGTAGTTTTTCTCACTCGCCCGAAACCAAATGTTAGTCGCCTCAGGCGACCGGGCGCCGTTAGAGCACAGCCTTGAGTAATATTCATTAACTTTTGCTACATAAGAACAATCTTCCCGGTTGATCTAGTTTCGAAAGCTTCTCATGTAATTTGGTAAAAAAACACTTAGAATAAAGGGCATACGGCACGAAAACAAGCATGGTGACCCCATCTTTTCATTGCATTTTTTTTAATGTCCTGTGTATGAATATGAATTGTGCCAAGTTTGAAAAAAATCTGGATAGTACGTTATTTTCAAGGGAATTACCTTAATGTAGTTTAACAAAGTTAACAACAAGAGCAGAAGTGGTCTGTGCGAGTCGATCATCTTAGGGCAGTCAGCGGTGTTTGGCATAGGTGCACACTGATTCAGTTACAGTCTTAATTACAAGTGTAACCACATGGCAATTCATCAGACATTTTGCAGCCACTTTGTACCATGCTTGTACAATTAGGCTTTTGCTTGAACCCACCTCCCCTCTCCTCCCTTCTTTTACTGTTTATCAGTGTCACAGGTGCCTGGATGCCTGGAGTGGGGGGCCATGGCTGGGTTGCGGGGAATGCTGGCCATGGGAGCGTTACTTGGTCTAGTGGCTGGCTGGCTGGCTAGCCCCTGGACATATCCCAGCTAGGCACCCAACCTCTATTTAGCAATGCAGTTCTTAAATGGTGAGAGATATTATAGAACGGATCTCACCTCTTTGTCTGTTTTATCCCCTTTCTCTTCCTTCTTCGACTTTTTCTTTGATGAGCCACCTTTCTCTTCTTTTTTCACTGATTTTGAAGAGCTTTTCTTCGCACTCTTTGCCTAAAAACAAATCTCATTTTAGCAAGTGTATCATGTAAATCTGGCTTTTTTGTTGTGTTGTATGTTATAGAGCTTACACGTACACTGTACATGCGTATTATTGTCACATTTGGACAGTTTAGCCTGTATGTAACTTGCTGTGCATGTATGCATAAGAAGCATAGCCTGTTGACTGGCCACCAAGTTACAAATAATATTAAATGCATTTTCCCAAGAGTGACTTGTTTCGGCATAAATGAATGTCCTCTCTGCAAGTTACATCAAAAGTCTGGTTATGACAAATGGGACCAATGGTTTTTGTTTGCAACAGGTGCACACAGAACAATAATAATTAGTATTCATTAAATTTTAGAACTAATGCAAAATATTAACTTAATGACGACACCAACCAGAGGTTTGCTATCTTCATCACTGTCACTTTCATCAGCAGCACTTTTCTTTCTCTTGCGCTGTGTAATTACAGAACAAAACCATCCAAACAAAATCTTCACTCATTCTCAATTTTTATGTCACAGTTCCATTTATAGAATTGTTTAACACGAACCTGAACGATTGACTAATTGATCAGTTCTGTCTGTCTGTCTGTCTCTGTCTTTGTGAATGAATGTCACTGACTTGCTGATTGGTCAACTGAATACAATAAATTATTTATGTTTGAAGTGCTGGTTATGGACGAAATTGCTTAAATTGTCTAGCTAAGTGTGAGGATCACTTCTCAATTTTGTGGCGTTTAAAAGAGACACATGAGCCAAGGAAATTCACTCCAACTGAGTGGCTTCATACATGTAGCTCAGTTGGTAGAGCGCATTGCAACGGCATCACAGAGGTCATGGGTTCGAAACCCGTTGAAGCCACATGAATTTTTCAGGTGTTCATAACAGACAATTGCTTTTAAAACCCAATGGCTCCTATGTAGGAGTGAGACTTGACAGATTTTACTCTGTCTAATGCCAGATGATGTTACGTCTCATCATCCTTGGGGGGGGGGGACAATCACTTCCCACTTTCATTTTGATTTTACAATACTTACAGATGCTGAAGTACTCGACTTTTGGCCAGGTGTTACACTTTTTGCTGATGGCGCTTTCTTCTTGTCCTTAGGAGTCTTAAGAGTCTTGTTCTTCCTAATGTAAAAAGTGATCCCAATAATAATTTAACTATCATGTAGTCAAAAGATGTTTCAAGTCATTTCTTAGAAGGTGTAAAATATTTTGATCCTGCCAAAAATTTGTTGGCACACACATTGGTCAGTTCCTCAAACATATTGACTTTTCATTGTTAATACAAATGTATGTTGCAAACACTTTTGATTATTCACTTTGCACAGCAATGTATGCATTTCTTTTTAGTTAATAATCTTTGAAAAGGGCTTCAAAAATACCCACGCAAAGAGTGAATGGTACCCACCTTGCCTTCAATCAAGGATCCAAATGGAAACATGCAACAAAGAGAGATGAAATTGAACACAATTAAAACTAATTACATGCAAAGAGGAAAAAAAAATCTCACTAACCAGTTTTAATGCTTTCAAGTAACCTTCTTACATGTATTAGAAGGATTGGCACTACAACACGATGTCCTAATTTATTGGCAATGACTTGTTATGATACCACATTATGAAACATCAATTATTACTAAACAAGATGTGGTCATTATTGTGATGTAACAAGTCACCATGGCAATGGGAAACCCTGTAAAAACAAACTTTATTATTTTTGTCTTTAGTTGCTCATATCTCGAAAACCAACTCAGTGACCCTGATTTTCATTGCTTGAAAGTGATCAGCAGGCCAAGATGAAACTTTCTGCAAAGTTTAAAAAAAATCTGTGCAGCAGAACCAGAGCCACCTTAAATCTGCCATTTTTATAGGTTGCTCTGGATCCGCTACAGAATTTTTCAAACTTTGAAGAAAGTTTTATTTTGGCCTGCTGATCACTTTCAAGCAATAACAAATGAGGGTCACAGAGGTCGCTTTTGAGATAATTATGAGCAATGAAATCCAAAATATAGATGTAGGGTGTTTCTGCTGGGCTTTCCTGTTGCCAATAATTATAATTATTACATCACAATAAAGACTGCATCCTGTTTGAAAATAATCAGTGCTTCATATGGTACCATAACATTGCTGCTACGTGATACAGTGTTGTAGCGTCAATCGTTCTAAAGAGTGTCTCTTCAAAGTGTTGAAACTGGTTTGAGCCACCTTAAAAGTGCTCAGTAACATAGCTTTGCAACTAAGATCTTTCAGATCAACAAATAATTAGTATTTCCCCAAATTAATCTGCACTGTGAGCATTAAATGAATTTAAAAATTAATTAATGGCCAGAGAAGAACCCTCACCAAAGGCATATCATCATCTTCATCACCATCAATAATTGGTTTCTTTGCAATATTTGCCCCCTCTGATTTCTTTTCCTTCTTCTCCTTTTTTGCACCTTCCTCTTTCTTGTTCTCTTTCTTTTCTTGCTTCACTGGTTTTCCATTCTTTGCCTTATCATGTTTATCTGGGTTTGAGGATTTGGTCTTTTCTTCAATGGTGCTGTTCAGAGCTGATTGAACCGATTCACTTTTCACTTTGACGGCTGAGTGTCTGTTAAAATCAGAGCAGACAAGGAAAAGATGAAATAAATAACTGATATTTCTTTCTTTTTTAGCGGAGCTCCGCGCGCGGTAAATTAATAATTTTTAAGAGGCTGGGAATATTTAATTACCCTGGGTGCCAGCGATTAATTCAATTAAAGACCAGCTTGTTGTAAAATACCCTTTCCGTAAAAGCAGGCGTTCAGGATAACGCTGGTTGTTTTATTCTGACAAAAAACTAATAATGGATTTATTTTTGAGCCGCATACTGACAGAAAAGCACATTACCAGAACAGGCGATAAAAAAGAGGTATGATAAAACTCCTGGTCATGCTTTTATTTGTTTCTTGCATAGTGAAGTATTTGATAGTACGCAATTTGGTCAGTTTAAATGACCTGTCCAGGTGGAGGTGGTTGGCACTTGCACATTGAAAACTCATTAATAATTCATGAGCAAATCAGGCTATTAGGTCAACAATTGAACATCACATGCATGTGTATTAGAATTCTTTATATAAACCATACAGCGTACTTTAACAAGGCATTAAGCTTGTTTTTCTTGTGTGCATGCTGATGTTCCCTCTCACAATTTGAACGTTTGTTCGGACTCCAGAGGGCCACACTTTGTGAAATGTTTTTGAAGCCATTCAATAAACTTGCAGGTCATGTTTTATTCAATCTAGAGCCACTCAGCTTCACATTATGGTTTAAAACCAGACAAAACAATCCTGCTCATTTATGAAAGAGTATTTAACGCCAGTGTGTCCCAAATGGAGGCTGGGTGCCCAAGGATCTGGGGACTGGTACCAACGACCCAAACCCAGGTCGGTGGAACACCCCATAAGCCTGCCCTACCCGCAACCCAGCCACGAGCCCCGCCCACCACACCAGACCCCAAATCAAGCACCCGTCACACTCAACAGTGAGTTCAATGGAAAAACTATAAAGGAGGGGCCCTGACTCCCCTGAGTAGGGAGAGGAGGGTGGGGAAATACTTGAAAGCACCCGAGCGCCAAGCCCCACATGCAAATAACACACGCACATGCTAAAAACGCTGCAGGCACAGCCCCAAAATACTGATAAACCCTAACGCTAACGCCACGCAACGCCAAACAAACTGTGCAACTTGCTCCTGGTCGTTAACTAAGTTAAATTGCATTTAACCCTATATAAAATATGGTATAATTTTATGCTAAAGTTTATGCATCTAGTCATACAAAAGAAAAAAAAAAAGGGAAATTCTAAATGGCAGGAGACAACCAGTTGGATAATGGACAAAAAAATGTTGGACTCGAATTTGTGTCCACCGAAAACAAAATTATTATTTTGTCTTCTTGAATCCAGCCATTAGTCTTGTAACTGCAACGTTACTCAAATTTCACCATTTGTTTTTTGAAATAAATGTGGGAGGCATGGTGGCCTCATGGTTAGTGTGCTCGACTCCAGATTGAGTGGTCCGGGTTCGGGTCCTGGCCGGGGACATCGTGTTGTGTTCTTGGGCAAGACACTTTACTCCCACGGTGCCTCTCTCCACCCAGGTGTATAAATGGGTACCAGCGAAATGCTGGGGAGAACCCTGCAATGGACTGGCATCTCATCCAGGGGGGAGTACAAATACTCCTAGTCACTTCATGCCACAGAAACCGGGATAAGCTCTGGCTCTGATGGCCCACTTGGCTCGTAAACAGACTTGACTTTTTTTTGAAATACATGAACACATAACTCTTAGTTTCAAGTATTTCAAGTAGTGGATCACACATACAGTACTGAAGGATATAAAAAGAACAAGATTATAACTACATGACATTGTATTCATGCACCAAAACACTTACTTTGCAATGGCCCTGACAGCCTGAAACAAGAACAAAGTAATTAATGAGGTCACATAAATTATAGCAACTCCCACAAAACCAAATCAAAGCCCTATTTTGGGAAACCACTGTCACTGACTGTGCATTATTGGGTTTGTCCTTTTTTCCTCATAATTCAGTGTTTCTAGAAATTGCATGGTAACTCTCAGGCTGAAAAATTGAATGTGATTTGTTAATAGTCTAAGAATTTTCTGATCAAGTGAAGCCCAGCACTATTGTACATACAATTTGATGGAGGCAGTCTCTTTGCAGAAAGACAGCATCAGGGACTATTGTAGATTAGTATCACCCAACTAGTGGACTAATCCAAATCC
>OX421447.1:51639762-51652262 GCA_949126865.1 Montipora capitata | reverse complement strand
ATATACAATAATTATGAAAGTCGTCCGGTGCTACATGTGTAGGACTGTGGATTTGAAACCATTTGTTCTAAATGAAAGATTGGGGCCCTTAAGCAAGACGGCGGCTATGGGAACGTCACATAACAACAGGGTTAAACTAGTGAAAACAATACTTCTGCACGCCCTGCATGTGTGCTTTACATTTGGTACATTTCTTTGCTGTTCTCATCTTGACAACAACGTGAAAATAATCAAATTTGAGGTCATGTGGTGGATGAGAGCACCTGACGATAAATTTTCAATTTTCTCTCTAAATATCCACACCATTCTCACAGTTTCCAAGCCAAATGACATGGAGTTTATCGCAAAATTATTACAGTAATGGGTAATAATATTTTTAGACAACGTTCTTGTAGCCGTCGTTGTCGTGCTTGCTTAAGGTTCCCTATTATTCGCTATGCAGTTTTAAGGCAAACAAGACTCTTTTAACATTGTAGTTTTAAACTATGGGAATGCATGTACTAAATACACTGTTTGTACTTGAATCAATGTATTGCTAGAGAATTCTTTCTTTATATATAAAACTATCATTGTCTGTCTTTTAAGTTCCTGGAGATGGAGGAAGTCAACTTCAAGGTCGCATCAACAAAGCACATGTGCCACATTTTTGGTGTGAAAAGAAATCAAGTTCATGGTTTGACTTATGGCTGAGTGTAGAGTCTCTCTTACCAGAGGCTGTTGAATGTTGGGCTGACAACATAAAGTGAGCTTAAAATCTTCTTAGTTTTTAGTATTTTTTTTAGTCCGATTAAAATTTTTGTTAAGAATTCAAGTGGTGTTACCGGTAATTGAAAGAGATACATGTATCACTGATTTGGGAGTCTTGTTAGACTGTTACAGGCTTACATGTACAAGTGACACTGATAAATTATTGTTTTTTCTACACATGATTTCTTCTGTGAGATGCACTGTAGAATAAGGCTGTGAAGTGTCTTTTTTTTGTCCGCTGGGTAAAATCAGAGATGTTCAGTTTAACATACATGTAAAGCAAAAGCTAAGAAATGGAGAAAGCGGTGAGATGAAGAGCCTGAAACAGTCCTTTTGAGATTTGAGATCTGCTCCTTTTTGTGCATTGCAAATCTGTCAGCTCATCAAAGAGGATCAAAGCAAGTACATGTAGAAACATTCAGAAATGATCCTTTCATGTACTTGGCTGTGAAATGTCCAAGTCATGTTTGTTCTGATCAAGAATTTGGAATGAGCCCAGAAACCTATTGAAAGAAATCTTGAAGAAGATTCAGTTACATTTGCTTGAAGCATAAACCCAGTTTATGAATTTGGAAGATTTGCACAACAGCCATTCCCTGCTAGTAGAGGTCTCTTCTCTTTTGCGTTCGCTGGGCTGACGAGTGTGGGAAAAGACACCTCTGCCATGATCCATCGCTAATGCCAGATGATTTTACTCATCAATGGGGAACCCCCAGGAGTCAACTAGGAGTGATTGTGGTCAATTTTTTGTCAGTTGTTTTGTTATATTTCCACATGGAAACGAGCCACACATTCCTTTCCCTTTGTTAAGTAAATGTGATATGGAAATCATGTGCGGGTTACATACATGTAGGAGACAATCCGTGCTTTGTAGATTGCTCCCTTGGGAGTGTCAAAGTGTCAACTTCTTCTTTCGATGAATCATGAAAGAGACATAGGGCCCAATTACTCACTGGGCAAATTTTTGTTTATTTTGCAAAAAAATTTGTCGTCATTTTCATGATACAAGTGCTCACTGTGGGGGAGGAACGCATGACGAAGACCTAAGAGTGTCTGCGTGGGAGGCTAGTTTTGTCAGCCCTCGGTGGAGTCTCCATCTTGGAGCTGGCTGCCAATAGTGGAAGCTCCAGAGTGTCTCAGGCACCAAACCTCCACTTACCGACGCAGTTGTTAACAAGAATAATAATTTGTTGAGTTACAGCTTCCCAGGGCCTTTCCAAAACTGTTTAGTCATACACCCAGAATTGTGCTAGGCTCATCTGCTCGGTTTATTTTTTGCATGCCGGTAATTTATTTCTAAAATGCTTCCTTAAAATTTAGATAGCTGTCAGTGTGTTCCATCACCACTTTGAATTTTATGCCTTATTTGTACAATGACATTTATCACGATTATATATGAAGATCTGGGCCCGGTTGTTCAAAAGCCAATTAACGCTAATCCCAGATTAAGAATTAACCAAGGAGTTTATTTCTCTACTCACAAATGCTGTTCAATGCTGAACAACTGAAAAACTTTACATTGGAAGAAGTCAATCTTGAAAAACAAAAATAAGCAAAAGAAACTTTCAGCAAAAATTGAAAACTTGAAACAAATTAAAGTTTACGCTAATCCTGGATTAAGCTAATCCGCTTTCGTACAACCGGGCCCTGCACTTAATTACTTATGGTCAAAACACCATTTCGGGCTCTCCATTCCCTCTCTTATAGCCCAATCCCTTACCTTCGATCATGTGCCATTCAAGAGCAAATTGAATCAAAGGCAGTTTCGGAATAACCAATTGGAGAGCCTGTTGGTAGGATACTGTAGAATAAAATTTGGTTCTACAAACAATGCCCAGAAAAAAATTTATTAATATCAACCGTGTTTGTGTGGTAGTTGTGTGGTACAGTGCTGTAAATGACATTTTGAAAAAAAACATTACGTAACTGGACATCAGTGATGATGTAAAACCCTCATGAAAGTCGTCAGTGTTCAGAGCAAAGTTGAACACAATTCTTCATTTCCAACCGCGCAATCACAAATCTTCAATTGTCTCAAGTATTAAAACCTTCTGAGCAAGATACATACATGTATTTAATCCCGAATTACTTGTAGTAATTACAAGATAAAAATATCCACATTCCATGCTACGACACTACAACTTTCAGACCTGATTTATCATTTGAATGGCAGCCTTTGTTACTTGTTTATTAAACCACTAGTCTTACTGTACACAAAATAGTAGAATGTTTTACAAGTTCTCCCGTTGACTGTACTTCAGATTCACCATTCTTTTGCCTTGTACAATGTACAGAAATTACATGGCATTGCTAGATTATTTTTATTTTTTTAATGCAATAGACTTGCTTACAATGATTCTACTAAAAAGATGGGTGATTCCCCTGGAGTTGAGGTTCGAGTTCCTTATTTTGGCTCAACGGAGAGTGTGTCTTATTTGGATCCATCCCTTTATCACCCTGGAGAGTACTTTGCGGATATGGTAAATGCACTGGTAAAATTGGGACTTGTGGATGGTTTGTCAATAAGAGCTGCACCATTTGACTTCCGATATGCACCAAGTAAGGATTAGGTTTTATGTTATTATCGTTAGAGTGATTTTCAAATGAGTGTTGTAAAACCAAAACCAAAGTAATTGCTTTGGCGAATCAAAAAGGACGGAGACAATCCAGTAAACCAATCAAAACTCGAAGTAATTGCACATAGCCGACACAAAGCACAGCAAAATGTGCATGCTTGAGCCATGATTGGTTTTGGTGTCACTACTGATTGGTTGAAAAAGTGGCGTGAGAACTTTGAACCAATCACTGAGTGAAGTAATCATAAACCAAAGTAATTCGCTAATTACTTTCGACGCTCAATTGAAAACCGCTCTACGGTGATAATAATATTATAACAATTATTGGATGAGGTTTTTGTGATATCCAGAATAATCAAGGTCGAGGTAAGGGTTATCGGCTGAGGCTGATAACCCTTACCGAGACATTGATTATTCTGGATATCACAAAAACCGAATCTAATAATTGTTTTATTATGCATTGTACGAAAAAAAATGGTCACGACAGTGAGTGGAACTGGTAATTTATTTGTCAACGAGTTAACCGTATACAACTCAGCGGCACATAATTCGATTGACAAAAATTTTAAGCATTAGACAATATGTGAAAAATTGAAAAAAGCTTGATGAGAAAGTAAATAGCAATAAATAAGTAACTGAAGAAAACAAACCTGGAAGTAATTTTTTTGCTTCTTCACTGATGGCAAGCAACACAAATCGCACGAACTTGACATGATTACCCTTAGAAATCATGCACTGCGGGCATACATGATATGATAACCCATGACCTTGAGTGACCTTGACATGATAACTGTATAATTTGCAGTTATGATGTCACAGGTGCTGATTTCGAAAATTCACTGTAGGCTTTCAGCCAATCACTTTAAGAGTTAGAGAGTTGAATGTATAATTTGTTATTATTGTGCTATCTCCGCATGCAAAGTTCCTTGTTAATGAATTTAAAAATGTCTATTTTTATTATATTGTAGATTCAGCGCAAGAGTACTTTGACAATTTAAAGTCTTTGATTGAAGACACTTACATCAAGAACAATAAGTCGAGCGTTTTGTTACTCTCGCACAGCCTTGGCTGCCCCTACACACATCATTTTCTAAGCAAGATGTCACAAGACTGGAAAGATACCCACATTAGAATGTGGGTCACCATTTCAGGTGCCTGGGCTGGCTCAGCTAAGAGTATGCGTGTGTATGCATCAGGATCAAACTTGGGATTTCCTGATGTCTTTGTGGAGCCACTGAATCTAAGGACAGTTTTAAGGACTTATGAGAGCACAGCTTTCTTGCTTCCTAGCAAAGACTTTTGGGATATGAAAGAGGTAGGTTGTTATCTAGATTGTTGTTTGTCATGATTACTGGTATTGCCATTAAATCCAAGGCATTTAAATGACATTAAATTAGTCAGTGCAATGTTTAATATTGGAAATCATGCATCAGCATAAGTTCTACGAAAGAGTGAAGTGGTCCTCACATTTATCTGGAAGATTTTAAGCAATTGCCTGTTTTAGACAGGTGAAAACTTCAGGTGGTATCAATTGGAGTCAAACCTCCTGTGATGCCAGTGCAATGCTCTACCTACTGAGCTATGAAGCCACTCAGGTGGGAGTAGGTCAATTTTTTGGGCTCACCTGTTCCTGTGAAACTCAAAGGATTCCATGTATTGAATGAAAGATGATGTTAACGTGCAAGAACAAAAAATAATTTTGGCATTGTTCTCTGTTTGTTTGATTGTGATTTTTATAGTCTTTACTTTTTTCATACAGGTTATTATTGAAACTGCCAATCAGAACTACTCACTGGGTAATCTGAGAGAATTTTTCCTGGACATCAATTACCCTGCTGCCATTAACATCAGTGGGCAGGTCCCACCTGTCTGGATTGATGATCCACCTAATGTACCATTGTATTGTCTCTATGGAACTGGTATTCCCACCCCAGAGACGTTTAAGTATGCAGTAAACGAGTTTCCAGATACCTTTCCAAAAACGTTCTTTGGGGATGGTGATGGTACTGTCAATATTCGCAGCTTAAAAGCTTGTGAGAGATTTGTAAACAAACAACAACAGAAAGTAGTCATGAAGTCATTTTCCACAGCTGAGCACATAGGCATCATTAGCGATTCCAGGGTGATTGAGTATGTTAAGAAGTTATTCCTTTCACTTGATTAACATTTTTTGTGATTATTATGATGGAGGTCTTTAGTGTCTTTCATCACAAAGTAAGTCCTGCTGTGACTGTTTTACCAAAACAGTGGATATTTGTATATGGGTGCCTGTGCATGCACTCTGTTTATTAATAATAATTAATTAACAATTATTCTACGAAGGCGCCCTGGATGTGAAGTGATATAAAACGTGCGGAGTTGGTTATAATCATTAAATATATCCAGCAAGCCCAAGTAGAATAATATTGTTTTATTAATCCAGGATCAACAACTCTTCCACTGAAGCATCAATTTCTGCCTTGAACAATTTCAGTCCATTTTTTCTCAGAGCTGCAGACATTTAAATGTTTTCAGCTCACTTTAGTGGTGATGGGTTCCTTGACCATATTAGGTACAGCAGGTATATCAACTGATAGCCTTTGTCCAGCAAGCCAATGAAAATGCTGGAAATCTGATGTCTGTAGTTCAGTTTTTAATAATTATTGATATTCTCGATAATTACAGTTATTCTGTGTTAGTGTAGGCAGGGTTGTTGAATGCAAGACAAGGCTTAACGTAGTTTGCAGTGCATGTGACCATGATGTGTTAGCATGGAGCTCGGAGTGGTGGTCTTCAGCAACTTGAACTTGGCAAGATGTCAAAAGTTCTCTCATCCACCAATTGGTTGATATGTATTTTTCTATGGATTTGGTTTTCTCCAAGGCAATAATGATTGTTTTATACTTCATTGTCAGTGAATTCCATCTCTGCAGAGTCGTAAAGGTATCCATTATCCACAACTGTCCAATCTAATGCTGGTGAAATTTAACAGTTTGTATCTGTGAAATGTCATAAGGGTTAAATGTTCAGGTGATGGGCAAAAAGAGGTTCAATATAAAATGGCACTTGATGTCTGGCATCTCAAAAAAATAATAAAACTGTCTCTTTGCCAATGCTCAGTGCCAATCCACAAGTCAGTGTTAATAAATTAGATTATAGTCAGGTTCAATAGATGATTTTAAGATTCCTTCATGATATAAAAATTAATATAAAAATATTTTTTGTCTCAGTTGTCACAGTGTTTTGGATATTCACTAAAAAGAAGGAAAAAGTAAACAAATGTTAGCTTGTTTTTCTTAGTCGTAACCAAGAAGATAGTTTTAGTAAATTGTGAAAAAAAAACCCAAAATAAAATAAAAGGGTTTTTCCTTAGTTCACAATATTGAGCGTTGTCCATGAAATTTATAGTCATTTTTATGGCAAGAATTAAAGAGTGCACATCACAAAAAAGAACAGTAAAAAAAAAAGATAATAATATTTGCCTTCCTTTGTGGCAACTAGCTAGCCAATTAATTTAAAAGAATATATTGAAATCAAATAAAAGGTTTATGCTTGTGATCAAACATTGGATGGCGTAAAGCTCTGGACCCGGTTGTTCGAAAGCCGATTAACTTAATCCAGGATTAGAGTAAACTTTTGTTTCATGTTTTCAACTTTTTGGTGAAAATTTCTTTCGTTTACTTTTGTTTTTCAAGATTGACTTCTTCTAATTTAAAGTTTTGCCAAATATCAGCGTTGAACAGCATTTAGGAGAAGAGAAATAAACTCCTAGGTTAATTTTTAATCTGGGATTAGCGTTAATCGGCTTTTGAACAACCGGGCCCTGAGCCATTGCTTTGAAATGCAGCCTTCTGGTTTGAGGAGGATTTTTTCATTATCTGATTGATACTTACTAGTAGATTCAATTTTCAGTGGAAAAGAACCCAGTTCAACTTTCTGTTCAAGTATTATAGAGAACATGTAAAAGCCATTAATTGGAAATCATTTCTTACCAAGCCCTTCCTTGTTTAGACTGTGGCTATTATTTCATTGTTTGTGTTGCTTTTGCAATTAAACGTGTAGGTAAAGTATCGTATAAAAGTGTAAATTTGATTATGTTAATTAGTATAAGTGCGGCGAAAAACGATTTGTCGATTATTTTACATTGAAAGCACTGGACTTTTCATATAGACTTGGAGGCTTTTTATCAAGTGCCGCATTTTTTAAATTGGTTAGATATAACAGTTGATATAGAGACTGCAAAAGAGAAGTTTGAAACCTCTTGTCTTAGGGTTTTATTTTTGTGAGTTTTGGGCACTTGCAGAAGCACGCAGAATTATCGTTGCTTACTTGTTTATTAGTGTTTTCATTTCCATTACTTTTGGTACTTTTAATTTTTTTTTGTAGTACATGTATTTTGAAAATCTTTGGGTGTGACCAAAGCACAATAGGCAATCTTTCAATTTGATTGGAATGAATAAACTTGAAGTGTTTCAGTCAGGACGACGGTCTTCCATTTATTTCTTTTGCTCGTAGTCATAAGCGTTCTTTCTACATCTTGAGCAGCTCCTCTTCGACTTGGAGTAACTGCAGAATACCCGGCCACTGTCGTGTTCTTGTAGCGGCATCGTGTGAAGAACGAGACTTGTAACAATACAAATAAGTGGCCGGGTATTCTGCAGTTTAGCCATGATTGCTCTTGACCATCTTGCGAGCAAGCTCCTTAGCTCTCCTCTCTTCGCACCCGCTTGCTCGCAGGCTAGCTTTGTACTTTGTATGGTTCCGTAGTGTCACGCCCATAAAGTTCGCCCCCATTTGTTTCCAAAAGACGAAAAACCGGCCAAAGCGACTGTCGTCGTCCAAGAGGACAGCTATCGAGATGATTCAGCGGACAATCCGTGGACAAGGGTCTACGTACTCGAAAATTCGCTGCTTCAGGTCAACTGATATTCCGGATCAAGACTTCGGAGATTTGATTTTTCGTTGGGGCAATGTATTTACGTCTGACCTTAGTGGCCGGTTTTAATAGTAATAACAACTTTATTTATTCAATTCAAGGAAGGGGAAGCATTCCAGAGGTATCCCATTCGAGAGTATTCAACCTCAGCCGGATGTGATTGACTGAGAATCGATTTTTGCTGAGGGAGGAAACCGGAGTACCCGGAGAAAAACCCCAGGGCCGAGGCCAGGGATCGCAGATGTGGGAGGCGTGCTTGATAACCGCTGAGCTACCCCGACTAGAGTAGGTGTCTTAAAATCGAACATGTCATTCACCGCACTTATAGCCGGTTGTTGATTAATTATCGTTTCAGTTTAGATTTGTTAGTAACAAGGAGTGGTGGTTAGAGATTCCTATAGGGCGTCAGGGCGGTTTAGCGGTCATCCACCGCGCTTCCCACCCCTGTGACCCGGGTTCAACCCTGGGCTCGGGTCACATGTTAGCTGAGTTTCAGTCGATCTCAATCTGATTTTTAAGGGTTTTTCTTCGGGTACCCTCGATAGGGATAACCTCTGGTATCCTTCTCTTTCATTGAGTTAAATGTATAAAGTTGCTATTGAGAAGAGAGCGATGTCTAGAAAAGTAGCAAAAAAGGTAAAATGGACTGAACAAATGAACAGAGATGTTTTGGATTGTAAGAGACGGGCCATGGAAATGATATCATCAGAAAACCCACCACGAAACGAGAATGGTAGAAAGAGAGGGTATATTGAAGTGATGGAACGATTATGGGACTAAATGGGCTATGAAAATCTTGGTATAAAAGCCCAAAATCTGAGAGATGCGGCCGCAAGGCGCGAAGGATTGCAAGAGTTTTCTATGGATACTATTTCGGAGGAGTCGAGAGCGACAAATAATTTAGGGAACTCCGGGGGGGGGGGGGGGGCTTACTTCCTTATATGGGCTGTATAGGTATGTGCGGCGCCAAAGGGTATGGATTTTTAGCCGTTTTGGTCTGAAATAGGGTATCAATTTTAGACCAGTTTGGTCTGAAACTGATGCAGTACTGCTAGTGGATGTGTCAAACGCATTCAATACACTAAACCGAGCCGCCGCCCTTCATAACATCGGGGTTCTTTGTCCAGCGTTAGCTATATTTGCAATCAATACCTACCAAGCACCAGCACGACTATTCTTAACGGGGCATAGAAAGCTCATTTCCGCGGAGGGTACTACGCAAGGCGATCCCTTAGCAATGTGCATGTATGCTCTCAGTCTACACCCGCTCATCTCTCGTCTACCGGCAGTGCGTCAAGTCAAACAATGCTGGTTTGCAGATGATGCGACAGGGTGTGGTGGGATGAGCTGACGATGGCCGGACCGGACTCAGGATATTATCCTAATGCTGGAAAATGCTGGCTTTTTACGAAGCCTGATAAGGAGAAGACCTCTAGGAGCATCTTTGAAAAACAGCAATTAACATCACCAGAGAAGGAGGGAAGCATCTGGATGAAGCGCTGGGCTCCAGGTCCTATCTTGAGCAGTACGTTAACGGTAAAGTCGAAGAATGGGTGGTGCAGGTGACAAAATTAGCTGAGTTTGCTTTGTCGAAGCCCCAGGCTTGCTACGCAGCGTTCACTTTTGGATTAAAATCATCATCATCATCATCACCGCTGGACGTACTTTATTAGAACTCTGCCCGATATAGAAGATCTACTCACACCTTAGGAGTGCGCAATAGCTGGTTCCCTAATACCGTCCATTACAGGTCACAATTGTACACAAACTGAACGTGAGCTGCTGGCGCTGCCAGTGAGAATGGGAGGCATGGGCCTAATAAAGCCGAGCCAAACAGCAGCCTTAGAGTATGCAGCATCAGCCAACAACTCTGGTCCATTTTCCCAACGAATAAAATCACGGGCGCATGAGCCACCCGACGAAAGTGAAGTACACGCTATGCAACGGGAGATGAGCCAAGTGAAGAATCAGTATCTGAAGGAAAAACTCGATGAGGTGAAGGGCTCGATTTCTGGAAAAACTCTGAGAGCTGTCGACCTTGCCACTCAGAAAGGTGCTTCTAGTTGGCTTACTGTTTTGCCAGTTAGAGATATGAACTTTGATTTAAACAAGAGTGAGTTTCGAGACGCTGTGAAACTCAGGTATGACTGGGAAGTTCCTGATACGCCTTCTGTTTGTGTTTGCGGGGACATCTTCACTGTGGATCACTCTATGATATGCAAACGAGGCGGATTTATCATCCAACGCCATAATGAACTGAGGGATTTTGAGGCGGAACTGCTTCGCATGATATGCAATGGTGTCGAAACCGAACCAGTAATTTGCAAGACATCACAGGAGAAGAGTTGAATAGGATATAGTTGCTAGGGGATTCTGGGAGAGGCAGAGGTCAGCTTTTTTTATGTCAGAGTATGCCATCCGAATGCAGACTCCAATAGAGATTTGGATCCAGACCAGATATTCAGGCAGCACGAAAAAGAGAAGAAGCGCCAGTATGCTAGCCGCGTGTTAGAAGTAGAGCAAGCTACATTCATGCCATTAGTTTTCAGCTCGGCCGCGGGGTGGAATGGCGGTGGAATGTAATCGATACCATAGTAGACTTGCTGAGTTAGTTCGTAGAAAGAATGGCGAAAGTTATGCGACTACCATGTCACGAATCAGGTGAAGAGTGTCTTTTGCGCTGCTGAGATCAGCATTACTTTGCTTTAAGAGGCTCGCGAGCTCCTAGGAGAGTCCACTTAGAACTGTCGGACATTGACTTACATATCGAAAAAGGACATGCAAATATTCGTTTAAGGCATTGAGAATGCTATTTCTGGGGAATTTTAGCCAAAGCGAGGAACACTGAGCCAAGAAGTGGACTGTATATAGCTATTCAAAAGTAGAGTTTTTGCCATTTAAATGTGTAGAGTATTTTTTACTAATTAATTTTTTAATTTTGACAAATGACAGTAGGCAAATTTATAAGGGTTGTAAAGAATGAGTGTATTTGTAATTCGTTTCCCTGACATATATATTGTCCTATGAATTCTTAAAGTTGTATTTTTTTAGCCACTAATAAACGTTTTCATTCTTATTAAAAATATTTATTATTATTATTATTATTATTATTATTATTATTATTATTATTATTATTATTATTATTATTATTATTTCCGCACATTGCATTTCCAATGGAACTTCAGTACTCCAGGAAGCTTGGTGACAACAAGTCTCCTCAAACTTCTAGGACCTTCCTAAGAATCCTTGCCGTGTTCAGAATCACACTTTTCTGAAGCACGTCTATCTTGGTCTTACCATTGTTTTCATTTTCCATAACTACTAGCTTTCTCATTCTTTTCTGTTTTTTGTTAATTGAACGCGTTGTTTAAGCCTTTTCATCCTAACAAAGTATTCTTTTCTATATTTCCTAACTGTTTGCTTAGTTAGCAACCTTTGACAGCATTTTCTTCTAGAGTTATTTATGTATTTTGAGGTAGCCCTTTACATAGGCTTTTTGAAGCTTCTCTGGGCTCCCTTGCCTCTAAACGTAAAAAAAAAAGAAACAATGATATACATATTTCTTATTTTATGACAAAAATAATACACTGAACTGAATTGGCAATAAGATATCCACATCCACACCGTACGTATCAATTTTTTCGTTATAGTTTTTCTATGTCGAACGACTTTGAATAATCAAGAAGAGACTAGAATAAAGTGAAGTTATATTCCATGGATTATATTCTCGAAATCGTCGTCGTCGTCCTTGGTTAAGCTTCATCATTTTCGAAATCGTTCGTTATTGCTGCAGGCGGATCAACACAGTGGGAAAATTTACTTCATCAGTATCGTAACTGTCATCAGCCCCAGACAAACTCTTTATAGCTCTTTTAAGTGAAGCACGAAATCGAGGCTAGACTAAGGTTGGAACCCCTTTTCAACCAATTGCATCTCCAGTCGATGAAGATAGCCACGATCTGGATAGCCGTTGCTGCAAAGCAAGAAATAGCCAGAAATGAACAACCCTAACCCTGACGATGTTGGATTTGGAGGAAGCTAAATAATTCAGTAACAATCATTTGGCCACATTAAAGATATATCTGAAGATTCTGAAGCTCAAGAAAACGGGGTGCGAAGCGTTTTGAAATGCGTTTTTTATTCCGAGCCAATCGCATTCACCTGCTCAAACTTTCAAACAAGACCTTTTTTTTGCGAGGTAATATTCAACTTATTTTTGGATCTTTTGCCTAAACGTCCAAAAGGGCAAAATTCTTATTGTC
>OX421447.1:51612262-51632262 GCA_949126865.1 Montipora capitata | reverse complement strand
TGCATTAAATGATGCTTTATGATTGCGATGATCCCAGACCTTAACTTGTTTCACTCCCGCAGTTCAAATGTATGTCTTTAATACATTGCTCCTTCACCAACTCATCGACGGGTTCAGTTACGTTCTCACAAAAAAAATTACCAGCTCAATTCACAGAGCACTGCAGAGGCATGGGTTCGAATCCCGCTGAAGCCTGAATATTTCAGGCTTTCCTTTCGTTACTGCTAAAGTAGTGTTCACAGACCATTTCCATAAATGGCGACCTCCTTCCCTCATTTTGAAACAAATATCCTTTTGAAATTTGCTCATCGTAGCGAGGCTAAAAGGGCTTATTAGCATTAAAACAAAAGAATATTTTATTTGGCCGCCATTATGAAAGAAGTCTATAACTACGATGACCTCAAAAGTTAATATATGATTGATATAGTTGCGTCAAATAGCCTGTTACAAATGTTGGCGATCGTAAAGGTAATACCTTGAATACGGACTTTTTTGAAGTTCTACGAACCTCTTTTTGAACAAACGCCTGTGACCTATTGTTTTCTTATTCCACAAATGAATGTACACAACACCCAAACAACATATGCAAAAAAAAGACAAATGAAGAAGTTTCTAAAGAAACTGTGGTGTTGCGTCGGTGAAGAAATTTAAAAAACACTAAAATTTGGTTTCATGAAACGAGTTGATATTAAAGGCGGATTAACCACGGTGGAAAAAGGTTTGTGAGGCGTGCTTTGGCGATCGAAACGTCAGCTCACAAGCCAGTGTTACCTTGAATTCCCCGGTCAAAGTTACAGCTGATGATAAAGGTTCCAGTATGACCGTGACCCGGGAGAGCGTTTTCCGAGTCAATCCTCCAAATCATGTGACCAGGGGGCTGATTACCTCGATGACCATCCAGTGACGGACAAAATGGGCACACCACCATCCCAGACATCCCAAACGTTGAGTGTAAACACGACAGGCAAGCGAAATAGGAAGCAGAACATCTGGAGCATTCTCGGTTGATAGTAGTTTCGTTCTGCATGCAAACGGCGCATTTTGTTGCTTCTTCGATAGGGTTTTCAAAATCTGAAATTTAATGGGAAGATTGTTTAACAGCTATTACTTCTGAAGGTAAACACGATGCAGAGAATGCGGCGGATGACACAAGCCAGGATCTTGATAATTGTGTTTCATCCAGAAACATGTAATTATGTTTACAAACTACACTTGAGCAAAATTAAATCTTTATTAGTAATAAGGCAAACCTTAATATCGTTTCCGTAATGGTAGGATAGTTCAATGTGCCAACAAATAATGGTAGTGGTGAAATGTGTCCGTGAGAAAATTTGAAATGGTAGCTGCTCGGCAAAACTTAAGCAGTGAAGCCTACGTCTTCAGCATAATAATATTTGCTAAAATACTTCAAATTACCCTAAATGAATGATTCGCCAAATTCACCAAATTTTTGTTGAAAAGATTGTTTTCCTGCACTGGAAGCATAACCTGATCCAAAGAAAATTTCTGACCCAGGGAAATTGGTATTTAATCCGAAATATTTCAACGCTATCGCAACGTCTTCATCAGACGAGTAGTTGATTTCATTATCGGTCACGTGATTATAAACCACATTACCATCCATTTTAGTGCGCCGTAAACAGGCGGTAGGTTCAGGGGGCTGTTTCTCTAAAGTCCTGAAAACTTTTCTACCTCGAAAAGTTATTTGTGAAACTGCCAACCAACCACTTGTTTCGGAAAGCCGATCTTTTAACATGTTCTAAGGTAACAAATAGCAAAATAAATATGAAATTTCACGATTTAAATCATCTTCTTTCTTGACAAACACATAGCCTACGGGCAGGCTCTGATTGGCACTGCGAACGAGTGGCAAAGCCTCAAGAAACAGGGAAAGAGCGGCAGAGCGAAGAGAGCCCGCGAGGGGCCTGACGCGATACAATAAGAACCTGCAAGGATGGCATTGGTTCCTGAATAAAGCACGTTTGTCCATGAACGGAACATTCTGATTGGTGAAAAATGACAGGCCCTGTTATTACGTAGATGGGTTTCCCACGTGCAATTTGCAGTCATGTTTGTTGATTGGCTAACAATTTGACACATTAAGTTGGCGAGTTGTCAAATTTTTGACACCATTGGAGGGGCCGGATTCGAAAAACAATTACATCTTTTTAGGCTACGTTCACACGGTACCGGACGAATTTTCTACCGGTTAAAAATTCGTCCATTTAGCGGTTCCGTTCACACGGAACCACGCTAAACGTACGAAAATTTGGACGCCTCGCCGTTCAAAAATTTGAACGCCAAAATCGAGGACGAATTTTTAGCCGGTACGGTCGAAAAATTGACCGGCGCTCTCTGAACACGTCTGAACACCAGAAACGTACAATTTTTTTCACGGTAAAGGCTTGGTTACGTGAATGCGAGGCTGCTCAGCTGGAAGAAGAAAAGATGGAGGCTGCCATCTTAATCGCTCTTCTCGGAAAGATCATCCATGTAAAATATTTATCTCTTTCAGTGCTGTCAGGTGTCGTATCTTTGGCCTCATTGCCGCTGTCGTCAACCTTTCTCTTTTTTGGCGCCATTTTGGATCTTGGAAATAGCCCTCTGCGCATGAGCAGCTTGTAAGTCCAAAGACAAACGTTAAAATTTCATCCGGTACGTAAATTCCGTGTGAACAGAGCAAAAGTATTGCACGGTTCCGTGCGAACAGAGTAAACGGTCAATTTTTCAACCGGTCGAAAATTCGTCCGGTACCGTGTGAACGTAGCCTTAGGCTCTAATTTTTCCGACGTGATCTCTTCTCTAAATTAACGATTATCGTTATAACTTAATTTGCTTTGAATTAACTATTATCGTTAATTTATGACACA
The DNA here is from genome assembly GCA_949126865.1 of Montipora capitata. Classification (NCBI taxonomy): domain Eukaryota; kingdom Metazoa; phylum Cnidaria; class Anthozoa; order Scleractinia; family Acroporidae; genus Montipora; species Montipora capitata. The sequence continues at coordinate 51,629,392 of OX421447.1, read as the reverse complement.
GTGTCCCAGGACTTCTAGTACCAGAGAAAATAAGGAAATTAAAAATTATAAGCCGTAGATTGGATTTGAACCCAGAGGTTTTACTGTATAGGAACCGCTTCTTTCCGCCGCACTACTGAAGATCAAGACACCGCACTCTCAAAAATACATATATTTAAGTCTCCCATAGAATATCACTGCTGAAGAGTAATTAGGCCTAAGCTGGATGAATAATTTAGGCCTAAGCTTTGATTTTAAAATGTTTATCTTTCTCGTGAAATTTGGCAACCGACTTTTGCAGTGTATTGGTTGTTGCCGAGTGATAATACAGCATTATCAAATATTGTTTAAATATTGTTTGTATTTTAAAAAGTATCTGACCCTTTCCCATAATCCATATCATGTTTTCAGTCTTCTAAATTAACGATCATAACAAATCCAGAGCAAATTACGAATTAACGATAATCGTTAATTCAATAGAGAATAGGTTGCATTTTTCGCTCGCCGTCTCGTCTCAGGCCCCTCGCGGCTTCGCCACTAGTTGCAACCCATCCTCTACCTCTGAAATGACGATTATCGACAATTCCTAATTTTCTCTACATTGACTATTATCGTCAATTTCGGACACTTAGCGCTTGATAGGAATTATGGGAAATGAATATATATTTTAAAATCCGAACCCCAATGCCTGAACTCGCAGGACTCGAACCTGGGAATGTTCAATTAACGACCAATACCAGCCACCCTCTAAATGCGCTTCTGCCCCACATCAGCAGTACATGTCCATACTCCCTGAGAGCAGAGAAAAGGGACATCCACTTCTTCATGATCAGGGACAGGAGGAACTGTAATCTAAAAAGAACATAGAGTTTTTTATGTTCAGGTATTTCCTCTAAATCAGCGCATTGATTTATATGTAGATAGTAATATTATTACAGTATGTAAATAGTAGTATTTATTCTTATGCTTGTATGTAACTCGTTAATTTAGTTTATAGCCAACTACAAGAGAGTTTAATAAACTTTAAACCTACTGTGTAAACGTACCATAAGCCTAACGGCTCTCTAAGATCATGGTCTACCATAAAAAGTGCAATGCTTGTAACAAGCATTATGTGGGAGAAACCGGATGGTCATTGGTGATGGGCTTACACGGAAGAACACAAGACGCGCTCCTTCAGCCGTTTACGAACGTTGCGATTCGTTAAAACATGACATCAAAATACAAGACGTCAGAGTTTTAACATCAGAGGATAACAAGGACGAACGCCGGGTTAAGAAGGCATTTTTCATCAAGAAAAAGTATATTGACACATTAAAAAATGTTCTGGCAGTAAGCGATGTGGTAGTCTAGTGGTTAAGTGAAAGGGTTGTTTTTCTCTTCATATAAATCACAAAGCCAACTCCTCCTATGTTCGAGAGTGTCTAGACCTGCTGCTAAAAGCGCGCCAATATAACTATCTATGTGAGGAAACACTATGTGCAAAACCCTTTTTTGAAGAGATTCTATTTTGTCTGAAAGGTAGCTGGGGATTGCCTGCCAAACTGGGATGGCACATTCTAGCACAGGTCTTATAGTGGTTAGACAGACTTTCAAAATAGACATTTCATCCACGCCGGCTCTCTTTAACACCCGCAACGAATAGTTTCTTACTTGCTTTCTTACAAATACATTCTACATGGGTATTCCATTTAAGGTCACAGTCAACATGGACACCTAAGATCTTATAAGTTGACACACGCTCTATTACTTTGTTTCCAATAATTATTGGACTTAAAGAAAAGTTGGAATAATGCATGAAATTGATCAACATTTCCTTGCATTTAGAAGGGTTTATTCTCATGTTGTGGTCCATGGCAAAATAATAGATATCAGAAACAGCTGAATTCAGCAGGCAAATGGAATTCCTGGGTAGAATCTCAATAGCAGAAGTATCATCCACGTACTTGGTGTGTAACTTTCAGTCCGACAGTAGTCTATTGGTCATCACAGAGAAAAGAACCACGCCGAGCTTCGTCCCTTGAGGCACACCACCGTTAAAAACTTTCCAATCAGACATGTTACCACCAATTCTCACAGCCTGGCGTCGGTTAGTCAAAAACGCACGAATACAGCAGAGCAGGACCTCACCGACATCGAATTCTTGAAGTTCCGTCATAAGGATATTGTGATCAATAAGATGGCATCCCTTGGAGAAGTAGGCATAGAATATTCTAGTCCCGGCATCAGCGCTGTCCGTAGCCTCGTAGATGGCCTGTAACATGTAAAGCAGCGCATCAGTCGTCGAATGTCTCTTAAGTGCATACTGCCGCACGTCGATTTTGCCGTCAACCTTGGGTAAGAGCCTGTTGCAAGCAAATCCTTCCATGACCTTGGCTAGAGTACACGTAAGTGAAATTGGACGAAGATCACTTTCAATTTCCATGGGAGGGGTCACCTTAGGGATGGGAGTGACGATTGATGACTTAAGGAGCGGGGATATGTCCTTTCTCCAGTGTTTGGTTGTAAATGTTCTGAATGACTGTGGCTAACTCTAGCGCAAAATCCTTGAGGAGTTTGTTGGGAATGTTATCCGGTCTCACAGCCTTAGCAGTATTCAGCATTGACAAGGAGCGGTAAACTTCATCTCTGGAGACAAAGAGTTCCTGTGGCACAAAATTTGGTGGTCTAGCCTGTGTTAGGAGTGAAAAGTGTTCCGTAAGACTGACAAAAAAAAAATTATTAATCTTATTTGCCAATGCTTGAGTGTTCCTACTTTTACCAAGAAACCGATGATACCACTCCTGTTGGATATCTTGCCCAGTAAGAGACTTTACTTGCCTCCACCACTTACTAGGATTGGTGGAATCCACCTCGGCTACTTTGCTATGATAGTAATGCTGTTTAGCTTTGGTGATCGCGCTGGACCTTATAGTACGGGGAGTCTTTGCCACCTCGAATAAACACCGAATAAAAGCCGTTTGACGCTTGCAAATCCAAATCTTGAGTTTTTTCGTAATCCATGACCTGTCAGTTGGGTGTTTCTTAATTACTCACCGTGGAAGGAATGTGTCAATAGCTGAATTTAGATCTTTCAGAAAAACTGCAAGCTTGTCTTCCGCAGAAGTAGCAGACAAGACTATGTTTCAGTGCTTCCCTGTCGTCCAGCGTCCCAGCGCCCGCCACGCACTGTCACGCATATCGCGTGACTCTATTTTGTTGATAATGTTTCGGCGAATTAATCGGTTTTGCCAAGATGTTATAATGGTCCGATGAAGCTATTTTCGGAAGCTGAGACATGGCGAACTTCCTCCTTTTTTGCCGTAAGGTTGTATATCCACTCCGGGTAGCAATTCATGCTAAGAGCAGATCGGACACGCTCTTCTTCCTTCTTTTGATCTTCATTCTCTGTTACTACGTTTGTTGCCCTGTGCAGGAGGGTCCGATCCACAGAACGCTTATGTTCCAGATGATGATTAGAGGTAAAATTAAGGTACCGGTCTGTATGGGTTAGTCGTCCCATCATCCTTCACGTATACGCTGGTGTCTAAAAACGGTAATCTCCCATCTTTCTCCACTGCAGACGTGATTGGAATATTAGGATCAATAGCATTTAGATGATTTGTGAATGATTTATCAAGGTGAAGGTGTTATCAAATCGTAACCACCGAGACGGTGGATTATATTGGTGGATGACCGTAGAGCGGTTTCCTCAAAGTACCCCAGGCAGATGTTGGCGAATAGGTGACACGGAGGATCCCATAGCTGCTCCTTGCTTTTGTTGATAAAGTTCACCATCAAACGAGAAGCAGGTACTATTTGGACATCTCTTGAAGTTTTGAGTCTTGAATCGACCAATCTCGTATGACAGACTGATTGTCTGGCCTGGTAAAGCAGGAAGATCAACTGAAGAAAGAAAACCATGTCCCACCTGCTCTTAACACGAATGGCTACCCGAACTAATAGTACTTAGTAAATTTTCAGCTCCGACTACTGCATTTCTAGCTTTTTGATTGGCTAAAAAACTCCGACTATGAGGCAATAGTCGAAGTTTTACGTCATATGGAAAATAGTGCGCCAAGATGCTCTTTCCGGATGCTTTGTAAAATTGTGGAAATAAAAATCGGCGGCAAAACCCGGTTTGAGAATTTACTAAAACAATTATTCCATTCGCCCTTGTTGGATATGAAGTGATTATAACCAACTTGCGCTACGCGCTCGTTGGTTATTTTATCACTTCATATCCAACTCGGGCTCATGGAATAATTGTTATATATACAACCTGCCGGCAAAAGGGAGATAGTATGACGGGGTAGCAGCGGCTGCAAGGAATACTTGTTCGGCTACCACATGTACGTGGACTATCTGAAAGACTTCGGAGATCCTTCAGTGCACATGGGGTTACTGTTTACCATAAGCCTAATGGCTTTCTAAGGTCGAAGTTATTACATGTTTTAACATGTAATAACTTCGACCTTAGAGAGCCATTAAAAAGACCACAACCCTCTGGAAAAGAAAAGTGGCGTTGTCTACCATAAAAATTGTAAAGCTTGTTACAAGCTAAGCAGTATGTGGGAGAAACTGGAAGACCATTTAGAGTGCGCTTACAAGAACACAAGACGCGTACCACTTCAGCCGTTTACGAACAGTGTAAGACCTTGCAACATGACATCTCAATACAAGACGTCACAATTTTAACATCAGAGGATCACAAGGACAAACGCCGGGTTAAGGACGCATTTGTCATCAAGGAATTAAGTCCTCAGTCCCGACACTTAACGTGGATGGGGGCCTGGACCTACCACCTAAATGCACTAAAATAGCCTTGTGGTAAATTTTAATCACGAGACCGATAATGAAATCAACCACTCGACTGATCAAGAAGCGATAGCGTCGTAATATCTTGGAAAAAATACTGATTGCTCTGATTTAGAAATTTTCTTTGGATCAACAGATGTTGGCAATGTTTAAATGTGGCAGGGGAAAAATGATATGCTATTTCCTTGGTAAAAAGAAATTAGTATCCCAGGCAAGATTCGAACCCTACGACCTCCGTTCGCCATTAGGATGCTCTACCAATTATGTTACAGGGAATACCACTGGTCTTCATGCTAAAAAAATATCCAATTTCTTTTCTTTCCTTCATTAGTCAGTCCTCAGTTCTCGGGAACACATGAGCCCAACAAATTGACCTGCTCAGTCCTAACTGTGAGGATTCATAGCTCAGTTGCAAGAGTACTGCACCGGCATCATGGGTTTGAATCCCGTTGACACCACCTGAATTTCTCAGGTGTCTAGAAGAGACAATAGGCCTTTTAATTTGCAACTAACGATCACATGGTACAAAATCCGCCATGCTGGAGGGCAAGCTCATTATTATTCCCCCACTGGGATCTTGATATCAGCAGGCAAGTCAGAAATTTAAAGAAAACGACAAAACTTTTGAAATTACAAGACATGCTTCCACAGAAAGCTCTGTCATCTTCAGTTGATTAATGTACAAAGCGTTAAGTTGAATTTATCAGTAAGTACGGAAAAAGTGCTAATTATGCCAGTAACAACGGAATGTACATAAAACGTGACAACGCGATTTACGTGATGCAGTTGTTGATTAAGAGAAGGTTGTTCTCTTTGAATATGAAAAGCTTCTTTTATCTTGAATTGAAAAGTCGTAGGGGCGTGATCTAAAATATGGACAGGCATTACAGCCCGCACATGCAAACTTATAAACCACACGCGAACGAAGTCCGCCAGGGATAGGGTCTTTCACGCCAAACAAGAGAGATCTTATTAACGGGCTTAGCTCACAGAATAGTTGTAAATCGTCCAACATTTTTGAAAGCCAAGCTAATAATACAACTATAAATAACGCCGATGATATGGCGGAAGCTTTCAATGTGCACTTCACTAACATTGTGAAAATAAGTATAATATTTAATTTATATGGAAACATATTTTAGATCACGCCTCTACGACTTTTGAACTCAAGATAAAAGAAGCTTTTCATATTCAAAGAGAACAACCTTCTCTTAATCAAAAACTGCATCACGTAAATCTAAAACTATCCTTTTAATTCTCACATTGTCACGTTTTATGTACATTCCGTTGTTACTAGCATAATTAGCACTTTTTCCGTACTTATAAATTCAACTTAACGCTTTGTACATTAATCAACTGAAGATGACAGAAGTTTCTGTGGAAACATGTCTTGTAATTTCAAAAGTTTTGTCGTTTTCTTTAAATTTCCCCACTGGGACATTAAAACAAAGAGACCTGAACCAGTCAAGCATGACTTGCCTTTGTTTTAATGTCCCAGTGGGGGAATAATAATGAGCTTGCCCTCCAGCATGGCGGATTTTGTACCACGTGATCGTTAGTTGCAAAAGGCCTATTGCTTAAATTGTCCAGGTAAGTACGAGAATCACTTCAACCTTTTGTTAGTAATAAATATCGTCGCTCACCTTTTTTATTGTCTTTTCTTCTTCCATTACTTTCTTCGTTCTTCTTTTCTTTGGCTCTTTCTTCAACTTTCAAGTGAAATGGGCTGCCTCTGATCTTCTCGCCTTCTATTGTTACGGACACACTGAATTCTCCTGCATCGTCGAGTTTATACTTCACTTCATAGCAGCCGTCTTTTGAGTCGCATATCCTGGGTTTGATGACTTCTCCGGTCCGCAATGACTGGATGTCAATCTCAACTTTGTCAGTATCGCTGTAGGTTGTTTCACCTCGCCAGTCTTTCGTGGTGATCATAAAAGTGCAATCGTTGCCTTGTAAACCCTCCAGCAGCCCCTTGCCCCGAGCAATGGACATCGAAGGATCAGTATTGGAGAAAATTATCTTCCCCAGTTCTTTTTCCAACATGGACAAATTATTTCCGACATACTTCACGGCAGACACATTCATCTCAATGGGGCGATTGAATTCCGAGGAAGACAAAAAATCTTCAAACCTTCGGTCAAGTGTTTCTTCAACATTCAAGATCTCTGGCAGATTATTACGCTCTAAAATGTCTCTGCCGAACTCCAAGCTACTGTTTATATCCGTAAGTTTCCCGTTCAAGCTAGTCATTTGGGACGAAAATTCATTTTCAAAGCTTTCTTTCGCCTTGAGTAATTCTTTTGACATGGCCTCTTCATGTCTCCGAATTAAGCTTCTGCAGTGTGCAGCGAAGCGATTAACTTGAATCGTCGCTTGATCGAAGCTATGATCCACCCCTATTCTTCTTTTCTCCAATATCTCTTTTTGTTCCTGCAAGCGACAGCCAACTGCTTCAACTTCTTGCATTCTTTTTGTAATTTCAGATTTCTTCTGGTCGAGTCCATGGTCAAAAGAGATACATTTGTGATCACGATGCTCCAACACCTCGCAATCGCGACAGATGCAAACTTTACATTTGTCGCAATAATACCTCAGTTCATCCTTGTGCTTTTTACAAATGTTTGCTCGCCGAGCGAAATCTTGGACATCGTTTGATTTGAACCTTGAAATCTCTTTTACACTGTGGCCTTTGAAAACCTTTCCTTTTGCATGAAGACTAGCACAGTCGTCGCACAAGAAGCAGTTGCAATCAGTACAATAAAACTTCAAAGCAATTCTTCGGTCGCAGATCCCACATTGCGGTGAATCTTCGTTTTCCAGTTGTCCACTGTAAGCCTCCACGATTTCCACCAACTGCTTGCAGAACAGGTTGGATGGAAGCTTGTTTATGTCGTTGTCATCACAATGGGTGATGTGACGGCATGTAGGGCAACTCAAGTCTCCATAGCGGTGCTGTCGCAGCCACCCTTCCAAGCAGTTCTTGCAAAAAGTATGAAGACATTTCAATATTTTTGGTTCGTTAGCCTCGCTAAATTGTTCCTGGCAAACAGAACATTCAAGTTCTTTCTTAATATCGTCGAAAAAGTTCTTACTGCAAGCCATGAATTTACCAATAAGATATGATTGGGCCCAAAATATTAATTCTCGGAAAAGCGGAAGTTACTGGATGTCGCTGGTAACAAAGCCCTCTCGTTTAATGGTATACTTAGAGGCTTGGGCATAGAATTTAATTTAATCACTCACACAGCGCTATTTGCATATGGTGATGAACAGTGCTTGTTAAATTATACTTAAAATTAGTAAAATGTAAACTTACGCGACCTCTTCCTCTATAATCAATATTAAAAAATATACAAGCAAACAAGCAAAAGAAAATTCTTTAGTTAAGACTTTCGTCCCGCATCTGACATAATACCCAGCAGAGTAGCCATGCACGGTACAAATTTCCGCAACCATATCGCATTTGAATTGAGAATAAATTGTTCACTTGCTGCTTGGGGTCAAGAAGCAAGGATTCATCTCAACAAAATTCTATTGCTTGAAAAATGGGCTCTTCGAATAATAAACTTCTGAGATAGACGCGATTATGCAATACATCTCTTCATTGACGCCAATGTTTACCCTTGAACTTTATATATCATCAGACTATATGTAATCTTATGCATGATGTCAACAAACAATAAGGTACCTTCTGGAATTTTAAATCTATTAAAAAAAAAACAGTGGTTGTCATTCATAGAACACTAGAGCATCGGCTTCAGGAAATTTTTATATTAACAGTGTCGATCTAGAAGTATATAAACTGTACTTCTCTCGCTTTGGGGCAAAGCTGTGGAATGAGATATTCACTCACTTCCAATATCTCCCTAAGAATAATTTCAGCAAAAAAAAAAAAACACTACGCAAATTACTTTTTCACATTTTGAATATAATAATACAATACAGAACATAACTGTATTGATTTGCCCACCTAAATTACTGGGTTGCCAGTATGGCAATCCCAGTCGGAAAGTGGGTGGGATTTGTTTATTTGTTTTATTACTGGGTTGCCGTATGGCAATCCCAGTCGGAAAGTGGGTGGGATTTGTTTGTTTTATTACTGGGTTGCCGTATGGCAATCCCAGTAGGAAAATGGGTAGATTTTCCGTTTTATTACTGGGTAGTGGAAATGCGTAGATTTCTCTGGTGGACACAGTAGAATGATAAACTTAATTAACCGGAAATGGCGTCGAAAGTCATGTAACGAGAATGGCGTTTTAGTGGATCTTTGAACAAAATATACCCTTATGAAGCTCAATAATGGCAAATCATTTGGATACTGAACAAGACAGGCGGTGGAATCTTAAAAGCGACGAGTAATGGACTTCGACAACAATCTGTCGCCCGTCGAGCCGAAATCAAAGTGAGCTGCATTTTCAAGATTTTACCAAGTTCTCTGGTAACTTATGGGTTCAACAAAGACAGAGAACGAATTGAACACCTTAATTAAGTGGATCTGTGATCAACTCTGCAAAGTCTTCAGGTAAAAAAAAAATTGGAAACGTGACAGCCAAAAATTATTTGAAAGAAAGCTTGTCGTCTATTTTGTGCTTCATTATTCAAGGAAAAGGTTCTTCATGGAAACGGTTTGATCCTGAAATTTTAGTTTGTTGTAATATTGCGCATATTTGACACGATTGAGTTTTTTCTCTTCACGCACGTAATGAAATAGGAAGGGGTTTTTGCCTCTAAATAACCTGAATAGCAAATATGTTGTTTGTTTCGAAAAATTGTTCGCTGGAAAAGGTGGCCTTTATGAATTCATCATGTTTTATGATATGCGAGCTTAACTGGATAGTTTTTATGGCAGTAGTAAAGCATTTTCTTGCTATTCAAGGAAAATGTTCTTCAGGAAAGGGTTTGAACCTGAAGTACATGGTAATTTGACACGATTGAGTTTCTTGTCTTCACGCACGCAATGAAATAGGAAGAGGTTTTCCCCTCTAAGAGCAAATATGTTGTTTGTTTCAAAAAATTGTTCGCTGGAAAAGGTGGCCTTTATGAATTCATCATGTTTTATAATATGCGAGCTTAACTGGATAGTTTTTATGGCAATAGTAAAGCATTTTCGTGTCAAAATGAGGTTAGCGTTTTTCTGTTGTGCTAACTTAATTAAATATAAAGCCTCGTGAGTTTGTTATTCTCGTTAACCAACAATGGCGCCGAAAGTCATTGCAACGCGAATGGCGTTTTAGTGCATCTTATGTTGTTTGTTTCAATAAAATCTTTCCCTGGAAAAGGATTCTGTGATATTTTCTGCCTTTGTGAATTATAATATCATGTTGAAACGTGATACGGGAGGATATTTTTAGTATTGCTCTGTAAGCAGGAAAGTTTTCATGAAAATAAACAGGTTTGTTGATAGCGTGCTTGAGTTTCAACAAAATGAGCCCCAAAATCAGCAAAAAATTTTGACGCGAATAATGAAGTTGTTTTACTTTTTTTTATTTTTTTTTTCCGTGTCGATAAAAGTCTTGCCTGTCACTCCCCTGGTAAGTGGTGTCTTTGTGCATAAAGCCTTCTGCGCGTATTTTCTTAGGATCGAGAGAGTAGTGGAAATGCGTAGATTTCTCTGGTGGACACAGGAGAATCATTAACTTAACCTGCAATGGCGTCGAAAGTCATGTAACGCGAATGGCGTTTTAGTGGATCCTTAAATAAAATATACCCTTATGGAGCTCAATAATGGAAAGTCAGTTGGATAAACTAGGCAGGCGGTGAAAAACCAACACCTGGAATCTCAAAGCCAAATGGAAAATTCTCTGGTAACTTATGGGATCAACAAAGACAGAGAACGAATCGAACACCTTAAGTGGATCTGTGATCACCTCTGCACAGTCTTCAGGTAAAAAAAAATTGGAAATGTGACAGCCAAGAATTATTTGAAAGAAAGCTTGTCGAGTATTTTGTGCTTCATTATTCAAGGAAAAGGTTCTTCATGGAAACGGTTTGATCCTGAAATTTAGTTTGTTGCAATATTGCGCATATTTGACACGATCGAGTTTCTTCTCTTCACGCACGTAATGAAATAGAAGGGGTTTTTGCCTCTAATAGCAAATTTTCGTGTCAAAATGAGGTTAGCGTTTTTCTGTTGCGTTAACTTAATTAAATCGTGAGTTTGTATTTGCCGTCTCCCGCGTAACCTTGATTTCCACTCTCAAAATTACCTCGAGAATCTACTTTTTGCGTAGAATAAGCTTTTAGAATGATGTTCTTGTTTTGCATAAAGCAAGCTAACAAAATATGTACCTTGCTGAGTTCGCATTTGTTAGCGTTAAGAGTATTTTCGGTCCGATGCTTCTGTTTTATGAGGGGTATATTGTTTTGATCTCCCATCCTAACACTAACTCCTCTGGACAGGGAAAACTTCAGTGAACTTTGGTATTACAAAGCTGTCAGATGCTCAGAGGGCACGCTTAAACTTGTGGTGAAAAGAAGTTGTGAGGGAACTTGAAAATTATCAACATGTCAGCCCAGAAGCCAATGTTTCTCGCTTCTCATTTATTTGTTATTTTTCAGAGACTGGAATGCTGTAGTTCAATACCACACAATTCAGTGCCTTCTGATTTTCTGTAGCACGTACCACAGACAACCCAGTGTATGCTTCACGGAAGCATCTCGTTAAAAATGTAAAGCTAGTCAAAAATGTCGATAAGTAAATTCTTGACTATTTGTTTCTATTTGTTCAATTCGTTTCATTCTTTCTTCTTTATTGCGTTACCTAGTTTTCATCTAATCATAATTTTTACGTTTCTCATTTGTAAATTGTAGACTTTCTTTAGTTAGCCTTAGTTTTAATTCCATGTTTTGCATCCATTTTCCCGCCTCGAATAGCTTTGCTAGTTGTGGGTAATGCTTCTGTAATGTTATCTGTTCATAAATAAAGATTTGTTTGTTTGTTGTTTGTTTGTGCGATGCGGAATTTTTTATATGGTCATATGAAAAACGAGAGAGAAATTGCTCTGTTTTTTAGTCTTCTGGTTCGTTTTCGCTTTTTTGATGCTTCTTTCATCCGTTTACATACAGTTTATCGCAGCTTCGTGAAATACAAATAATAAAAGCTGTCAGGCTGATCTAAAGTAGTGAATGGTCAAGACCCCACTAAATATGAGTATTCCGATTGAAAAAAAGGCATATGGCATCAACGAAAGTAACGCACATGTCGTATATCTCGATGGTCTCCCATCCAGATACCAACCCTGCCCGACAAGGATTAAGTTCTGTGAACTTCCGTCGTGATAGCATCTCAAAGGACGAGCGGCGGATCAATCGGTTAGTTAATATTGACCACCGTAATCGCAATTTGGTGATTCAGGGGCACCCAATGAGCCATTTTTTCAAAGATCATCAAAATATATCATGGTCATAAAATAAACCAACAATTAGCTTTTTTGGAGCAATTTCTCTTCCTGCTGGGAAATTTTTATCTGTTCTGCACTTTCAGCAAAAACAGACCAGAGGTCCGTTTGCCAGCTGGGCCGGGCGGAAGTTTCCCAGCCAGAAAGCATAAAAACAACAACATCGTACGGCTTACATTTAGCCTTCAACCTTAACATCGTACGGCTTAGACCCCGTTTATATGAACAAAGTTGTCCTGGGTAGAAGGGTCACCCGCCTTGCCAGGCCAACTTTTCCCGACCGTTTACATGAGTAAAGTTGTCCCGGTTGACCGAGCCAAAGTTAACCCTACTAAATTATTCATTGGCCATGCTTAATAATTCATAACTTCAATATCCCTCTTTCCGCTGGATTTCTATGTTTTAAATCACTCACACGGTCACTGCTGACTTTAATAGATTTAACTTCATTGATAGCAATTTAAGCCACAATGTTTTAAAGATAACACACGGACTTCAATTTCCGATACGTGGATTTGTGTCCCGGCTGACCGAGCCAAAGTGTTTATATAAAGAAAAGTTGACCCGGCTAGGAGGGTGACCTTACCGTCGAAAAAGGGTGACTCGTCTAGGCGGGTCACCCTTCTAGCCGAGCCAACTTTTGTTTTCTCATATAAACGGTTCGCTGTGTTTTATAAGGAAATGTAAGAAAAATTGGCTCGCCTAAGGTAGCTCGGTAGGCGAGTGACCCTTTTACCCGGGACAATTCTCCATATAAACGGGGCCTTACATTTAGCCTTTATTTGAATCCAAATAACCATCACGACAAAAAATATTTTTTCCAGGACAGGTGCGACCGCAAGCACATTGAAAAACATTGGTCAGAATACTTCTTTTCCAGCCAGCAAAGGTTAACCGTAAAAAATGTATTAGAATGAAATAAAGGTCTCAATCTTCCATTTGCGTGTCATTTCACAACGCCCGAAATGGCGGATGTACCTTTGAAATGGATCGTACCACGCACTTTGACAGACTTGACAGCCGCCTTGACGTTTTTGACAGCTCTCGCAATTTTCATGACTTTGCCAGGCTCCACACCAATGGAAATTAACTACTATATATGCAGTTAATTATTATATTGTAATGTAAAGAAAGCCGGATAATCAACTATTAAAATTCCAGTTAGCCTTTACGGGAAAAAATTAGCATTTTTCCGTTTTTTAAAATTTATTTTACATCAAAAGCCGCCATCTTTGTTCTTGTGTATGCAAACAAGACTATGACGTAGCAATAGTCAAAGCAATGACTGAAATTCCGGCTGAAATGAATGTAAACGACGAAAACACAGGCAAGAAGAGTGATAGTCACCCAATTGCAGACTTGAATCTTAATCCAGAGGCTTTTGTATGGATTTTGGCCTTCTATCAGAAAGAAAAAAACCCTGTCCAAAGACAAGAGTTAAATCAGCTGTTCTGAAAAACAAAGCCCTGTTCAACGACTACGAGTTAAATCAGTTCTGATATGGGTCCAAAATTAATACTTTCAAGTCTTCTCGGATAAGGACTTTGACGGGTAGGTTATTTATCTTATTTCCAAATCTGTTACTTAATTGTGAAAACAATGACAGATATCTGTGCCAAAATCCTGTGAAAATTTCAAATTGCCGGGTTGATTCTAGACCATTCAATTTAGTTTGAATACAAATCTACTCGTAACCGAAGTATGAGGAATTGAATATACTGCTACACAAAAGCAAAAGCAAATTCAAACAGCAGAGGTCGATCAAACGGCCTTTTAAGGGTTTCATAGCATTTTACAGCTTAAGAGTCAACAGTGAATAGTGCTTAATTCTGTTAAACTAAAGCTAAATGGTAACCTTGGTTCCCAAAAAGACGATATTTTTTTTTCCCAAAATCAATATCTGATGCAGAACTTGGTTCGGACGGAAAACTGTGGACGCTTTACAGCTGCGGTACTGTGATTCCTAACATAGCCAGCTGTCCCCTGACTCGATCAAGGTATCCTGTATTTGCATTGCCATAACTGAAAAAAGAGAGATAACAATCAAACCAGATAGCAAAGAGAAACTATAAGGAGGCAGTGTGGCCCAGTGGTTAGGGCGCTTGCCTTGAGATCCGGAGATCCCGGGTTCAAGACCCGCTCTGACCACTCGTTGAATGTGATCCTGGTAGTCCCTGGTTCAACTTCCCAGCTGCACTTGTAAATAGCCAACTGGTTTGCCTCCGGCCAGTTGGGATTCTTAACAGTTGTAGTTGTTGTGTTCTGTTGTTTCGTTGATTCATTGGCCCTGAAAAGCCCCTATGGGGAGAGGTCAATTAAGTATGTATGTATGACTTTGTACATTGACGCTAAACCGTTCATAAAAACTCAAGAAGAAAGGATGGTGATCAAAACAAATCAGAAAGGAAAAAGAATGATGAAATGATTGGCACTCGAACCTAACGAAGCTATTAAGGCGACACCGCAGAACAAAAACTTCCATACTTTTGGCGACTCGCTTAGGTTTGAGTTCACGAAAAAGGTGAAACTCGACATCCAGACGAGTGGAGAGCAACTGCGGATGCTATTTTTCCTTCATGATGAAGGAGATCAATAGAAACGGTAATCGTTAGACACCCGCGTTCGTTTTCACTGCATCAGTGGTGGCAGGGCCGGAAAAGGCCACACGGCCCTCTTAGGGATTCGTTGACGACTTTAGAAGATTTGCCTGTGATGTTGGGTTTAACCATTGATCTAGTTTAATCTACAACCAGGAGCCGGTTGTTCGAAGCCTGGTTAGCGTTTCCATGGTATTTAACGTTGGTTAGCGCTAACCATGCTTCGAGCAACCCGGGCTAGATGGAAACTAGAAACTGGAAACAAGATCGTGAGGTCATAGCGCACGAACCTCTCTGCGTCCCTTCCCTAGACCAGGACCTCTAGCCTGATACTTTCCTGTCTGGCCCTCCTATCCAGTCAATAGGCACATTTTTTTTCACGTGATATAATAATAGTCATATACCTATCAATGACCCAAGCCGAGGAGATTGCTTCGTCACGTCGTGTGACATGACGTCCAAGTTTGATTTAGTAAAAAGGATGAATGGCTCAAATTTTCGATCCATAAACTAGGTCTAACGTAACACGACATTTCTACAGAGCTTATATTAAGGAGTTCTAAGCGCTTTACGCTTAATACACTTAGGTCTGTAGGTCACAATCTCTAGCTAAAATGAGTAAAAAAAAAAAAGAAATAAACGCATTCTTAATAAAACATACTTCGTAAGGCCCTTAAATCGATCCGTTATTAATTCGATGTCGTTGCACTCGATCTTGTCCTTTTCAATCGTGAATAACACATTTGCTTCAAAAGCCTTCTTTAAAAGACAGCACACTTCCTCTCCTTCTCTATTGAATGGGAGGTAGCATGTCGTTGTTGAGGCAATGTAAGGTTGTCCTGGATTAGGATGTTTCGGTCCTGTAAAACATTGAATTGATAAAAGATCGATAAGCTTATGTTAGTTAAAAATGGTGACACTTTCAGATGATCGTTAAAATGGGAAAAGGTCTTCCCACTCCCAGGAGAAAAATCAATATTACAAATGTATTAATTTTATCAATACCTTGAATTCCTTTATCAAAGAAAAATTGCACCATGACAACCCCAAAGTTGTGGTATCCCGGGATTGAAATCTTTTTGTCTTTTTTTCACGTGTTAAGTGTATCTAAAAATAAATACATTTGTGACTGTGCTGGGGAAGACCGCAAAGTGATACAGAACACTCTCATTCATTTAACTCTTGGTTAAAAATCATGACATTTCAGATGCAATGGGAAATGGTCCTACGACGCCCAGGACGAAATGAACACTAGAAAAAGTATTATTTTCATCAATACCTTGAATTCCTTTATCAAAGCAAAATTGTACCATGATAAGTCCACAATCATCGTACCCCGGGAGTGAGATCTTGGTGTCTGCGATCCAGGTCATCTTACCAGCCGGTTGGTTTCCCTGGGAAAGACCTTTCTTGCACTGAGGGCTGAATCCATTCGTTAAATAAATGATTTGGTAGCATGACTTGCAGAAGAAATGATCGCGTCTACGTGGCGAAGGAAGTAGCGGAGCGTTGACGCTATTGCAAGCGAAGCAGTTTGGTCTTTTCGTTTTATCACCACTGCTCGTGCGTAGATCTAAAATTAAGCAATGCGAATTGGTGAGTGTTCAGTAGGCAGAATAGCTAGTGCTCCGCGTAAATATGTCATTCTGACTTCAATACAAGGAGACTTCAATGTGAAATAGTTTATTTAGGATGTGTCAGTCAATCCAATGCTGACTTGTAGAGGCACTAAATTAAAACGAATAGTGCCGCGCCAGATACGAAAAACCACTAAAAACCAATCTTTAGAACTGGCCAAAAATTACCGTGTGGAAACGATTTCCTCATCTAATGCTGCGTCCCAGACCCCGAAGAAAGGAAACTTTATATTAAAAGAATGGAACATAGCATTGCAAAACCAAAACTTAAGGGAAAAAAGAACGAGCAGCGACCGACTGACGTAGAATGACGAAATCCTCCCGCCAGACTCCTAGATCCCCCTTTTCAATCCCATACTCTACATCGTGCCGTCAGAATTAACTCGTTCCCATTGTCACTCGAATGTCAAAAATTCCCCATTTTACATCTTGGGTGCACGAAAATTGGGGCGAGAGGGTCGGCGAGAGGCTGAGGGCACCTCTAGTTCTCCCCTTCGTCGTCCCTGAGCCACGATACCATATCCGCAATCCATCGTTATTATTACTCACCAAAAGATAGGATAAAATAATAAAAAAGTAGCTGAATACCTGATTCAACTGTTCACCACAAGCCTAATGGCTCTCTAAGATCAAAGTTATTACACCTTAGACCACAACCCTCTGGAAAAGAAAACTGGCGCTGTCTACCATAAAAATTGCAATGCTTGTGACAAGCATTAT
>OX421447.1:51587262-51607262 GCA_949126865.1 Montipora capitata | reverse complement strand
CAGCAAAGATTCTTCTCAGCAAAATTCTATTGCTTGAAAAATGGGCTCTTCGAATAATAAACTTCTGAGATAGACGCTATTATGCAACTGCATCTTTTCATTGACGCCAATTTTTTACCCTTGAACTTTTTACATCATCAGACTATATGTAATCTTATGCATGATGTCAAAAAATAATAAGGTACCTTCTGGCATTTTAAATCTATTTAAAAAAAACCAGTGGTTGTCATTCATATAACACTAGATCATCGGCTTCAGGAAATTTTTATATTAACAGTGCCGATCTAGAAGTATATAAACTGTCCTTCTCTCGCTTTGGGACAAAGCTGTGGAATGAGATACCCACTCACTTCCAACATCTCCCTAAGAATAATTTCAACAACAACAAAAAAAACAAAAACACTACGCAAATTACTTTTTCACATGTTGAATTCAGAAGATAACTGTATTGATTTGCCCACCTTAATTAAAAATGTAAAGCTAGTCAAAAATGTCGATAAGTAAATTCTTGACTATTTGTTTCTATTTGTTCAATTCGTTTCATTCTTTCTTCTTTATTGCGTTACCTAGTTTTCATCTAATCATAATTTTTACGTTTCTCATTTGTAAATCGTAGACTTTCTTTAGTTAGCCTTAGGGCGCTTTCCTTTTGTCAGAACTGGCCGGCCAGACCCGTCAGTTTGCAAAGAAAATGCAACAATTTGAAGGAAAACTTGCACGATAATCCATTGCATTGTTCCGGAGGAGTATATATCATCCTCGAAGTGTGTTATATTGAAGGCGTTGTAGAGTTAGTCCTTCCAAATTCCCGGTCTGGCCGGTCAGTTCTGTCAAATGGAAAGCGCCCTTAGTTTTAATTCCATATTCTGCATCCATTTTCCCGCCTCGAATAGCTTTGCTAGTTGTGGGTAATGCTTCTGTAATGTTATCTGTTCATAGAAAAAGATTTGTTTGTTTGTTTGTGCGATGCGGAATTTTTTATATGGTCATGTGAAAAACGAGAGAGAATCAAGTGGATGCA
This sequence comes from Montipora capitata, assembly GCA_949126865.1. Lineage (NCBI taxonomy): Eukaryota > Metazoa > Cnidaria > Anthozoa > Scleractinia > Acroporidae > Montipora > Montipora capitata. The sequence continues at coordinate 51,606,241 of OX421447.1, read as the reverse complement.
TTGCATACGACATTCATACTCTTCTGACTGGAGCGTTGATCAAGCCGGTTGGAATGTAAAATGATTAGCTGAACTGGAAACTGAACACAGTTGCATCATTTAATTTTTAATTGTTTATGGGAAAGGTGAGCCTTTATAAAATGGACGCTATGTATAGCATAGAACTTTGCAGATCAACACCCATTTTGAAAACTAGGATGGGTACTCCCATTTAAATACGTTCAAAAATTTAGATTTACTTTAGCTTGTCTTGGTGGTGTAATAGGTATAAGAATCAACAGGAAGTGAATCCTCCGGGTTTAATTGTTGTTTCCTCTCTTTGTTCCATAGCTTTAATTTTTTGTGGTTAGTTTTTCTCATTTGCATTACAATGTAATATAACGTGGATTCGAGGCTATTTCGGGGTTAAAACTACAAAATATCCCGAAATTGCCTCACATATATGCTAAATTGTATTGTAATGCAAATGAGAAAAACTAACCGTGAAAAGGGCTATTGGGAACACATAAGGCGAATGGAACAATGCCTTTAATGAAAGTCCCTTTGTTTTCGGTAATATCTCTTCTGCTGCAGTGAGGAAGCCTGAAGCGAGCGAACGAAACAGCTTTCTAATCGGAAGAGGAACACATTTTTCTTCGCAAAGCAAGGGCTTGTGGTTAAAGGGGCCAGGAAGGACACTTGTCAAGGAAATACTTGTCAAGGAAGATATTTGGTGGTGTAAATTACTTGACAAGTGCACATGTCAAGGAATCGCAAAAGCGTTATTTAGTTCCTAGGCTTTTGCGTGTTTGAAAAAGGTCTTTCGAAAAAAGTCATATGTCAAGCCAACAGGAACGGAAGAAATACTCGAAGCTTTCGGGATTTGTAGCCCTTAGCTCGCGTAAGAAAAATTTGTAAATTCATTTTGTCTCTGGGAAGCCCACGGACGAATCCACCACTTTCGCTTTTTCTTCTTCTTTTTTGATTTCGTGGCAAGCTTGCAGCAAGAAAGCTACAGAGGCCCCCAAAACAAAATGCTTTAAAATCAGTCAAAACGGCGCCTTGTTTGCAACACTTATCAAGGAAAGCTTGCGAGTGTGACAGTCAGCACGTTTTCGTCAAGGAAAACTTGCTAGTGTAAACGAGGCTTTAAGATGCACGGTATGCTCTTGTGTAAGCGAAATGTTCTAATTACACAGAAGATTAGAACAGAAGCTTGCAGCCTGCTCTGTTTTTTAGTCTTCTGGTTCGTTTTCGCTTTTTTGATGCTTCTTTCATCCGTTTATATACAGTTTATCGCAGCTTCGTGAAATACAAATAATAAAAGCTGTCAGGCTGATCTGAAGTAGTGAATGGTCAAGACCCCATTAAATATGAGTATTCCGATTGAAAAAAAGGCATATGGCATCAGCGAAAGTAACGCACATGTCGTATATCTCGATGGTCTCCCATCCAGATACCAACCCTGCCCGACAAGGATTAAATTCTGTGAACTTCCGTCGTGATAGCATCTCAAAGGACGAGCGGCGAATCAAGCGGTTAGTTAATATTGACCACCGTAATCGCAATTTGGTGATTCAGGGGCACCCAATGAGCCATTTTTCAAAGATCATCAAAATATATCATGGTCATAAAATAAACCAACAATTAGCTTTTTTGGAGCAATTTCTCTTCCTGCTGGGAAATTTTTATCTGTTCTGCACTTTCAGCAAAAACAGACCAGAAGTCCGTTTGCCAGCTGGACCGGGCGGAAGTTTCCCAGCCAGAAAGCATAAAAACAACAACATCGTACGGCTTACATTTAGCCTTTATTTGACTCCAAATAACCATCACGACAAAAAATATTTTTTCCAGGACAGGTGCGACCGCAAGGACATTAAAAAACATTGGTCAGAATAACAAATTCCCAATACTTCTTTTCCAGCCAGCAAATACACCCCCTGCGGAACACCTATTTAATTTGCGGAACACCTCCGTTGGGTGCCCTGGTGATTTACAAGTCTTTCTCACGTACAGTACTTTAGAAACACGAAACGTAGAACTAATAAAGAAACACTGTATGCGCGCCATAGTCGGCTGCACTTTAAAACGGCTCTATTTATTTCTTAATTTTATCGTTCTTTCTTATGTACATTTGATTTATTTTTTATTGGTTAAGCACTTGTTTAAGCTTCAGTCTATCGATTTATGATGTTTAGATATTCAAGAGACTGGCTCCTATCTCTACAATTTTGGTGGAAGACTTCAGCACAACAAAGCGTTCAATTTTTCCGCCATGTTGGATCAGTGAACACTGTTAAACCTCTATCGTCTACTCTTTGGAATGATTTAAAACAAGCTGGAATACTTAGAAAGACCAGGGGACGTCGTGGTGGTAATTTTGTATCAAGGAATTACTTCTCTCAGTCGAGGCCCATTTCTTCACTTTTCCCAAGACGAAGGAGTGAATTCATTGAACTGGAACGGACTTTTTCAAGAACTTCATCTACATCTTCGTTCTGGATCACTGGATTCTTCATTGTTCAGGAATACGACCAATTTGATCAGGATTCCTATTACTTAGTCTCCCTCTAAGCCGAAGATAATTCCTAAATGTAACGCTTAATCTCAGCGAGAAAACATATTGTCCCTACACGAAACCTGGCGATAACTTGCTGTACGTACACCGCGAAAGCAATCATTCACCCTCAATCACAAGAAACATACCCGCAGGAATTAACAGACGCATTTCATCCCTATCATCAGACCAGAACGCTTTCGACCTCGCCGCACCAACATACCAGAAAGCTCTCGACGAGAGTGGATACAATTATAAGTTAGCTTTTGAACCACCGGTGGAAAACGACCGACGAAAGAACAGACCAAGAAATGACATCCTATGGTACAACCCGCCATTCAGCAAGAATGTTAGCACTAATATTGGCCAACGATTCCTCTCACTCATCGACAGATGTTTCTACAAAGACCACAGCCTAAGAAAGATCTTCAACAGGAACAAAGTCAAGATCAGTTATAGCTGTATGCCTAACATAAAACAGACCATTGACAATCAAAATAAACAAAAGCTTAGACTGTTCAACAACAGTGCAACCGAGAATGAGAAGAACAAGCCGTGTAATTGTAGAAAAAAAGATGAATGTCCTCTTGATGGAAACTGCTTACAGGCTGCTGTGATCTATCAAGCTAAAGTCACACGAACAGACAACAACACTCATGAAACTTATGTTGGCTTAACAGAAAATGATTTTAAGACGCGCTATAGAAATCACACCGCATCATTCAGAAATACAACATCCAGAAACTCAACGGAGCTCAGCAAATACGTCTGGTCGTTGAAGGACAATAATATTAACCACGTAATTACATGGCAAATTATAGCACGCGCCAAACCGTATAGCAGTGCAAGCAAACGTTGCAACTTGTGCTTACTTGAGAAGTTCATTATAATCCGTGAACCACACCGCTGCACACTGAACAAAAGAAATGAACTTGTTTCATGTTGTAGACATAGGAAAAAATCACTACAGCGTAGTAATTGAGCAGTCCTTGGGGAACCTTTATGTAGATTTCAAGGATATTTAAAGTGACGATTGTTGTAGATACATTTAGTATTAAACTCCTGATGAGTGAGGCAACTCACGAAACAGCGTTGTCGAGATGCAACATCTAGTCTTGTTTTAACTTTTCAACCAAATCATTCATTTATTTCTTCTCTATGTAACGATATCGAGCACTCTATGCAGACAAGTCGATTTCCTGTCTACTTTATATATATATTGCTAGTGCTAATCACCCTTACTTGCAGTCGAGGACTGAATTGCGAAGGGCGCAGCTCACGACATCGGGCTGAAAGCATACAAAGGCGCCCCTGGCTGCCGCTATACAGTCCATGTTTGATATCGGAGCACATCACCACAGCTAGATGATAATTAGCTGTGAGTCGATTTTGATGAGGGAGGAAAACCGGAGTACCCGGAGAAAAACCCTCGAGTCAGGTTGAGATCGACTGAAACTCAGCCCCCTCAGCCTATGGCGGATGTGCCTTTGAAATGGATCGTACCACGCACTTTGACAGACTTGACAGCCGCCTTGACGTTTTTGACAGCTCTCGCAATTTTCATGAGTTTGCCAGGCTCCACACCAATGGAAATTAACTACTATATATGCAGTTAATTATTATATTGTAATGTAAAGAAAGATAATAAATTATTAAAATTTCAGTTAACCGTTACGGGAAAAAATTAGCATTTTTCCGTTTTTTAAATCTTATTTTACACCAAAAGCCGCCATCTTTGTTCTTGTGTATGCAAACAAGACTATGACGTAGCAATAGTCCAAGCACTGACCGACATTCCGGCTGAAATGAATCTAAACGACGAAAACACAGGCAAGGAGAGTGATAATCACCCAATTGCAGACTTGAATCTTAATCCAGAGGGTATTGTATGGATTTTGGCCTTCTATCAGAAAGAAAAAATTCTGTCCAAAGACGAGAGTTAAATCAGCTGTTCTGAAAAACAAAACCCTGTTCAACGACTACGAGTTTAATCTGTTCTGATATGGGTCCAAAATCAATACTTTCAAGTCTTCTCGGATAAGGACTTTGAAGGGTAGGTTATTTATCTTAGTTCCAAATGTTACTTAATTTCAGTTTTGCCAAGTGAAAACAATGACAGATGTCTGTGCCAAACTCCTGTGAAAATTTCAGATTGCCGGGTTGATTCTAGACCATTCAATTTAGTTTGAATACAAATCTACTCGTAACCGAAGTGTGAGGAATTGAATATACTGCTACACAAAAGCAAAAGCAAATTCAAACAGCAGAGGTCGATCAAACGGCCTTTTAAGGGTTTCATAGCATTTTACAGCTTAAGAGTCAACAGTGAATAGTGCTTAATTCTGTTAAACTAAAGCTAAATGGTAACCTTGGTTCCCAAAAAGACGATAATTTTTTTCCCAAAATCAATATCTGATGCAGAACTTGGTTCGGACGGAAAACTGTGGACGCTTTACAGCTGCGGTACTGTGATTCCTAACATAGCCAGCTGTCCCCTGACTCGATCAAGGTATCCTGTATTTGCATTGCCATAACTGAAAAAAGAGAGATAACAATGAAACCAGATAGCAAAGAGAAACTTTAAGACTTTGTACATTGACGCTAAACCGTTCATAAAAACTCAAGAAGAAAGGATGGTGATCAAAACAAATCAGAAAGGAAAAAGAATGATGAAATGATTGGCACTCGAACCTAACGAAGCTATGAAGGCGACACCGCAGAACAAAAACTCCCATGCTTTTGGCGACTGGCTTAGGTTTGAGTTCATGAAAAAGGTAAAACTCGACATCCAGACGAGCGGAGAGCAACTGCGGATTCTATTTTTCCTTCATGATGAAGGAGATAAAGAAGATCTATATAAGCGGGTATCTTGAGACACCCGCGTTCGTTTTCACTGTATCAGTGGTGGCAGGGCCGGAAAAGGCCACGCAGCCCTGTTAGGGATTCGTTGACGACTTTAGAGGTTTTGCCTGTGATGTTGGGTTTAACCATTGATCTAGTTTAATTTACAACCAGACGGGAACTAGAAACTGGAAACAAGATCGTGAGGTCATAGCGCACTACCTCCCCCCGCCCCTTCCCTACACCAGGACATCTAGCCTGATATTATCCCGATTGGCCCTCCTATCCAGTCAATAGGAACATATTTCTTCACGTGATGTAATAATAGTCATATACCTATCAATGACCCAAGCCCGGAAGATTGCTTCGTAACCGGCGTCGTGTGACATGATGTCCGAGTTTGATTTTGTAAAAAGGATGAATGGGTGAAATTTTCGATCCATAAACTAGGTCTAACGTAACACGACATTTTTATAGAGTTTACATTAAGGAGTTCTAAGCGCTTTACGCTTAATACACTTTGGTCTGTAGGTCACAATCTCTGACTAAAATGAGTAAGAAAAGAAATAAACGCTTTCTCAATGAAACATACTTCGTAAGGCCCTTAAATCGTTCCGTTATTAATTCGATGTCGGTGCAGCCGATCTCAGTTGTCCTTCTTAATCGTGAATAACAAATTTGCTTCAAAAGGCTTCAAAAGACTGCACACTTCTTCTCCTTCTCTATTGAATGGGAGGTAGCATGTCGTTGTTGAGGCATTGTAAGGTTGTCCTGGATTGGGATGTCCCGGCCCTGCAAAAACATTGAATTGATAAAAGATCAAGAAGCTCTCACAAGAGAATAGGAAGAAAGATAGCAAATCCCCAATATTCGGCCCTACTCCTATAAAATATATTTGAAATCAGTCTATTCTTTGGGTAACACTGTGTGGTTAATCAGCTTTATTGAAAGGACGATTCCTAGTGGCTCGGTTGTTCTGTCTCGTTCACTTTTTACAATTTGGGCGAAGTATCCTAAAAATAAATTGGTCCGAGCAGTTACAAAGTGAAAATAGAGAATGAAAGATTCTCTGTTGGATGCTCACGTTGTCGTCAAAACCTCAAATTTGGTAATTTCATGTCGTCCTTATGCAGAGTACCGCAAGGATACGTGCTAAAATCCGTGCTGCACGTGCAGCACGATTATTTATGCTCTTTTAACCAAAGATATCATTGTTTTGCGCTGTTGTTGTTGCCGTCGCCGTCCTAAAATCTTAAGCTCCCTATTATCTATTTTTAGCACGGTTACTGGTAGATTTTTTGCGGGAAATAATAGTAGTGGTATAGTGGTATAGGTAGTGGTATAATAGTAGTGGTATAGGCGCGGTGGCCTCTGAGGCGCGGTGGCCTCATGGTTAGTGTGCTCGACTCCGGATCGAGTTGTCCGGGTTCGGGGCCTGGCCGGGGATATTGTATTGTGTTCTTGGGCAAGACACTTTACTCTCACGGTGCTTCTCTCCACCCAGGTGTATAAATGGGTACCGGCGTAATGCTGGGGGTAACCCTGCGATGGACTAGCATCCCATCCAGGGGGGAGCATAAATACTCCTAGTCGCTTCATGCTACGGAAACCGGAGATAAGCGCCGGCCTTAATGGGCCTTCAGGCTCGTAACAGAGACTTTACCTTTACCTTACCTATAGGTGGTTTGCAACCAATTTCTATGAGACACAGACAACAATGCAGCAATGTACAATAGCTGGTGGACGAACAAAAGGAGCTAAGGACAGATCTTTAGTTTCATCATCATCATCTTTATTTAGTCAAGCAGGTCAGCTGATGTGGACCTGCTATTAAAATAAGGTAAGGTAAAGTCTGCTACGAGCCTACAAGGCCCATCACGACGGAGCTTATCTCCGGTTTCTGTAGTATGAAGAGACTATTAAAATAAGGTAAGGTAAAGTCTGCTACGAGCCTACAAGGCCCATCACGACGGAGCTTATCTCCGGTTTCTGTAGTATGAAGAGACTAGGAGTATCTCTATTCCCCCTGGATAGGATGCCAGTCCTTCGCAGGGTTACCCCCAGCGGGTGGAGAGAGGCACCGTGAGAGTAAAGTGTCTTGCCCAAGAATACAACACATTGTCCCGGCCAGGACCCGAACCCGGACCACTAGATCCGGAGTCGAGCGCACTAACCATGAGGCCACCGTGCCTCCCACTATTAAAACAAAGCAACTTAAAACTAGTGCTTACAGCTAATACAAAAGCATATATATTACAAGAAAATTTGATTAAAAAGATCGATCATAATTTTAACTTAAATCTAATACTTACAACTACAACAATAGAAAATATATTACAAGAGAGAATTTTATTAAATCCTTATTACAAATTGCAGAATTACCCTTGCTATATTGTATGTTCTCAACTAGAACTCTAAGTTTCTTAAAGGTTATTTTAAAAAGAGGATGGGTTTTGAATCGTCAGATCTAGGCCTGTTTACAAAAACATTTCCTAAAATTATACTGGGAGTGATGGCCACTTTGCAATTGAAAGAACATCTTCGTCTTTTAAATTTCTTGGTAATATGTGAATTAATCGAGCTGCTCTAGTCTGGAAAGCGTCAAGGTCCTTAAAGTGAGAACCAGAGCCCCAAACAAGAACACCATAAAGTACACTTGGCAGAACAGCTAGGAAATAAATCGACTCTAGAGTAGAGCTTCGCAGGAAACTAATACGTCTTAAAATTTTGATTTTAGCATTAAAGGACGAGGTAGCTGATTTAATATGTTAAGCCCGAGACAATTTGTCATCAATGGTGACACCCAGGCAAACGGATGAGGAGTTATAATTGATTATTTTGTTACCCTTCCATAGTGGCCTCAGAGGGCCAGATCAAAAGGACCAGTGTTCATGATTAATGCCTCCGATTTACTTTCATGAACAATTAACCTATTTTTTTAACACCAAGTTTGAACTTGGTCCAGGGCCTCTTGCATGGTCAAAACAACTTCGTCTACGGTCGTTCCAATAACGTAGATAGTTGTGTCGTCTCCCTACATGAACACTTCTCCTTTGGTAACAGAATTTGGTTTTGGCAGGTCATTTACGTAAGTCACAAATAACCTAGGACCCAAAAGAGAGCCTAAGTCAGAACAAGACTTATTTCTTCTGATCATCTGCATTCGATGTGAGAGATCATCCTTAACCCATAAGTCACCCGAAATACCAGCAGCACTTCGCTTAACACAAAGAATAGAATGATCTACACAGTCAAAAGCCTTACGGAAGTCGATAAAGGTTACCCCGACCTTATGACCACTGTATAGGGCCTTTTTTCCAATTATCAGTGACAAGTAAAAGAAGGTGCTCATTTGCATGACCTTTTCTGAACCCTCACTGCTCTTCACTAAGGATGTTATTTAATGTTATCGAATGAGTTATGACGGCGATATGACGGAACTTGGAAACCACTTATTGTTTTTGTTGCACGATCCCTAATTTTGCATTAAGCACAAGCATTCCCTCGTGCGGTTACTTGGTTGCACACCTGTCAGAGGCGTTGTGGTCATTAGGCCTAATCTGATTGGCCATAATTTGGTGGGTCCCCTGATTCTACATTTAAATAATACAGGAACTGACGGGCTAAGGCCAAAAGAGACAGATCGGCACTTCTGTGTTATGGGCATCTGGTGGAAACGTATTCCTCATCAAATGCTGCAGCACCAGATCCCGAAGAAAGGGTATTTTACAGTCAAAAACAATAGAACTTTAGAAAAGCGACTACGTATTGCCGAAGAATGACGAAATCGTCATGCCAGAATCCTAAATACCCCCATAACCAGCTCCTACGGTCCTCTACATCGTGCCCTCAGAATATTCAATTTCTTACTAACTCGTTTGCCTGGCACTCGAACGTCCGAAATTCTACATTTTACACCTGGGCGGCACGAAAATTGGGGCGAGAGGCTGAGGAACCTCTCCTTCGTCCCCTCATCCATGAGCCACGATCCCAGAACCATAATCCATCGTTACTGTTACCCGCCAAAACTGAACTAAAATAACAAAAAGTGCTAAATACCTGATTCAGGACCATGACTTGGACCACCGTGCATGTTTTCAGGAAGGGTGTTTTCCCAAGCTAAGGGGGTCTCAGTAGAATGATGTGGACATCTTTGAGTTCTCTGCTGCTCCTTGCGAATATTCCGACAACGACTTCGCGACTTCCTCTACCACGGCGTGGATTATTTCCACTGCACGAACTTTTCATCGGAGAGGAATCCACTTTCGGCCTTCTCTCAGTGATGTGACTGTTACTACTTCTTGCATTTTTCGTATCTTCTTCTCCTGAAACGGACATTTTCTTAAATCCGTCAGAGAGAATAGTCTTGTTGCTGTTCTCGTCAGTGCTAGCTGCTTTGCCTGATAATTTGACTTCTGCTGTATCCAGATTTATTTTTTCATTGCATGGCATTTCCTTATCAGGTGATGACAATAAATTATTCTCTTTCCAAGGGTTTGTGGCCATGGAGGTCTGTCCTCCCTCGTCTAATAGACGTTCCGGGTTGACGACTATTCCTGGCGACGCTTTATTGGGGTTGTACCGTTTGATGAACTCTTCACTGAAAACTCTGATCGTTGGTTCATCGAGGATCACGATGCGCACATCACGAAGAGTGCTGAATTCTGCGTTTTGACTTTCGCTAAATTCTTCCGCCGCCTTGAAAATGACTTGAGCGCAGATGTCCTTTGGCATGCCAAAAATGTCCGAGCTGATTGCCATAAAAGCAATCGAGGATAGTTGTAATTTTAGTGCTGCGAGATTGAGGCTTTCTAAACACGCCCGATATTTGAGAGATATGCTTGCCTTCTTCCCATGTTCGTTCCACCTGGGGCTAACTGTGTGTATCACGTAACGACATGGAAGACGCCCTCTGCTTGTTGGAAAGGAAAAGGAAAGGAAAGGAAAGGAACTTTATTTAAGTGTCTAGTCGTTCTAGCACTGGAGCGCTAATCAAGTCAAATGTTGGTTTTTTCGTTTGTTTTGTTTTTGTTTCAACGGCTTCACCAACATTAAGCCATCCACGTGATCTTGTTATCTTGTTGTACTAGTCCTGTATTTGTGAGCCTCCTTTACTTACTATGGCACCTGCCACTCCAACACCGTGCTGAAGAAACCCGTTGGCTGTATTCACAATGGCATCCACTTGCACGTTGGTAACGTCTCCCTGGCATAGTGAAAGCCTTACGCCGTTGTTTAGAACTTACACTAAAGGTTTTGACCCAGAAAAAGTTAACTTTGTTCACTTTGAAAGCAAAATTATTATCATTATTATACTGACTAGAGAGTTAAAGCTTCACTTATACGCATTCACTTATCGTTTCGAATTCTCCTGCATCGTCGAGTTTATACGTTACTTCATAGCAGCCGTCTTTTGAGTCTGCTATCCTAGGCTTCATGACTTCTCCGGTCCGCAGTGACTGGATGACATGTGTCCGTGAGAAAGATGACATCGACCTACTTGGCAAAATTGAATCATTGTAACCTACGTTCTCGGTCTAATAATACTTGTCAAAATATTTGAAATTGCCTGTAAATCAATGATGCAACAAGTGATGGTAGTGTTGAAATGTGCCCGTGGGAAAGACGAGACCTGTTTCCTTAGTTGGCAAAAAGACCGATAAGTATTCCAGGCCAAGATTCGAAGAATGCTTTACTCATTGAATTAAAAGTTATGACAAACTATCAATAATCGTCATAATTAAACATAGCAATAAAAAACGTTGCCCACTTTTTTTTTTTCGTATTTTCCTTTGGCTCTTTTTTCAACTTTCAACTGAAATGGGCTGCCCCTGACCTTCTCGCCTTCTATCGTTACGGACACACTGAATTCTCCTGCATCGTCGAGTTTATACTTTACTTCATAGCAGCCGTCTTTTGAGTCTGCTATCCTGGGTTTCATGACTTCTCCGGTCCGCAGCGACTGGATGTCTACTTCCACTTGTCCACTTGGTCATTTTCATTGTAAGTTGTTTCACCTGGCCAGTCTTTCGTGATGATCATAAAAGTGCAATCGTCGCCTTGTAACCCCTCCCAATCTCGTTTCCAGAGTCTTCGTTCCCCTTGACCAGCGGGTCGGGTTACGAGAGACTCTGAAATAATCCGTTTTCGAATAACAAGATTCTTGTGATGAACACCATTGCGCAGGCGTAGGCGTAACGCCAAAATGGCGGAGAGTGTGGAGGATTTGTTTCACGATGGCATGCAATTTTCTTTAGCAAAATTAGGATATCTCATCCTAGAACTGAAAAAGGAACAATATGACGCGTTGGAGCGATATGCCTGGACAAAAATCTGTGCTGAATATGTTACCAACGGGCTGTGTTGTCAAGTGTTGCCTGGGATTTTCGATTAGAATTTGTGTAACGTGGAATTCGAAGTGTAAAGCAGATTGTGTCGCTGCTGAATGCACTGATCCGGGATTAGTTTCAAATGTTAAAAGACTCTCTTTGTTTTGTATCGTGGAAGATGAAGGAGAGCGAAACACCAGACTCTAAAAGGAGATTCTTTCCAAAAGAATAAATCATTCTTTTAATCATAAGACTACATGTATGTCTTCTTTGAAGGATCTTTCAAGTTAGATTCTTCGTCACCAGAGAAGGTTTAGGGTTCTTTTCAAAAGGAGATGAGTTCTTTGGGTAAGAGTTTCCTTACTGTTCTAAAGAAGTAGAGGTCTTGAGGGAAGTATCATTTTGCTGCTTTTCATTAATTTATTGTCTCTGGGCACAGCACATGAACATCCCCACTTAAAACTGTTTAATTCACATAATCGTTTAAGTAACGTCAAATTCCTTTGGCAGAGCAGAGAGATGCACACCGAAAGGTCAATGAAATTACCGGTATGTATCAAGCAAAATAAAAACTTCAAAAGCCAAAACTTCTTCATGAGGTTAAGACTAGTCATCCTTAATGCACTTTATATTCCATTTTTCCAGATGATCGGAGGTCAGTACCTATTTTGAACCATCAAATTTGACAGATTGGATGTAACAATATTATATATACACTGTAAGTTTCTTTTGCTTATTTTTGTTTTCCAGGATTGAGTTCTTCTAATGTAAAGTTTTGCCGAATATCAGCGTTAAACAACATTTGGGAGTAGAAAAATAATTTTCTTGGTTAATTTTTAATCTGGGATTAGCGTTAATCGGCTTTTGAACAACCGGGCCCAGTAGATAGTGATTTATCCAGTGGATAGCACTATCCACCCTTCAAACAACTGGGGCCAGAACTCATACAGTCAACCAACCTTTGAAGTCTCAAACACTTGACCACTGTGGCTTCAATAAGCAAATAATAATCGCCACTGTAATTAATACTGTGGGCTGAGCAATTACGGAAAAAAAACTCCTTATGTAGTGGTATGTTAAGGTACATGTACTTCAGAAAGAAGTACTTAATTACTCAAGAGAAAGGTGTCATTTTTGTAACTGACTTTTAAGTGCTACAAGAAATAGGCTCTAGAGGATGGTCAAGCTTTATATTACACCTTTTTTTTTTATTTCATCATAAACGTTAAGCTAAGTATTTGCATAACAAAGTCAACAACTGAAGTTTCCAGTTTTTCTAAGTATATAAAATGTAAGACAAGTTCCATTGGATGTGAGATATTCATTTCATTTCATTGATTTGATTCTCTATATCTGATCTGGCCTCTTCTTCCAATGGAGGTTGAGAACAGTGCAGTGTAATGAAACCAAATGAAACGCGAGTAAAATTTTTAACCTACCGAAAGGATTGCTTTGCATGCCAGAGAGACGGGCCTTCCACGATATTTTCAAAGCGTTCAACAGCGCTGTCACAAGCCAAACGAGTTCTCTTTGCATCAGTAAGTTACCTCTTTCTCTACCCAAAAACTCAAAAGGTTCTCACACCTTTCCAGGACACTCACATGTACGTAAGTAACTATACGAGAAGATCTTTCATTTTAAAGACATAAATACTCAGTGAGAGACAATTCCATTCCATCAGATTTAATAGGTTCTCACTCTTTGCTTTGGCTCCAAACTAATCAACGAACCAATCCAAACAATCATTAACAATCATACAATGCTCTGGGAAACCCCTCGCGGCACTCGCCTCGAGACCGAAATCGATTGCTCATGCTCAGACTTTCAACTAATCAAAAACTTTATCCAAACGGATTATCCCAGAGTCTCTCGTAACCCGACCCGCTGGTCAAGGGGAACGAAGACTCTGGGAACGAGATTGAACCCCTCCGACAACCCCTTGACTTGCGCAATGGACATCGAAGGATCGGTGTTGGAGAAAATTATCTTACCCAGGAAGACAGAAAATCTTCAAACCTTCGATCAAGTGTTTCTTTAACATTCAAAATCCCTGTTAGATTATTACACCCTAAAATGTCTCTGCCAAACTCCAAGCCGCTGTTTATACCCGTATGTTTTCCGCTCAAGTTGGTCATTTGGGACGATAATTCATTTTCAAAGCTTTCTTTCGCCTTGGGTAATTCTTTTGACATTGCCTCCTCATGTCTGCGAATCAAGCTTATGACCAACCTTTTCTCGCCTTTTTTTAAAAGATTTCTTTCTGTTCCTGCAAGCAAAGGCCAACTACTTCAACTTCTTGCATTATTTTTGTAACTTGAGATTTCTTCTGGTCGAGTCCATGGTCAAAAGAGATAAATTTGTGTTCACGATGCTCCAACAAAGCGCAATCGCGACAGATGCAAATTTTACGTTTGTCGGAGTAATACCTCAGTTCATCATTGTGCTTTTTACAAATGTTTGCCCGGCGAGCGAGATCTTGGACATCGTTTGATTTGAACCTTGAAATCTGTTTTACACTGTGGCTTTTAAAAACCTTTCTTCTACATGAAGACTAGCACAGTCGTTGCACAAGAAGCATTTGCAATCAGCGCAATAAAATTTCAAAGCAATTCTTCGGTCGCAGATTCCACAATACGTTGAATCTTCGTTTTCCAGTTGCCCACTGTAAGCCTCCACAATTTCTGCCAACTGCTTGCAGAACAGGTTGGATGGAAGATTGTTTATGTCGTTGTTAGCGGGACAATTGGTGATTTGACGGCATGTCGGGCAACTCAACTCTCCATTGTGCTGCTTTCGAAGCCATGCTTCTAAGCAGGTCTTGCAAAAGGTTTAAAGATATTTTCCGTTCGTTATCCTCACTGAATTGTTCCTGGCAAACAGAGCATTCAAGTTCTTACTTAATATCGTCGGAAAAGTTCTTACTGCAAGCCATGAATTTGCCATAAGATTGGAGACAAGACAAGGAAAGGGGTAGTTACTGGATATAACTAGTACTAAGGCCCTCTCGTTTCATCGGATACTTGGAGGCCCGCATCATTAACCATCACAACACTGGAAATGAGCTGCTCATAGACGGAAAATCACAGCAAGAAAGACGCGGAAAAGACCCGCAAGTATGTCCCTCTCAGATACGAGATAAAACATCAATTCAAAGAATATTCCAAAGAATTGGAAGAAAAGATGAGCAAGTTGGTGGTAAGGAAAGGCATTCAAGTGCTCGTAAAAATGCAGAAAGCTGTAATTTCGGGGTCTTTCGTCGACCTTGAACATTGCGCGTACTTTCAAAACACTTTTGTAGTTGCGTAAACCATTGATTAACTTAGTTGGAACTATCAAATTAGATTACCATATCATAATTCTTAAGCCGATGACACACGGTTCAACATCCTGCAACATTTGTGGCTCAACAAATGTTGAACCTAGTTGCACAGACGTGTTGAACGGAATAGAGCAGATCTCTATTTTCCTTCAAAATCGTTCAACAACGTTCAACGCGTAGAATGGCATATTTCAACATTCAACACGGCATGACACACTGTTCAACATTTGTTGAACAACAGCTGTAACATTTGTTGATCAACAAATGTTGAACCGTGTATCACCGGCTTTAAAGATTTTAAGGAAACCTAAAGACACTGGACTAAGCAATTGTTACAACACGCTCTAAAACCAACGGGGATATTCTAAAACGTTACTTTTTGGCAAAATATTGATAGTTCCGATTAAAATGTGCCAAGAAAACTGGGAATTTTGGCACAAATTCGCCTATTTAAGGTTTAAAATTGCTAAGCCCGGATTGCCAAGCTTGGATTTGAAAAAAAAAAAGGCTCAATGTACGGTTTTTTTGCCAACCTTCCACTCAGTTGTGTGTGGCAAAAATACCAAGAAAGTATGCCGGAATTGCCGTTCCTGTGGAGGTGCACTGAAAGATGGAAAATTTTGCTTAAAAATATTTTTTTTTTGCTAAAAGGACTTGGCAAGAAATTCAGAGGTTTCTTTTATTTATTGCCAGAAACATAAATTTATGTCAAGAATGAGAAGAACGGTTCAAAATATTTCCAAATTGAAGAATGTGGATTGATTTTTTTGTCTAAGAAAGGCAAATGAGTTTAAAATCAGTCCAATGCAATGCAAAATGACGACGGGAATTTCCAACGTCAAAGCTATAGGGTTGATACAAAATGACCACGGAAATTTCCAACGTCTAAACTATAGGGTTATACAAAATGACCACGGAAATTTCCAAAGTCAAATTTGCGAGAGGCACGACCATTGAAATTTCCAACGTCAAACACAAACGACCATAGGAATCTTTAAGATCAAATTTGCACTTAATCAAAAATGACGATGGAAATTTCCAGCCTCAAAATTTCGCGCATGTGCATACCCGAAATTGCCTCGGAAACTTACAAAGTCCTTTTTTTCCGCAAATGTTGAATGCCTAATTGCGCACTTCATAAGATCAGCTATTCCATATTCTAACTCTATTTCTTGAAAATACCTTTAATTTTATATTTAATCTTAAACGTCCAACAAAATAGTCGCCTCTTGAAGACAATTTTGTCCTGTTTACAGTTCACTTTTTCAAATTATCAAAAGCTGTTTATAGTGTAGGCTTGTGTGGTTATTAACAACTGAAATTCAGTCTTCGTTCAATGTTACGCTAAATTAAAAGATGAAGGGAATATATGCGCCTTTATCTCTGAATTCACCTCCGAGTCAGGTATATCATCCACCTGATCCGCAACGAGTTTTTTTCAATAGCAGTCTGCGCCCGACGATCTTTGAACAATCGGTAGAATCATGGCCTCTGCTAAATCGGCATCGACTGACCTTGTCTCGTGCTGTGTCTTCTTCATCACACCATCATATCGTCTAAAAGCCATGTGCTATTGTAGTTACTTCTCAGGGGGTTCGAATAACTTGCTCCCTTTTTGTCATCGGCCAACATTGCTTATGACTTTGATTGAAACATTTTGAACCATAAAATTTTTGGATATCTTTCTTTAAGCTAGCCTCTTCAAATCAATCTTTCCGTTTGTCCACTTGAAGCGCAATAGCTGTAAGTCAATCATGGCAACTTACTTGCCATGCCATCTTCCGTCTCTGATTCCAATCTCCAAGGGGAACACATTCAACCGATATCATTACGTTCACTCGGCAAAGAATTAACGCCCTGAATTGGTTCCAGGGTTAATTTATAAGAGTTGTCTCTCTCGTGGTCTTCAAATAGTGTCTCAAAAAGTTCACTGGTATTTGGACTGAGATCACTCACCGTTTACGTTGACTAAGTGTGGCTTCAACCGGAGGTCATTTGTCGCTGGACTACTGGCAGACATGGCCGAATCTGCTCAGTTCTCCTCGCTAATTTCATCATCAAAATAAGGATCGAAAAAATCATTAGTAGCAAGGCTGGTACAGGACGATAAACGCAGTCCTTTTCCGTACTTTGCATTTGAAACTACTTCAACGACCTGTTGTCCTATTTCGTTTAGGTTTCAATGTCGTGATGTAAAACTGGGTGGCAATATGTGTGTCATGTGTCGTGCGGTTTTTGAATGCGACAGTGCGGTTGATTATGAAAGCCGAGCACGACTCCAACGGTTCGCAAATGTTTTTCTATTCCCTTCTAGAGTTTTAATACCTCTGACCCAAATCTTTCTGTCGTGTAAACGGCCTTTAAAAGTTCTTGAGGGATTTTCCTCTTTTGCGAGAAAAAAGGGGGACCTCTTTGAATATTTTGTTAAGCGCTTGCTGACCTTGTATAAAGTGACCTGCGTTTTTAAGTGCGGGGAATTAATTTGTTATCCACGAAAGCAGCCTTAATGTGAAAGAAGCCTTTTACAGGTTAACAACCGAGCAAAAAAATAATGCAACTTGCCTTTTGCCTTTTCTGAAGGTTTGTTAAATAGCAGGGCTGGAGGCACCAGTTTTAAATTTTTCGGTCACTTAAATCATTAATTTCCGGTCCTTTTCTGGTTTCTACTTGACAATTGAATTAACTGACGGAAATTCATTCAGATAAGATTTTAACAGAAATCTCACGAAAGGGGCGAATAGCACGCTAGCTCGTTGGTATAGTTTGAGGAAAAAGAACTCCCACCAACGAATTCATCTGCAAATCCATCCAGCCGAAATAGCTAGCACTTTGATTCTTTTGGCGACTCAAGACTTTCAGCTAATATAATAATGACTAACGGGCGTTTGGGGTCTTGTGAAACCAGTGGTATTTTGTGGAACCGATTGACGATAACAAAATTGTTATTCATGACTCCGTGACCGTCCTCTCAAGCGGGATGGCAAAGAGCGTGGATATGTTCTGAACATTTCCCCTTCAAAAAGTGACAAGAAAGGCGAACGGTTGCAGGTAAGAGAGAGAATGTTTCATTAAAAAGAAAAAAAAACTAATTGTCAGCCAAAAGTAGCTCTGATAAAATTTCTTTCATTTCATGTTCTTTTACAGATTGAATTTGGTGATGTGATACTGGTCGATGCAAAGCACGAATGTAGCATTATTAGCGTGTGCCGTTTGCAGCAAATAGAACTATTTGCAGATTTCAATGGGAGTACCGATGTTCATATTTGTTCGCTCGGTTTTACTTGTGCTATAGTTCTCAGACAATTAAGAGCCAAGTTTGTGGCTAACGACAGAGAGCAGAATTAATTTTGTAATAAAATATTTTTTTTTCCTCAGTATTGACATATTTCTCTGTTGGTTTGCAACGACTGGAGGGACTAACCGTAGCTTTCTATTTGTCATAATACTGTACATAAAAATTACATTTCAATTAAAACAAGAGTGAGTAATAATTTAACGTCTTTCCGGGGAAAAAGTGTTAGTCATCTTGGTGAAAACGTTCCACGAGCAGCCCATAAACGAGGTTCATATCGTTTCTTTTACATGTCTATATAGTGAATTGTCTTCAAGCATAGAATCTGAGTGTGTGAAATATCTCGTTTTTAGTCCGTGGGAGTTAAGTTCGTCCTTAGACAATAAAGTTGAAGATCTTCACTTCAGGTAGTCTTGTTTTACTTTTGCCAAAAATGACGTTGGAAAATTCCGCCGTCATTTTGCTTGATCTTTTTTAAAAAATGACGTTGGAAATTTCCGCTGTCATTTGGCCTCATCTTCTGTAAAAAATGACGTTGGAAAATTCCGCCGTCATTTTGCTTTATCTTCTGTTAAAAATGACGTTGGAAATTTCCGTCGCCATTTTCTGTGATCTTCTATGAGAAGAGGTTGGAAATTTCTACTGTCATTTTGCGTGACTGT